>JAJOZX010001615.1:312500-705000 GCA_023014485.1 Bathynomus jamesi
CAATCCAGTTTCGTATGCCATCCCATTCCTCTATTAACTATAATATTGCTCTACCCATCTTGACTCCTGTACCTTCCACCAATTTAGGGATTCCTAGGAGTTTTCCTACATTTCTACTCGAGGCAACAACAACAACAACAACAGCTAAATGGTCAGATTTTCCTCCATCAGAATTGGGGAGTAGCTTTCCATCAAAATGTGTAATGAGAGGAGTTTCTGGGTTAAAAGTTTTTGTTTTACTTAATTTGGCTCTAGATTTCAGTCTTGATCTTTGTATTGATGATTTTGAGAGGGTAACCTCCCTAATATCAACTCCAGCTGCCTGGAGAGCAGGAGTAACTATGTGCATTGCTTCTCTTAAAGATGTATTTATACGATCCAATGCAGTAGAGAACCTAGGATCATTGATTATTCACCGAGGATTTGGATTTGATATTTGTTGTTTTGAGGGAGTTGAAATAGAAGTACAAGGCATGGGATTGGAGGTTTTTAGTTTATGGTATTCACTTACATATGCTTCCTCCTCAGTGTCACTTGGAGAATCTAGTTCATCCTTTGAATTCCCTGTCTTTGTTTGCTTTTCATCAGTGTTCATGTCATGTTTTTTTCGATGCTCATTTTCTTCCTCTAGCCTCTTCCTTCCTTTCCATTTTCACCATGAAAACCTTATCTTGACCAGCCATGTACATTTTTCACACACCATGTTGATCTTCCAGAAATTCCCAATCTTCTGCAATCTTTATTAGGCCACTTGCATTTGCACATGATGTATCAAAAAGAATATCAAGCTGTTCTTCAAATGCTTTTGTTAGATTCTTGGTTGCTGCTTTTTCTATGCTTATTTTTCCCCAAGCACGCATACTGGTTATAGATTTTCTCGAGTTTGGTGACAACATTTGGTTTTTCTGATGTTGGTATATTGGCCTTCCTCCACATTACTGATGTTTCATCACCATTAATTGATGCTGCTTCTGGTAGTGTTTGCTTCTCCTTTTTGATGCCATAGAATAAGTGACGAAGCACTTGTTTAAGTGTTGGAAGCTGATTTCCATCATTATTATTTACCATGACACCAATCAGCCATACTGTATTTTGCCTTCTAGTTTGTCATTTTTGTGGTGAGCCTAAATATAGTTAGATAAATTTGTTAGCCAAATAAGCTTATACAATCTTTATTAGGCCACTTGCATTTACATGAGATATGTCAAACATAATTTCTGAAACATTTATAAATGATAACCATTAGTAACAAGAAAAAGCCATAAATAATACGTAAATATAAAAAAAACTTAACATTTAATTATTGTGCTGTACACTACAGAGGATGCAAAATTCACCATATTTCAGCAAACTTCATGTCTTCGTCGGAGCAGTCACTTAATATTACTTGATCAACCCTATATTTTACCAGGCATATTCTAAGACCAAACCTCATCAATTGTCAGGGTATGCAAACTCAATTTTCATAATTATTTTTTTTGGGGACAGTCTTGTGTGTGTGTATATATATATATATATATATATATATATATATATATATATATATATATATATATACACACAGTGGTGAGCTGCCAAAATTTTAACCACTGGGTTCTGTATAAAAAATTCTGAATTCGGCAAAAAAATTGACAACCCTTCCCACCCCACCCTTTCGCAATTTTAATTAAGTTAATTATCTCGCTATTTGCCTTTTTCAAGTGTGTGCATTTTATGATTCAGGTACCGTAGGTATTAATAACTGCATGACAATTAATTAGTATAGTTAATTAGAGAAATAGACGTTTCTAATGAAATCAGAAAAGAAGAATTATTTAATAAAAACTGATGAATCATATTATCTACATAGTTAAAATTAAATTGCTCAGTCAACTTTAGCAATAATGAATTATTAGGCAAAACATAAATATCAGTACATCTATGCTTTTAAATTTTTTTTTTTTAAATTTAAACATTTTGACGTACCTTATTACTTATTATGGTAATAATTTCCAAATGGCTTCTTGGTTTTCTCCGTAAACTGTCGTTTTGGATACACGAACTCTGGTATCTAAAGCGGATTGATGACGTCTCATCCATGGTTTGACATATGTTAACAGGTTCCAGAAGCTTAATGGTTTCCCCAACAAATTGATGATCATAAAGCATGATATGTGTTTAGTTGTTAAACTTGCTCTTCTATCACTACAAATAATATTCATCACCGAAAAACCTCTTTCTGCTTCTGAGAGCTCTCTTCAGCGTCCAGCAAAAAGTTAACAACCGGTTCTTATTTTCAAAAAGATTTTAACAACTGTTCACGCGAACTGGGTTTAGCTCACCACTGTATATATATATATATATATATATATATATATATATTATATTATATATATATACACAGGTGGGCCGTAAGTTTCCATACATAGGAAAAATAAACATTTTTTTATGGACAACCATTTTTATTTATATAATATGCTCTTCATGGTTGCCATTGTTTTGAAAACACATTTCAAAACGTGTTCCCCACTGTTGATGAACACGCATTAGCACAGTTGACGTTATGCTTGTAATGGCGTTGGTGATACGTTCCTTTAGATGATTTATGTCTCGTATCTTTTCCTGATACACCATGGCCTTCAAGTGCCCCCAAAGATAAAAATCAAGGGGGGTGAGATCTGGGGATCTGGGAGGCCACTCCACAGGACCACGCCGACCAATCCAAGCATCCGGAAACTGCTGATCCAAATACCGACGCACGTGAAGACCATAATGAGGTGGAGCTCCATCTTGCTGGAAGTAAACTGGGAAGTTACCTTCCTCGTTTAGCAGGGATGGGAAAATCTCTTCTTGCAACATGTTAAGATACCTTTCGGCATTAAGATTTCCACTGACAAAAATTGGTCCAATAATTCTGTCACCCCATATCCCGGCCCACACCATCACTTTACCGGCACCTTGCATCTTCGTCGGACTCAGCCAGTTAGGGTTAGCATTACTCCAATAACGTATGTTTTGCCGATTAACCTCTCATTGACATAAAAATTTGCTTCATCAGTAAACAAGATCTTACAAACGCATATTCTTAGGGTATCTGAAACATAAAAACAAACGTTTAAATTTTCCTATGTATGGAAACTTATGGCCCACCCTGTATATATATATATAATATATATAATATATATATATATTATATATATAGTAGGTTGTCATCCTGAGTAGCTACAGGTTGTGAAGTTATGTAGGTCCACATTTGCTTTTATTGCAGTCTTTCTTATACATACCATGCAGGCCTCTAATCCACTCTCCTCTGATTACCAGAGGCCTATTCAACAGCTTCTTAGACAATGGTTCAATAGGTAGATTCCTATTCTTTACTTCTAGCCTACTTTTCCATATCTTATAAATCATTCCAAACAGATAAGATTAGACTATCAATTATGGTACTGTACATCTCTTCCAATAAGTTTTATGAAATGGGCACAGGACCTACAGTAGGGTGGCTCGTTTTTACACTTTCTTCAATATTTGATTGGGGGTAGTGTGGAAAAGTTGCGATTTGGAGAGAAAATAAAGTGTGTAAAATTTTTTTGATCTACGTCAATACCTTCCGGTGGCAGTGAGTCCTTAAAAATTGAAAAATAGGTCTAAAAACACACAAAAATACGATATTTGAAAAAAATATTCATAATTATATTTGAGAGTATTTTTGAACTGGGTAGATTGGGAAATGGTTTTAAAGACTTACAAAATAAACAATAAAAATTTCAGCACAATCTGTTAATAACTTCCGGTGGCGTCTTAGCCGTTAAAATATCCAAAATATTGATTTAAAGCAAGTTTTAACAAGATGTTATACAAATGTTAATTCTGGTATATTTCTGTGCAAACAACCCTGAGAACACTATTATAGGCTTGAATAAATTAATAGCAGTCATTGAACAATGAACATTATATAAAATGCACACTGCACACTGCTACATCCCCCATTCCCTACCCTATATAAGCTGGGAAAGGAAGCGACGTTGTCAGTTGTGGCGAGAGGTTGTGTTATAACTTGTTCATCAACCGTGGTATATCACCATTTACCCGCAGTTAGTTGGTAAATATCGTAAATAGATTTATAATGTCTGAAAAGAAACCTTCAAAAGTAACCAAAACGTTAGCAAAATGCCATAGCATCGGTCAACCAGCAGATTTTGTTAATAATGTTCTACCTACTTATGGAGATGTGCTAAGAGCTTATCTCTGGCACCGGAACAACAGAAAAATGACAGGCCAAGATCCTCCATTCCAGATTATTGCCAATGACATCATTTCCAAACTTCAAGAGATATGGCTCACAGCTTCAATCCCAACTTTATCAAGGAAAAG
The DNA here is from genome assembly GCA_023014485.1 of Bathynomus jamesi. NCBI lineage: Eukaryota > Metazoa > Arthropoda > Malacostraca > Isopoda > Cirolanidae > Bathynomus > Bathynomus jamesi. The sequence goes on from JAJOZX010001615.1 coordinate 316,854, forward strand.
AATACATGATATGCTCAAAAAACTATCATAATAAGTACAAGACCTTACTTAAAACAGGTAAACTAAAAAGGAATTCTGAAAGTTACAAAAGTAAATTGAAGTCATTTCAGGAACATTCGGAACAACTATTTGATATTGCTTCTTGTAAATGTGGTAATTGGAATTCTTATTTTTGCTGTAAAGAAAAAAAAGTGCCCCCAAATGAAAGAACATTTTTAGAAGATCAGCATACATTGTATGCTGATCTTCTAAAAATGTTCTTTCATTTGGGGGCACTTTTTTTTCTTTACAGCAAAAACAAGAATTCCAATTACCACATTTACAAGAAGCAATATCAAATAGTTGTTCCGAATGTTCCTGAAATGACTTCAATTTACTTTTGTAACTTTTCATAATTCCTTTTTAGTTTACCTGTTTTAAGTAAGGTCTTGTACTTATTATGATAGTTTTTGAGCATATGTATTCTTTTCTTTGATAAAGTTGGGATTGAAGCTGTGAGCCATATCTCTTGAAGTTTGGAAATGATGTCACAGGCCAAGATCCTCCATTCCAGATTATTGCCAGTCATTTTTCTGTTGTTCCGGTGCCAGAGATAAGCTCTTAGCACATCTCTATAAGTAGGTAGAACATTATTAACAAAATCTGCTGGTTGACCGATGCTATGACATTTTGCTAACATTCTGGTTACTTTTGAAGGTTTCTTTTCAGACATTATAAATCTATTTACGATATTTACCAACTAACTGCGGGTAAATGGTGATATACCACGGTTGATGAACAAGTTATAACACAACCTCTCGCCACAACTGACAACGTCGCTTCCTTTCCCAGCTTATATAGGGTAGGGAATGGGGGATGTAGCAGTGAGCAGTGTGCATTTTATATAATGTTCATTGTTCAATGACTGCTATTAATTTATTCAAGCCTATAATAGTGTTCTCAGGGTTGTTTGCACAGAAATATACCGGAATTAACATTTGTATAACATATTGTTAAAACTTGCTTTAAATCAATATTTTGGATATTTTAACAGCTAAGACGCCACCGGAAGTTATTAACAGATTGTGCTGAAATTTTTATTGTTTATTTTGTAAGTCTTTAAAACCATTTTCCAATCTACCCCGTTCAAAAATACTCACAAATATAATTATGAATATTTTTTTCAAATATCGTATTTTTGTGTTTTTAGACCTATTTTTCGATTTTTAAGGACTCGCTGCCACCGGAAGGTATTGACGTAGATCAAAAAAATTTTACACACTTTATTTTCTCTCCAAATCGTAACTTCTCCGCACTACCCCCAATCAAATATCGAAAAAAGTGTAAAAACGAGCTGCCCTAACCTACAGCCACAGCCTATGTAAGGCTAATCTGGTTTGAGACAGATTTAGGTAGCCTAAAATGAGTAGGCTCACTCACTGTGTACCTGTTTGGTTAAAATTTGAAGGTCAGGGCCCGTCTGTGTGCGCCTACTGTAGTTATAGCTATGGAGGTATTAACAAGCATCATTGTTCATTACACACACACACAGTATATATACAATATATATATATATATATTTTTCAATTGGGGTTGTTTAACCTCCTTCGCAACATCTAAGGTCATATGATTGAGGGGACCTACAGCTTTACGTGGGATCCGAATCTGGGTGCAGAGGACGGTCTCCCATCCAACTACTACCCAGACCCAATGTCGCTTAACTTCGCTGATCTCCGGGAAGCGGTGTTGCGACATTGGCCACGACGTAACCCATTGTGGTGTGTGTGTGTTACACACAAACTGCATGGAACAAGGCACTCTCCTGGGAAAATTAAATCCACTGTAGTCCGAATAAGTAATGGTAAATGACACACTAGTTTTTCTTTTTCATGATGTTAGCCCAACGTGGGCAATGGATTACTCGTAAAAGAGGCCACAAACTATAGCTTCCCTTACTAGCTATCTGCCAAGCAGATAGGATCCAGCTTTGGGGACAGTGAAGGAAGCTATATTTTGGGGCCTCTTTGTGAATGACCCTTTGCCCTTGTTGAGCTAACATCATGAAAAAGAAAAAACTATAGTGTTTGTCATTTACCATTATTTATTCGGACTATAGTGGATTTAATTTTCCCGGGAGAGTTTCCTTGTTTCATGCACGGTCTGTGTGTAACAAGTTTCTCAGGGGACCATTATGAATTGTCTTGTATATATACCGGGTGGGTAAAAAAAAGTGACCCTCAGTGGTAAACTGTCGTATTAAAAAAAAGTAAGGGGACTAGAGCTCCCAAACTTCATAGATGCTTACCTTAGCATGTTGTTCATCTTAATTGAGAAGTTGCTTGATGTGTCCCCCTTCCTGTTCAATGCAGGCCTTTCAAACGTGGATGCCACTGATCAATACACCTGTTTACATATTGTTGAGACACCTTCTCCCAGCCGAGCAGAATTCTTTCGCGTAGTTCATCTATGTCTCTTAGATTGGTACCAGGGATGTAAATTTTGGACTTAGGGCTTCACAAATATCATAATCTAGTGGTGAAAGGTCGGGGCTACGAGCCAGCCACATATTGGGTTTGATAAAATCTGGCGTTTCATTCTCATGGAATGTGATAGTTTGGCGTGCTCTGTGAGCAGGGGCTCCATCTTGTTGGAAAGTATATCTTTCACCACTAATTTGTTGAATATCAGTTAGATCATTTCATCATCATTAGTGTTTTGCGAGATCATCGCTTGACTGCCACAAACGTCCGCAATGAGCTGGGAAGGTCTCGAGACGTCAGTGTAACGGAGCGAACCGTTAGAAGGAGACTTATGGAAAGTGGCTTACATGCTAGACGTCCAGCAATGGGCATTGCTCCCACACCACCGCAGCTCGTCTTGCTTTCGCTCGTGAGTATGTCAAATGGACTCCTCCAAAAGCAACCTTCTCCGTAAGAGTGCACGGCGCGAATGTTTCTTCTGTTCTTCTCCACACTCTTTCCCATCCATCGGATGTTCGAAGATTAAATCTTGATTCGTCCGTGAACAATACTCGTCCCCATAGTCCAATTGACATGCTCACGAGCGAAAGCAAGACGAGCATTGCGGTGGTGTTAGCAAATCCGGGCCCATTGCCCTCTGGCGGACATTTCGGGAAATAATAAAACCTGTTTCCTACGTGGGCCTGCCACGTGTTTGAGTTTTATAGCCTTGTTTACAACTTCCAGCCATGAAACAGGCGAGGAAGAGGAATTTCGTTAACACACACACACACTATATATATAATTGTGTGTGTAGGCAAACGATATTCATATATATATGTGCGCGCGCGCGCGCCTCGGTGGTGTAGTGGTTAGCGTCGCTGACTACGAATCCATCGGCCTCGGGATGGAGACCCCGTGACGGCAGGCGCAGCGAAACCCAGCTGTTCATCCTTCCACACAATAAAAAAATTGGTTGTAGATGAATGGCTAGCCTAGTGGTTAAGATGCTGTGCTGGTGGTGGGGCGTGGTTCGGATTCCTGTTAAACTGTAGGTCTAAAGTGGAGTGACATTCTGATTTTCACTTATTATGATGAAGATGGTCACCAAATATGAAAGTTGTAAAAACGTTTTGAAAAATACGTGATCAATTTTCAAAATAATTTGCATTCATTATAATTCCTAATGTTTTACAAACCGTAACTGAATAAAATACAAACTATAAAATGGTGTCATAATTAATTAACCAACGGTAATGCATAGTTCGTCTCAACCTTCAATCGACTCTCAACAACCGGTTCCTTCTAGAAGGAATGTACTCTACTATATGACGCAACTCTCGCGAGTTGTCGTTCTGCCGCGGGCACGTTAATTAAATTCTCTAACGCAGTTACACTCCCACTAAGGCCCTACTTTCCTTCATCCCAGAAAAAGGGGTTGAGGGAATAGCTTGACCGAGAGTGACCTTCAGATGTTTGTCATTCATTCGAAGGACTTCTTTCCGTCTCAGTAACCCACTGTCGTTGTTTGTTGTTGTTGTTGTTGACACGCCTAGAAATTAATTCTTTTCTTTCCAACTAACTATTCAAACTCATCACGATCAATTCTGTTACGTGGCAACACTGTTAAGTTATTGGCAATTTGACCCCACTTGACTCCTTGTGGGGCCACTTAAAGTCCGTTGTTTGAGTCAAGACCTCGAACGATCCAGCAGTTAAAAGAAAAAATTAAAGATCAGTGTAACAGAATTAGTGCGGAAACGCTTCCAAACCTAATCGACAGCTTATAAAGACTAGTAGAAATGTCAACGGGTCGCTTACATGTAATGCAATTTGAGCATGTACTGGATTAATTAGCACGTTGATTGTATTGTTAAAACTATTTTCTCGTTCAATTCCGTTATCTTATTTCTCTGAGAACGGACTTTTGTTACACCCTATAAGTCCCTATATATATTATATCTCAGGTCATCCCATAAGTAATGTTTTTTAGATCGGAATTGAAGGACAAAAAAAACTCAACTGAAACTTTTAATCTAGTATATATTTCCATCGGAATCAATGACACTCTGCCAACGTCCTACAAACTTTTCAATGCCATGTTTATAAAATTCAGGCGGTTTTGAGGCAAAAAACGTACAAAGACTGGTGTGCAGGTCACCTGAAGAAGTATACCGTTTCTCGTCAAGATAGTTTTGCAGACTCCTGAAGAGATGATAATCTGAAGGCGCAAGGTCTGGAGGATGTGGAAGTTTTTCCCACCCAAGCTACTCAATTTTTTCGGAAGTGATCCGAGCGGTATGAGGACGTGCGTTGTCGTGGTGGAACACGATTCCTTTCCGATTAACCAAAGAAGGTCTCTTCTTTTAGTGCAGTGTTCAATCGATCCAGTTGTTGACAGTAGACTTGAGCGGTGATTGTTTGGTTGTGTGGTAAGGTTTCAGTGTATTACACCCCCTTTATCCCAACAAACACTAAGCAACACCTTCCGAGGGTGAAGATTTGGTTTTGGCTGTAGTGTCGCTGGTTCTCCGGCACAAACCCACTGTCGACGGCGCTTAACATTCTGGTACAGTATCCACTTTTCATCACCAGTCACTAAACGGTGCAAAAACGGATCTTGGAGTTCACGGGAATGAAGAGCTGTGTTAATGTTTACCCGCACCCTCAGATTGTCGACCGACAATTCATGTGGCACCCATTTTCCTAATTTAGGCACTTTCCCGAGTTGTTGCAAATGTCGATGGATGGTGGACGGGGATGAATTGAGTTTCTGGGCCAATTCTTCAACAGTTGTTGAACAGTCTTCTTCAAGTGCGGCTAACAACAGGTCATCATCAAACTCAGCAGGGCGTCCAGAGCGTGCTGTATCTGTCAAACGGCAGTCACCATTCTTAAACTTTTGAAACCATCTTGACATTTCCTCACATGCAAAATATCGTTGCCATAAACGTCCCGAATGTTTCGCGTTGCTTCAGTAGCACTATTCCCTTTTTTGAACTCGTAAAGCATTATATGCGTGATGTGCTCTTCTGATACCGCCATGTTTATGAGGGGTTCACATAAAGCAAAACACACGTCTTCACTGGTCAAGGTCTGTAAAGTATGTAGCGAAACACGATAGATCTCCTCTTAGATATAACCTTCGGAAAATTGATGCTTAAACCGAGTAGGACTAGCTTAAACTTAATCTATCGTAAAAACATTATGTATGGGGTGACCTGATATATAAAAGTTCAAGAGGAAGTCTCAAAGACCTTTCGGTCCACTCGAGAAAGTTCCTGTTATTAAGCTGTTAATTTTTTTACTATTTAGCAGTAGTAGAAAACTGGATAGGAAAGCATATTAAGGTTCTCTTCCCACCCTCCTCTCCTTCCCCGCCAGAGGGAGGTACGGAAAATGGTTGAAGAAAATACGAGTACCTTGATCCTGGAAAAGTAACCAAGGAAATTTTACAGGAAAGTGTAGAATATATAAGCTAGCTCTATAATTACGCAATGCTCGCGCGCAAACTCTGCAGGCGAACTCCCGCAGAGTTACGTTATATTTTAGTCTTAAATCCTGAGTGTATTCAGAACTTTGTCCAGCCTGTTTTTAAACACACTTACACTTTGGCTCGAAACAATCTCCGAGGGAAGTTTGTTCCAAATATTAACTTTTATGGGAGAAGAAATTACCGCAGATAGAGGTACTAAATATTTTTAGTTCCAATTTAAACGCTTTATTTATTGTCGGATTGGTATTAAATGAGGATTTCCCGTAGTCTACCCTCTCTATTCCATTGAGCATCTTGAAAACTGAATAAGCTGACCGCGCAACCTCCTCGTCTCTAAGCTTTAAGGTAAACATATTTAAGCGCTCGAGGGATATCTATTTATAACGTGATCGTAAAATTTCTTAGGATTTTCTTTACATTCACGGGCTACTCGGATTTCATAAATTGCCTTTAGCGCATCTATTAAACGCTTAACATTTGGACGTAAATGTATACAAGTGTGAAAGTGCTGCAGCTGCGCTCAGTCCCTTTTATAAATGTTGTAAAGTATATTTCTATCTGGGATTTCTTTCTATATTTCTATTCCACCATTTAGATTGCGCATTTAATCACCTCTCTTAATTCTCCGAGGTACGCAACGCTCGTTGTATGAATATATTCTTGAAATTATCTCTCGTGCTGACAACACTATCTATCGCTAACAGCTCATCATTTGTCCTCCCAAAATCGGGCACTATGAAGTTATTTAATTCTCTAGAAGTTTTAACGTTAATTAAACCGAAAGGCGTATCATGCTATGATCGCTATTGCATAAACTTTCTCCGACGTCTAGAGGGTGGCCCGTAAGTCTCAATTGGTTATAATTAAAGCGAAAATGCAAAAAAAATCAAAGTAAAAAGTTTTTAGTAAGTTTCGAAATATTTATTGATTATTCAAAGTGGAAAATCCAACGATCTCGACAGATATTCTTTCCTTAGTAATTGATTAAGTCAGTGTGAGCTCCGCTTGATGGATTTTCGCTTCAAGTATAACCGATTGGGACTTAAAGGCCATCCTGTACAATGTACATTCTGAACTAAATTATCACTTGTTAAAACAAAGTTGAAAATATTCTAACCGCTGGTCGGTTCTAATCAGGGCCGTAACTAGGGCTTAGAAATTAGTGAGGTCCAGATTTTTTTCGAGCGCGGCGGGACGAGCAAAATTCAGACCAAAATGACATCTACAAACACAACCCAAGCTATACACTAAACACAAAACCCTTGTCTATAATTAAATACTGTACAAAGGGACCTGTTAGCAAAAATACTTATTAAAGCTGCAGCAATATTTCACTGTGTGTGTGTGTGTGTGTGTGTGTGTTCAGTCTTTTTTTTTTTAGGAAATAATTACCGAGGTCCGGACCTCGGTGACCTCATAGGTAGTTACGGCCATGGTTCTAATACTGCTTATTGAAAAAGAAAATTATCTTGCGAAAAACCAATCAAACCTAAACCCACACCATTGCTGTTTAAGATATTATTAATACTAGTACAGTTCCCGTCGCTTCGCTGACGGTTAGACAGGCTAAACTACAAAAAAAGAACCCAGCCGTGAAAATTTTGAGCTTCACATTGTGTCAACATTTCTGAATCTGGTATCTCCCAAAACCTCCTCACCCCCATTCATACAACTTGGGGGCTAACCCCCTCCCCCATTACCCCCACCCCTACCCTTCCCCCATTGCTAAACTATAGAAAAGAAGTCATGAAAATCTTGAGCTTCACATTGCCGCCCGTAATAAAATTTCTGAATTTTTTTTACAATTTCTGAATTTTTTTTCTGAATTTTTTCTCACAATTTCTGAAAGTGTGACGGACGGACGGACAGCTCTCTTATTATAATATAGATTTGGGCATTTAAAATCTCCGACAATAATTGATTCGTTATGCGTAACTGTGCTACTTAAAATTATGTACATTTCAACGCCTAATTCTACTCCTTGTGAACCGTAGTCTACTGTATATCGGGTAATTGTAATTGCAATTGATTGTAATTAATTAAATTTTTTCATGTAATTGGCAATTATAATTGATTACCTAAATTGTAATTGTAATTGCGACTATAATTAATTACATTAGGAAACCGAGGTAATTGATACAATTGCAGTCAATTTGAATTACACAAATATTAAAGTTAATGGGTCATACTTATAGTTAAACTACTCACTCATCGGGTCTCGGGGAGCTTTCTTTTGAAATAAAATGTTCCATTTATTTAAAATGTTCCTAACTAAAGTGCCACTTTTTTGCCCTAATTATTTTGATAAAATAAATGCCACTTCTTTTGTCTTAGTATTTTTTGAGTGCCTTATTTTTGGTTTCATTAAACCATATCACGTACATATGTCCAATGTACAATTGTCCATAGCAAGAATTGCTTGATGAAAAATACAGTTCCATGTAATGTGATGAAAAAAAAGTCCATTTTATTGACGTAATATCTCTTTTTCATTGAAGATGATGATGTCCAAAACTGAAAATAGAATTGAGAAAAACACTTTGTAATTATTTCACCATCTACAGTAATTGTAATTGACAATGTCGAGCAATTGTAATTAATTACATTGACCGAGTAATTGCCCCATGCCTGCTCTATATACAACCCCAAAAGTAGAAAAATTAGAAATAGCAATGAAAAAAGAACGCTAAAAATTTATACCATACTGCGTGTGTGACCACGATGATTGTCGTCAAGAAGAAATGGCAAAGCTCATCAATGGAATGGGGAGGAAAGCAACGCCATTTTAAATACTGTATACAGGGTGTCCCATAAGTCCGGCATCATAGGAAAAATAATAAAAAAAGGCAAAACAAAAGCTTTTATTTACAGAACGTGCTCAATATGTCCACCATCGTTTTCAATACACACATTCAGACGTGATACCCAGTCAGCAAGCACACTGTGAATGATGTCAGGAGTAATGGTGTTACATGCCCCAATAATGCGCTGCCGCAAATGTTCAACACACCTAATTTTCTCTGCGTATACCAGCGCTTTCAAGTGGCCCCAGAGATAAAAATCTAGTGGCGTGAGATCCGGGCTTCTAGCTGGCCATTCCACAGGCCCTCGACGTCCTATCCAATGACCAGGGAATTGTTAGTACGGGTATTCCCTTACTTGGGTGCTGTAATGTGCAGGAGCGCCGTCTTGCTGGAACTATGTTGGGAAATTTCCTTCTTCGTTCAAGACACTGGGAAATGCTTCTTCCTTGAGCATACGTAGGTAGGTGCCTCCAGTGACGTGTTCATCGAAAAAGAGGGGGCCTATGATGCGATCCTTCCAAATGCCACACCATACCATCACCCGAGATGCACCTTGTTCCTTTGAAGAGGTATACCAGTGAGGGTTGTTTTGAGACCAGTAGCGGGTGTTCTGTCGATTTACCTCACCATTTCCATAAAAAACAGCTTTGTCACTGAACAGAATGGTGGACGGGAAATTGGCATCCCGAGCATATTGTTCCGTAGCCCATTCACAAAATTCCATCCGCCGGTCGGGATCATCATCATCATCATCATCATCATCATCATCATCATCATTCATCGTAGGGATCTGAAGTTTATATGGATGTCATTTGTGAGCCTGAAGAATGCGATGGATGCTACTTTTCGACACTCCTATCTCGGCGGACAATCGCCGAAGAGACTTATTGGGACTTCTGTTAAAATGAGCCAGGATAGCAGTCGCTGTATCATCGTCAGTGGACCTCCTTGAAGGTCCACTGCGTGGTTTATCTTCTATGGATCCTGTTTCCTTAAACTTTGCAACAAGTCTGCTAACGCAACTCTGTGTTATTGGCTCGCGGTCTGGATGCAGTCTGTTAAATTCAGCAGCCGCCTCTCTCTGACTCCGATTTCCTATGAGTAGAATTATCTGGATTCGTTCTTCCTCGCTCACAGACATTATGGCCTGTAGAAAGAGAAAAATATGAATTATGGTTTGTAGAAATAGAAAAATATGAATTTCTCCTATGATGCCAGACTTATGGGACACCCTGTATATTGAGTTAATAAATCTTATTTATATACCATTATCAAACTAAAACTTGACCTTCGTTACAATGAAAAATTCGGGCTGAAGCAAAGGTTTCTTTAATTTAGTGTAATATATATATATATATATATATAGTGTGTGTGTGTGTGTGTACTGTAGGGTCTCATAATTCCGGTCTCATAGGAAAATTTACTTTCGATTAAATTTCCAATAGTAACATTTGAACTAAAACAAATATTCAAATTGATGTCTCGTTTTGGGACTTTTTTTTTTTTTTGGTTGCGGGTAGAATAACACGCAATGACTAATATGGAAGCGAGTTACACTGGTGACGAAAGGCTTCTGAAACGTTCAGAAAGGTAAGAGTTGCATTTTCAGTATCAGTGGAAATACCCAAAATAAGACTAATTAAAAATGAAAATTGTGAATTATTATGACTTTCACCTTAAATGTAACGATATAAAATGCAGTAAAAATAAGTTAAGATTAATAGAGGAAGTGTGAATAAGAAATTAACCTCAAAGAATCGCTTCTGCCTTTGAAGAAATTCGTTATACGCGACATAATAAATCCTGGAGGAGGAATTTGAATTTAGTGAATAGAGGAAAGCGTATTAGTCATTCGCGTGATGTGTGGATTGAATGAGTAAGGAGAGAAAAATATATATTAGTCGGGGTACGTCGAAGGGTCCTAAGTTCCTAACGCGGATTCCCGTCGATCATTCGAGTTAAGTAACATTGGGTCTGGGTGGTTGTCGAATGGTGCATCATCCTCTCCGTCCGGATTATGCGGCGACTCGTATCCCGCGTAAAACCGTAGATCCCCTCCGTCATATGACCTTAGATGTTGCGAAGGAGGTTAAACAACTCCATCAACCACCACCACCACTAATCTATTATAGACGGTTCGTTGAAGTGATTGAGCTAATGACGAGTGAAGTTTGAGTTTTGTCTTTATATATGAAAAATGGGAAATGCTTCTTGGATCTGGTAAATTTCATTCGTATTATGGATAAAATTCCCCCCAAAGTCCCCCAAATTAGTCTGATTTTGAGGTTTGGGATCTTCAGGAAGACGTAAATTTGTATTTCTTAACACCATTACAGTTTCCGCTGCTCGCGAGCCCTTCTCAATTGATAATGACCGTATAAACGGAGAACAGAGTTTATATACACCCGGAAGTTAATTATCGGGGAATAGCCGACTGGAGTCGGCTAATATCCCAGTTTCGGCTCGCGAGTAGCCGAAACTGTATTAGTGTTAAGAAATAAAAATTTACCGTCTTCCTGAAGAGTGGTTTCCTTCTCCATACTTCGTCGTGACTGCGTTATTTTAGACGATTCCCTCTATAGGTTAACGGGACATTATAGGGTCTTTCGTCATTTCTGTCGAGAACGACACTTCATATGCCTCTATTATTTATTTTGTACGTGTTTGCGTGACTCCAAGAATGGACAGTAACTTAAAACTGTCATAGGTCTGTATGTCGTCTTGATCTCTTGGCTTTACGATGTTAACTGTAGAAGGTTTTTGTAGAGCCAGTCATCGTACAGTACATTGTAGCGCAGCTTATGCACCATTTACTGTTAAGCTGATGGTTATCCTAGTCGAAGATTACCGGATCTTTGTCTGAGGAAAATTTGTAATGAGGAGACCTATAAACAGTTCCATTTGCAAATCATAAACTTCGAGCGATCCACCTCGCATTTTCACACGATTAAAGGTCACATATTACGAACACCAACCGCACGGTGCATCTTTCAAAACTTTCGACTGGAGAGACGCTGTTTCTTACCAAAACACAGCCCTTGCTCGTCAAAAAAACTAAAAAAAAAAAAAACCCCGGCTGTCCCATACCTTATAACTTTGTACTGGCTCCGCGCGATGATACATCATCTCGTGGAAGTCAGGCTCGTGGCCCCACCTCTAGATTTGGTGAAAGAGAGAGTTGCTTTCTTAAACTACCCACGTCACATAGCCCGGTACACCCGGCCCATCTGGAATCCAGGTGTCTAGTCTTTTTTTGTAGACGTCCAGATAAACCCCGTTTCTTATTTCTTTTGGTAGCTAACTGGTTAAATAGACTTCGGCCCTCTGACGACAAGGTTATTCTTCTTCAGTGTTAAGGATGTTCCTTGTTAGCTGTTAGTTTGAGAATAGTGCACATTCTCTGCCTTTCCATTTTTGTATATAGGCAAAGGTGGGCAGGACCGAGTTCCAAAACGACCGAACTCCAGGAACTCGGTCCTTTTTAAGGTTGGTTTTTTCTGTTTAAGGTGCTTCAACCCTGCTGGATTATTGACACCATTTAATTTTTTTTGACTCCCCGAAGGAAGATAGAAAAGGAAGACCGTGAGCGGGAAAGTCGGTCCATTTTTAAGCAATTCCGGACGGTCTTTTTTAGTGATTTTAGTGTGTTTAGTGATTATTTGAAGTTCTAAAGAAGATGGATCGTTTCCTCCAGAAGACTCGGAAAGAGACTGAGACTGAACTGAAACTTGTTTCAACACCTGGAGGAGACGAAGAATGCTAGTCTTCTTGAAGGGAAACTCAAGCATTTAACTTAATAACTTTTTTTCATCATTTATGTATTGTATTAATTATAATTTACGTTAATAAAATTAAAGATTTCCGGTGTCTTTAATTTCATTTTTCATTTTAATCAAATGTTTCACTTACTGTATATATATAAGGACCGAGGACCGAGTCGTTCCTAGGTCCTATCTTCAGAAAGGACCGGGACCGTCGGTCCAGTTTGAGGCAAGGACCGGGACCGTCGGTCCTTTTTGAGGCCCGGGTGCCCACCTTTGTATATAGGCCTACATAAAATATAACGTAAACCACTTTATAAGTAAGCTTAATTATGACGTAAGTCTACTAAATTCACCACTAAAATATTATACTAAATATATATATATATATAACCTTTGGTTAGCTTCCGCCCGAATTGTTCATTCTGACGAAGGTCAAGCTTTTCACTCCACCTTAGACTTACAGTTTAACGTGGAATCCGAACCACGCCCCATCAACAGCCCAGCCTCTTAACCACTAGGCCACCCAGGGTACCCATTTATCTACCAACCACTTTCTTTGCATGGAAGGATGAACAGCTGGGTTTTGCTGCGCGCCGCCTGCCGTTACCAGGTCTCGAACCCGGGGCCGATGGATTCGTAGTCAGCGACGCTAACCACTACACCACCGAGCACGCGCACACACACACACACACACTTATTAGGCCTATGGCCTGTACCGTATTGGCCTTTTGAAACGTGTTCCCAATAAATTTAGGAGAAGCCTACATTATGATAAAATAAAATAGGTCCAAGTATTCAAATATTTTGTGCTACAATTTTTATATAGAAATTGGCTTGCATGTGATTATTCATAGTGAAGCTTATTATTTTTTGATATATTCTTTTAGCCTACTTGATTGGACTGATTCACGAGAGGAACTTAGGTTTTCAGATTATTAAAGAAAGATTTCACACGTGACGTCGTACCTTACTAGGGCCCTGTGTGTGTGTTAGGGAAATGCGTACACAGTATGTGTGCGCGCGCGCGCACATACACCAAAGCAATATTTATAGAATAATTTCGAAATTTATAATATATGACATTTCATCAGAATAATTTGAAGGCTTTTTTCTGATAGAAAGAGAGGTGCTACCAGTGAGTAGTTTGAGTTCATAAAAAGAACATCATATTTTAAGTTTTTTGCTTCCTCGCGTTTGTGTTTTCAGTTATCTACTATTTTGTAGCCTATTAGGCGTATTTGTATGAAATGATTGGGTTTTACTTTGCTCTTGGTTTTTACTGTTTTTAAATATATTTTTTACAATTTTAACCAAGTGATTAAGTGTTTTTATATATTATTAAATAAATTAAATTATTTAAATAGTTATCGTTAATATTAAGGAAAACGGGTGGGGGAAAAAAGTTGGATTGAAATAATTGGCCTATTTCAAAATGCTGAATAACGTAATTTTAAAGGTTGGTGTTAGGCCTATTAATATCATTTAATTAGGTCCTGTGAAGTTAATAAGTATTTTTGAGGGTTTGAACGATGACCCGTGGTCGATCCTTCTGCAGTATCCCGCGGTAAATAATTCGGATGTAATAGGCTTAATTTGAATATGGTCATTATATGACGTAGCCTACCCTAGTAGTTTGTAGTATTATAGGCCTATTGAGTTAACTAGGCATATGTTCTGTTAAGTTGTAGACCTTAACTACGATGTAGGCTTTTGGGAATAGACCCTTAATAGGACCTATTGAAATCTGTCATTATGTAAAAAGTTAAATTAACTTTTAATTGATTCACGCCGACCTTGGATTAAGTTACGAATGGTGTTGACAAATCTTCGATGACTTCCACTCGTGCTGAACCACTTACCGGAAACGCATACACTGCACGCACTTCGCGCGAAACCCTATTTGCTTCCCTCCACGCTTTCCAAAACTAAACCCCAAGGCTGCTACATACGGAGGAGCTTATGGGCTTGTAATTAGGTTTGCAATGAGTGTGTAGACGAGAGGCCCGAGGCCACTATACAACTGTAATCAATAAGACAGTGGCGAAGCCTATTTGTTCTGGTATTAAACTGAACGGGGGAGTTTGAATTAAGTTTGTATTTTCCTCGTACTGTATATGGGGCTCTGTGTTTACGTGTAGGTTTCAGTAATAGGCCTGTTGGGGAGTTCACAGGCCGGGTCTACATCGTAAGTGGTTATTAGGGCAAATGTCTCGCGGTACTGATTTTCAGTAGGTCTATTTCGCCGGGCTGTATGTACTTTAAGATTTAAACCTTCAAGCAGGTGCCTACCTCAATTTATGAAATGTGTACAGTACTTAAGAATTTTCAGCCTACTGATGTTTAATACTTTAGTAGGTTTTACCTATGGCGCATTACTTAAAAGGACTTATAATTGCGCGATAGACCCTAAGTTTCTCATTTTTAATTAGGCGGCCTCTCATTTTAGGTTGGTTCATTGTAGGCTTCAATCATGCTTGGTCTTGAACCTTTTGTCAAAAGATCGTATATTTGTGTTGTACGAGAGGATCTTGTACTCTTGAAGGAGAGGAAAGCAAGCACACACACACACACACACACACACTACGTACGTATACATACCGTACTTTACGAAACGGACATTTTAATTTGTGAATGGCGCCATTTCTCACTATCATTTTCACTATCAATTTGATTAACCTGGAGTTCATTATAACCCTTTTTCTTCATAATTAATGAGTTTTAAAGGGAAGAACTGTGGCGACACCGCTAATTTCGCTACACACACACCGTGTCGCAAAGTTACTAACAACGCATAAACAAACTAGCCAATAAATGTTAGATTGATTTTATTTGCCAATTTTGGGGCCTACTGTCATCTTAACCATACGTATTACATAGACCCGTTTGCAAAATTTGGCTCCCGGATATCGCCCTCAAACGAAAGTGAATGCACCCAGATTTTATTCCAAATAACCTTGCACAGAGATACAAAGTTTTCCAATAAGAGCCGACTAAAATTCGTTTCGAGATCCACATTCGAAATACAAAATCTTGCATTCACATTATTTCAATTTTCATCCCCAAAATATCTATTTTTACCAGTGTCCGATTCCCCCCCAAAAAAATTTTTTTTGCACCCCCCCACTCCTCCCAAATTTGTTTTTGTTTTATATATGTGTAGCATGCCTGTTAATTCATATACGAGAATAAAAATAAAATTACTGGAAACTTACACACACACATATATTATATATATATATATATATATATATATATATATATATATATGATACACACAGACCGTGCATGGAACAAGAAACTCTTCTGGGATAATTAAATCCACTATAGTCCGAATAAGTAATGGTAAATGACAAATACCATAGTTTTTCTTTTTCATGATGCAAGCCCGACGTGGGCAACGGGTCTCTCGCAAAGAGGTCCCATAAATATAGCTTCCCTCACCAGCTATCTGCAAAGCAGACAGATAGCTGGTGAGGGAAGCTATATTTATGGGACCTCTTTGCGAGAGACCCGTTGCCACGTCGGGCTTGCATCATGAAAAAGAAAAACTATGGTATTTGTCATTTACCATTACTTATTCGGACTATAGTAGATTTAATTATCCCAGAAGAGTTTCTTGTTCCATGCACGGTCTGTGTGTATCATAAAAAACTCAGGGAACCATTCTGAGTTCATTTCCATATATATATATATATATATATATATATATATATATATATATATAAAATATGTGTGTGTGTAATATATATATATATATATATATATATATATATATATATATATATTAGTGATGTAGCGGATGTCATTTTTTTCACATCCGCGGATGAGGATGTTTGATTTCAACATCCGCGGATGCGGATGTCTACATTTTCGTTATTTTTTAGGATATATTCGAGATTTGTTGTGTTTAACGTATATAATAAGTTATTATATAGAGAGAGCTGTAGCTATAATGTAGTATAATTGATTAATTGTACAATAATTGCTGTACTTTTCTCTGAACATAAGCACACCGGACAAAAAATTAGTCACCCCTCTCAGAATGTACCTAATAACGTGTGACGGCGCCTCTGGCCTTGATAACCGCACGAATCCGGCGAGGCAGAGACTCTACGAGGTTGTGCATGTACTGATCATCGATTTGCTGCCACTCGTTCATCAGCCGGTCCCGCCAGAGTCCGTGGGTGTCTATTCCTGCGCTTCACTTTCTGTTTCCAGCCTGAACAACACCTTCGACGCATTCAGGATTAAAGGCTTCATTGGACCTGCGATGTACTCGTCGCCTCCCATCATTGGAGAACAAACAAAAACGGGACTCATCGGACCAAATTACACGTTTCCAATCTGCCGCAGTCCAGTTTTTGTGCCTCTGAGCCCATTTATAACGTGTCAATTTGTGACTTGCTGTTAACAGCGGCCTCTTCCGTGGTACCCTGCTCCAGATGTCCATCGCATGCAGTTCTCGTCGCAATGTCCGTTCGGAAATTGGTCGCTGGAGAACCTCATTGGTTTCTTGGAGCAATTGTTCTCTGGTTTGAAAACGATTTGCAGTTACTAGACGAGAAACATGGCGGCGTCCACTATTGTCGAGAATTGTTTTCCGGCCACAGTTACGCCGTCGATTGTCAGTTGATTGCGAACTACACCACTCTTTGTAAACTCGCTGGACAGTATGCGTTGACACACCAACAAATTGGGCTACTTCAGACATTTTGTGTCCGTGGGCTCTGCCAAACACGATGGCTCCTTTTTGCCACTGAGTAACGTCTGCCTCACGACCCATTTTGCAGACTATATCCAACACACACTCTGTTCTTCACCACCTCACGAAACAGATCTGATCCTGTGTGCTACGTCACCGCTACTTGTCACTTACCAATGCTACATCAGCGCCCTCTGTGTGACCTTGAACTTCCTACTATCGGTGCTATTAGGGGTGACTAATTTTTTGTCCGGTGTGCTTATAAAATAATATCAAGCATCTAACTAATATAGAAATCAATTAGTGAATTCGTCTGCAAATAAATTCGTTATATTTTGTTGTTTCAGCCACAATTAGAAACCATAATTGTGTTACCAGGATGCGGGACGTGAACCCAACTCAAATGCACCCCACCGACCTCTTTCCCCAACCTCCACCCTTATAGAAAGAGATCTTTAATTAGCTTGATAACTATTTATATTAAGTTTAAAGTTTTATTAGGCATATTTATAAATGAGTAATTAAAATAAAGTAAACTAAGATGTTCATCGTTTAATGTTCAAACTTAATTATAGGAAGGTTATGCTTAAGGAACATTAACTTTTCTGCCTTTTCTGCTGCCAGTCTGTTTCTCTTTTCATCATATATTAATCCAGCACTGCTAAATAATCTCTCGCTTGGTACGTTCGTTGGAGGACAGGCTAAATGTTTCCTTGCAAGTTTACTCAAGTATGGATAGATATTCTGCGTATTTTTCCACCAACTAATAGGATTGTCACATGCAGCCAGGCGTTTTTCTTGGTGATAGCTCTCGATCATTTTTACTACATCTTTTGACATCGCGTAGGTCTCGTCATTGCTGCTTGACTCAAGAAACTGAGAGAGATTCTGTGATAGATTTGCTTGTTGAAGGCGTTGGTTCTGTCACTGAAACTTTTATTCTTTTGGTGGGTGGCAAAGCGACAGATTCAAGAGATTGAAGCTCTTCAACTGCTTTGCCAAGTGATGATTTAACTCGTTCTAATGTACTAGGTGAAAATAACTTAGCTTTGTAACGTGGATCTAAGTAGGTTGCAAGAGAGTAACTTCATACAAGAACAGCCTCTCGTCTTGTCGCTTGCATCACTTTTGCGCACAATGAACTAGTTCTATTAATATAGTAGAATTTGATAATTTCTGCTTATTAATGACGTTTTATCTCAACGGTCCACATCCGCACGACATCCGCAGTCCAAAGTGCGGATGCGAGAAAATGTGCGGATGTTATGCGGATGCGGATGTGATAATCACTAATATATATATATATATATATATATATATATATATTATGTGTGTGTGTGTGTGTATATATATATACACAGGGTGGGCCGTAAGTTTCCATACATAGGAAAAATAAACATTTTTTTATGGACAACCATTTTTATTTATATAATATGCTCTACATGGTTGCCATTGTTTTGAAAACACATTTCAATACGTGTTCCCCACTGTTGATGAACACGCATTAGCACAGTTGACGTTATGCTTGTAATGGCGTTGGTGATACGTTCCTTTAGATGATTTATGTCTCGTATCTTTTCCTGATACACCATGGCCTTCAAGTGCCCCCACAGATAGAAATCAAGGGGGGTGAGATCTGGGGATCTGGGAGGCCACTCCACAGGACCACGCCGACCAATCCAAGCATCCGGAAACTGCTGATCCAAATACCGACGCACGTATTTAAATTTTCCTATGTATGGAAACTTACGGCCCACCCTGTATGTGTATATATATATATATATATATATATATATATATATATATATATATATATATATATAATGTGTGTATATATATATATATATAATATATGTGTGTATATATATATATATATAACACACGTATATATATATATATATATATATATATATATATATATATATATATATATAGTGTGTATATATATATATATATATATATATATATATATATATATATATATAGTGTGTATATGTATATAGTGTGTATATGTATATAGTGTGTATATGTATATAGTGTGTATATGTATATAGTGTGTATATATATGTATATATATGTATATGTGTATATATGTGTATATATGTATATATATATATATATAATATAATATAATAAAATGTGTATATATACATATATATATCCCCGCAAGGGGGTTCTAAGCTCGTGCTCTTTGTGCTCGTTTGTACGTGCTTGTTCCTGGAGGTTTCACGTGCGCCCTCCCGGCCCTAGCACCCAAGGATGATGGGGCTCGACCCTGCAGTCCTTGTCATCCTTGGTCTTTTTCCACTTCGACTGTCCCCTCCACCCTTTCTTTTCCTCTGTCTTTCCTCACTTTTTCTTTGTTTTTCCGCTGAGATATGCCCTTTAAATAGAGGCGAATCGGTTCTTCCTGAACTAAAAAAAAAAAAAAAAAAATACATATATATATATATATAAAATGTGTATACAGTATATATATATATATGTGTGTATATATATATATAAATAAAATAGTTTCACCACATTTTTAACCACAACCAAAAAAATGCTTATAATGAATATTAATTTTAAGTTTTTTTAAATTCTAAACAAAAACTTTTAATTTTCTGATTAAAAAAGAATAAGAAGCAAAAATACTTTCTAACTTTCTTCCTCATCAAAATGGCATCTCATTTCCTATAATAATTTTGAATTGTCAGCGTAAATCAGTTTAAAAATATAGAATAATTATTTTAGTAACCCCTTAAATTGTTTTTAAAAGGTTTTCCATAAATACCCAATTAACCCCATATGTCTGTATGTTAATGATGCAACTTCAGCCCTGCCACGCGCAGAATCGACTGATGCTCGTGATTTTATATTGACAGAATAGGAGCCCTCCTTCACACTGCAGTGACCGCGACGCGAATCGGGTCGGGGTCGCTGCAGCCTAAGTAAAATTAAGAAGTATACTGAAAATTCACGCTTTATACTCGCAATAATTGGATAAATAAGACAGTATTTGGACTAATTCGGTTGTATCATTTATTTATATACAATTCAGTTTTATTTCTGCCCGAATTGTTCATTCTGACGAAGGTCGAGCTTCTTGCTCCACCTTGGACCTACAGCTTAACGTGAAATCCAAACCACAACCTCTACGGGTGGGCAAATTACAAAGTCCTTGCCCGGACTCGATCTCACGACCTCCCGATCAGCAGCAGCCCAGCGTCTTAACCACTAGACTATCTAAGGTACCCATTTATCTACCAACCTATTTTTTTCTGGAGGTATGTAAGAACTGGGTAAGCCTCGCACTGACTGCTTTCGCCGGTAATCGAACTCGGGGCCGGTGGTTTTGTTTTGTAGTCGACGATGCTAACCCATACATCACCGAGGCGCGCATATATATATATATATATATATATATATATATATATATATATATATATAATAAACACAGACCGTGCATGGAACAAGGAACTCTTCTGGGAAATTACATCCACTATAGTTCGAATAAGTAATGATAAGTGACAATACTATAGTTTTTCTTTTTTCATGATGGAAAGCCCAACATGGGGCACCGGGTTACTCGCAGAGAGGCCCCAAAATATAGCTTCCATCACCAGCTATCTGCAAAGCAGATAGGATCCAGCTTTGGGACAGCTGGTGATGGAAGCTATATTTTGAGGCCTCTTTTCGAGTAACCCGGTGCCCACGTTGGGCTTTCCATCATGAAAAAGAAAAACTATAGTATTTGTCACTTATCATTACTTATTCGAACTATAGTGGATGTAATTTCCCAGAAGAGTTCCTTGTTCCATGCACGATCTGTGTTTAACAAGTTTCTCAGGGACCATTCTGTGTGTGTGTGTGTGTGTGTATATATATATATAATATATATATATATATATATATTGTGTGTGTGTGTGTGTAAAATACAGGTTTATAAAGTTGGGTTGGTTGTTATAATGTTTCAGACCAACAAAGACCCTAGGATCCACTCATGGCTGGTCTACCTAACTGTGTTCGTAATCGTGTATGGTGTATGTCCTCCGTGGTGGCGGAGGGGACCTACAATTTTACGTGGGTTCCGAACCATAAGAAATTTATGTAAAATCCGCCGGTAAATTGGCAACGACCAATTTTTACGAAACTAAATAATTATCAATTTAGAACCAATTAATTATCGATTTAAAACTAAAGATAGAATCTCTGGATCCAGAGGATCTAGTCATAATAGACTACTATCCACAAATATGTTACACTCTATATCTATTTATAACGGACATGCAAATATATCAGATCCAAAGAATCCAGTCAATTTCATTACGGTATCCATCAAGTCACGGTCCATATCGATAGCGGACCAAGTCAAAATTTACAATCATATACATTACAATATATACACGTACGAGAAAAAGTGTAGGTGTGGCTGTAAAGACTGTACAGTAATGTAGAAATGTGTGTGCACCCATTTTGGGTCTCCCATTTAAAGGTGTTTGTGGGGCAAGTGAAGATCATGAGTTTTTCAATACCTCACAGTACTATGGGGGGCACTGCTCGGCAGAGGAATCTCTTTAAATGGGGTGTGTAAGGACAGAGAGTATCCCCTAACCCAAGACGCTGCCTCCCCAGAAAGCCTTAATTTTACTACCTTAAACTATACCCTTTCTATCAACATATGCGTCTAATCGGTTTTTAAACATGTTTATAGACGTGCTACTAATTACTTGTACCGGCAAACTATTCCAGCTATTTACTATTCTATGCGTAAAAAAGTTTTTGGCACCTGCTGTCTCGAACCTTCTACTTGTCAACTTACACCCGTTATTTCTAGTCCTATTATATTGAGATATTTCGAAAAAGCTATCTCTATCTACGTTATCGAACCCATTCATAATTTTGAAAACCTGGATTAGATCACCCCTTAACCTCCTAGTCTCGAGTGTTGTCAATTTTAACTCCTTAAGCCTATCCTCGTACGACTTTGACCTAAGCGACGGAATCATCTTACTTGCTCGTCTTTGAACTCTTTCGATTTTGTCTATATCTTTGCGCATATGCGGATTCCAAAATTGGACCGCGTACTCCAAATGGGGTCTAACTAATGATTTATAAAGTGGAACTATAATATCGCGCGATTTGTACTCAAAATTTCGAGCTATAAAACCTAACACTTTGTTCGCCTTATTGACCGCCGCTGTACTTTGTTTCGCTACTTTTAAATCACCAGTGACTATAACTCCTAAATCTTTTTCCTGCTCTACGCTTGTTAAATCTTTCCCTGACATACTATACGCAAAATTACCGTTACGCGAACCTATATGCAAAATTTTGCGTTTATCCACGTTAAATCTCATTTGCCATGTGACTGACCAATCAACGATTTTATTCAGATCTTCCTGAATTTTACCTCTGTCTTCGTCATTAATCGCCCTACCACCCAGTTTCGTGTCATCCGCAAACTTTGAAACTGTGCTGACTAGGCCGACATCTAAATCGTTAATATATTAGTGTTAGTTATATGAAGTATTGGTATTGAAGTGGGAATAATGACTCTTTTTGGAAATTGTCAACAGGTCGAGTGGTTTCTACGGCCATTTTCGCTGCTGAATACGAATCTGGCTCGTTCTTGGACCTAAAATGAAGTTTTGACCTGGTTCAGTGGAATTTTTCAAAATGGCATGCAAAAAAAGTTCTCTTTTTGATGCTTAAGAAAACCGCTCCTCCTCATATGTAATGTCTTTTCATATGTATGTTTTCAGGGTCGCTGAAGTTGAAAATGAACATATAGAGACATTCGATTCGTGGTTTAGCGGTTATAGGCAAAAATGGAAAAAAAAGGCATTATTTTATTAAAAAATCGTGTAGAGAAGAAACGCAAGGCATTCATATCGGTTCTATGATATAATTCAAATCGTGAAATAATCATATTTACAACACATTGTTCAATAAACTATCAATATCAGTAAAGCCTAAAGCTTAAGGGCCAAATTAAATAAAATAAATAGTCAAGCTTCAAAATTATTCATGTCATTGTAAATTGAAACGATTGTATTTATTTTATTATTAATAAAATTTATTCAATTCAGTATCACTATTAACATTGTCCTCTGGTCGTAAGGCATTGTTAATAGAATTTCTCAGGTCATCTACACTAAATTTTTCTATTTTGAACTTCCCGTCTCTCACTTTAACGCGTCTCATTTGACGAATATCTCGTGTGATGGTGAGTCTCAAATAGACAATTTCCGTGAGGAGCTGCTTTTCGTTCAGTTTGTACAGATCATCCAGGTTGTTTGGAGTCGTAGGGCCTCCATATTTCTTGCAATTTTCCAAAACCGCCAAAATTTTGCCAACTTTTTTCTTTTTGAGCTCTTCTTTTTTCAGTAGGGACAATTTCTTTGCAGCATACACAGTAGCTAGAAAATCTTCCTCTAATTTCTTCAGTTTCTTGGCTTTTTCTGAACCCCTGGCCCATTTCCAGGATGCCTTCCTATCTTCAAGAGACTTTGATTCGAACGAAGAGTCTATCAGAAGTCCGTTAGTCACAATAACATTTTGTCTCCAGTGCGTTTGAATGAATGTGCTACCACCACTGGCCCTGATTCGGTTGTCAAGTTTTGAAAATTCTGATTCGCATCAGAACTAGACCTTAGTTTCTTTACCAGATCTGGCTTATTCCTTCCTCACAGCCATCAAATCGTTCAATTCAACCATCTTATCTTCAAAGAAACGTTTTATTCCAGACCAAGTTCTTTCACTTTTCTCGTCACCCTTGTCAATTCCAAGAAGCTCCATCATAGGGAAAATCATCACTTCACCCATCATTGCGTAAATTTCAGAAAAACTCTCGAACCATTGACTGGATGAAAGTTGACATTGCGAGAACTAGCTTGTTACTGTTGACATCTACTACGGCATCAAAGAAAGCTTGGATGGAGTCTCGCCTCGCCAAATATTCTTTTGCTAACTCGATTCGCCCAAACCGGTTTGCCACGAATCCTTTAAATCCATCACATTTGAGTCCATTATCCGCCATCCAAGATTTATAGTCATTATATAAGGATACCGAATGGGAGGTGTGGCTGGAAGAGAGCAATTTAGCAATTGCAATGAGTCCCAAAGTATGAATGGAAGAACCAGGGTCCAGGAGAACAGAAAACTTTTTCTCCTGCCGTAACTTGAAGTAGATTATGTACTCCGATTTTCTGTTACGTGTTTTTAAACACTTTGTCGAAAGCGTGATCTACTCCTAAAATGATATGGGCGCAGCATTTCAAGATCTTGTTTGATTCGATTCGATTCCAAGATGCTGTAAAAGTCCTCCACATTCACAAGCTCCATCAGACATCCAGAAGTCTCTCTGAGATTTGAATTCGTCAGTGGTAGAATTTGCTAGTACGGCTAGACAACTCAATGTGAATTCGTAAGCTCTGGTTCCATCCTCTCTGGAATGGCTGACGTTTTCCAGATATCCAGTTGTCAGTGACTTTTTCATGCCAGATGGACCAGCGATAGTGATGTGATCAGCCTTCACGTCGTACAGGCAGCCTTGGTCGTATCAAGTCCTACACTCGCGTTATCCTCCTCTTTGTTGAGGATTTGTTGAGCGACATATTCTAGATTCAAGTATGAAGCAGTTTGCAAGTATTGCATTATTGATCTGCGGCTCGGAAATACACACGTCAAGTCTGAATACTGGTGACGGATTTGTAACTCTTCGTCTTCACTCCATCTCCACACTCCATTTCACCCTCACAATCTTTTTCATTATCATTTGCCTTCAGCTTCCAGTTTTGATCAAAAACCATGTTTGCTATTCTTACTATCACTCTCGAAAGCTCTTCAGGAGAAGTTCTTGTCTCGGCAAGACACTGGACTATACACCGCATCAAGTTTTTGTCCAGACTTTTTTTTTCAGTTCGGATTTTCACTGTCGGAAATGCAGCTTGTTATTCTTTACTCTTCTCCTTGCTTAGGTCTTCTTCCGATGAGGGAAGTTTACGATTAGTAGAAGGAACTGTCTTTGCCAGTGTTGGCTTTTCAAAACTGATCGTTTTCAGAATCGACTGAAGTTGCTAACATTTCAATAATTTCCGATCCCTCTAGCTCCCTTTGCTCTCTCAAATTGCTTTCTCTTGCTTTTCGCTTTTTCCTCGCTGATCTTTCACGAGTTTCTCCTCTTTTTCTGTCTCACCCAATCTCTTGGTACTGCATTTGTACATATGGCCTTATACGCACCAAAGCAGTTATCCCAATAAAAAGTCTCATCCTCATCACTCATTTTGACCCCAAGTTCTTCCGCAAGTTCTGCTTCGTAATCCTCATCGTCATTTCTAATGTAATCGTTCTTAATGAGCTGATCATTAAAGCCGCTCGCTTTTTGGTACCATTCGACACTTTTAGGTTTTTGTTGGCAGCGTTCATTCTTTCTCAGTTTGTTAAAATGTTCATAATTGTCTCTTATTTTTTTTTTCGCCACTGCTTTTCATGCATGTGAGACATTTTTATTAATCCAATCTCGTCTTAGTTCATTTGCAACTATCTTGCTGGCATTATCTCGAGTCATTGACTTTTTCTGTCCTCTTACTCCTTTTTTGCAAAGTGCAAGCATCCTATCAATCACAACTGTCCCTGGTGGCAACTTTCCAGTCGGTTTAAATTCGTCTACTTCTGTGTTGGTTTCCCCAAGAAGTTCTTTTCTGGCGGCACTGCGTGATTTCCTTTCACCAGCTATCATTACCAATCAGCAGTCACTAAGCATTAGGATCTGCAAAGTATAGTAAAACCCCATTAGTCGGCAAAATATGATAGGTAATACAAATTATAGTCATGCTAGAGGTATCATATATTATTATTGAAGTAGATTTTATCAAGTATTGTATTTGATATATTATTTAATATTATTATTAAAGTAAATTAGCACGACATTGATAGTACAAGAAATCACAAAAGAGAGAGCAGCCAAACGCCAGAACAAGCCAAAACACTTAAAGTAAGCCTAAATAAAACATCAATATTACGACACACTAGATACTTAACAACATTGACGAATGAACATAACCATGATTAAAAATATAACAAGCATTTATCAACAAATTATTTTTTTCTATTAGTTATAAAGGTTTGGAGGTGGGAGGCCTCATTCATCCTTTATGTTCGATATGGATCGGGCATTTTTTCAAATTTTTCGTCATCTATCTGCTTAACCCCACACGTAATGTCTCATTTGTTCATTTTCGAGTTCAGCGACCATGAAAACGTATGAAAAGACATATTACACGTGAAGGGTAGCGGGTTTTTTGATCATTAAAAAAAAAAAAAAAAAAGATTTTTTTTTGGTGCCATTTTGAAAAAAACCCACACTGAACCAGGTAAAAAATTCATTTTAAGTCCCAAGAACGAGCCGGATTCGTATTCAGCAGCCAAAATTGCCATAGAAACGACTCGTCCTAAAAAAATTTTTTTTGATTCCCCCACCCCCTAGTATTGGGTTGAATAGTGCCAGGTTAGGTTACAATGGATGGGATTAAATTTAGTTGGGTTAGTTGAGTTTTAATTTTGCTTTTTCGCTTAATTGGATTAATTTGAAAAGTTTTGAGTCTCCAAAATAACTTCGAGTTGCCTAAAAATACGCCAAAACTGATAAGAAAAAGGTTTTAAACGGCAGATATTCCGAGTGTTTGTTTCAGTGTGTGTAGAGCAAACTGAGGTGAAGTGAATATGTTTGTGGTTGGAACGGGTGCATTTGTGCTGTCTTGAGGGAAACACAAACTCGCGGTGCGTATTGCTCCTGATGAATCATGTACTTGAACATATAAAGATAGACTGTGCGCAATGGAGACTAACAACACGATCGAGGAATTGATTGAGGGTTTGATCGCTCGTTTAATTAGATCATGATACCTCGAAACATTGTTTCTAGTGGTGGTAAACCACGTACGAAAGCCTCACTAGTACGTTGACTCTGTGTTTGGCAGTTGTTCCGAGTTGCTCGTATCCGGAATGAGTGTATGGGCGAAACGGTGATAAACAGTAAAAACCTGTATGACTCGAACTCTGGATAAGCTGGAAAAAAATCTCGGGAAAACCTGTCTTACTCGAAATTTGTCAGAGTTGTACAGGTAAAGTCCGAGGTGCTTTGTTTTGCATGTTGTTGCATAACACACACACAGTTTATTTCTTGACAGTTTGGTGTGGATTAATGCATGATAGGCCCATTCTTCTTTGCTGAAAAGAATGTTACGGCACAAGTGTACCTGGATATACTCGAGTTCTTTGTATCTCCCAGTTGGAACACTTTCAACCATCCATCATTTTTACACTCAAGACTGGGGTTTGTTAGTGCGTGAGTTCTTGAACATCACTTTTCCCGAAAATGGATTGGGTGCGATGGACCGGTGCCATAGTCTCCACGATTCCCGATATCACGCCCCTGGACTATTCCTACGGGGGTATGTAAAGGATTGTGTACCATACTCCTGTTGCTGGCATTGACACTCTTCATTCAAGTATTTGCGATGCCACCAACAGTGTCGAGAGATACAGTACATGCCCGTAGCCTCTTGACAGGAAATGTCCAATTTTGTAACCGTAGTCATAACTTACGATCTGATATTATAATATATAACATTTAGTAAATAACACGCATTTTTTTTTGCATTTTTTAAAACTTTTCTAAACTACTCTAAAACCCCCTCCGCAGTGACTCGGTCGTTGCACCAAAAGTCTTCCTTTATACAATTTCGACCCCCCCCCCCCTCCCTCGGGAAACCCTGGCTACGGGACTGCAGTATGCTAGCGAACGTATGGCGTGAACTCGAATTTCGCTTGGATGTACACGTAACTAACGGCGCACATGTTGCGATTTAATGAAACGTAATAAACTTTATGCAAAACAAAGCATTACTGTATCATTGGATTTCTCGTAATTAATTAAAGTTTATAATCGGGAAACGACTTTGTGCGTGTGTTCGTGCTATGAATGAAAATAAACTTTAGTCAGAAAATCTGTGTTCTCCGTTGGGGCTGGACAAATACGACCATAATAATTGACCTTGCCCGATTTTAACGAGAAAAATTTGAAGGATGATCGATGAATTTTGTGCGCAAACCATAAGCTTGACTCGTTGTTCCATCGTGTGATTCAATTACGAAAGAGTAAAAGTACTTCGAGACCTAGGCATTTTATGTTATTTGGATACAAAATGTAATTGATAAGAGACTCACTTTTTATTATAATTAAGTTGATACATGTTTATTATGAGAGTGGTGCGCTTTGTAACTTTTTCAAAGTTTTGTTGGTGTTTTGTTTATTCTCAACATTTTGTAATGGATCGAGTAACGGCAATCACGCAAATTTTTTCCCTTCTTCTATTTCCAATAATTAATTATCTTTGAATTTTCTTCCATAAATATTTGTTAATGTTGAGTATAAGGATTAACGCATTAACATTGCTGTTATTCGACTCGTTACACAATGTTGAGTATAAACAAAAAAAAAAAATTTGAAAATTCTAACTTCCAACAACTTTTTTCGATTTGTAGCAGTTACAAAGCGCGCACCACTCGTATTAATGAAGGTGTATCAATTTATTTATAATTCTTAATCCAAGTAACGTAAAATGCCTCGCTCTAGAAGTACTTTTTGCTCTTTCGTAATTGTTGGATTCATGCCATTAATATCGAAGCTGGTATTTGCAAAGTAGTAATGGCCACTTCCAAGGAAGGTTAGTTCCGCAATATTTAAACCATTTTCTAACGGAATTAAAGGAAAATATCACCAATAGACAAAATATGTTTTTCATTGGTGTGTTCACAGTATCGTTGAAATACCAATGTCATAACAAAACCAGTCCGTTTAACTTA
This sequence comes from Bathynomus jamesi, assembly GCA_023014485.1. NCBI lineage: Eukaryota > Metazoa > Arthropoda > Malacostraca > Isopoda > Cirolanidae > Bathynomus > Bathynomus jamesi. The sequence goes on from JAJOZX010001615.1 coordinate 345,911, forward strand.
TAAAAAAGTTATTCATTATAAAGCGGAGATTTCGAGAAGAACTCTTAACGTCAGTGTAATGTTGGTATTCACTGATATTGCACTGAACATGATAAAGAGGCGTTAACGAAAATTCGGCTATATTATATATTAAGTGTTTATACTGGACTGCTTTTGTTCTTATTAAAACTCGGCTTTGAGAGAAATAAATCCTTAAGTACCCCCACCCACCCCACCATCCCACATATTATTGTTTAATAATTCTAATTTGTATTTAGTAGTAAGAAGTATATTTGTAGGTGTTTTTATTTCGATAGGCCAATGTAGGCTCTTATGTCTTGTATCCATTATGGTACTTAGTATTAACGGTGGGCCACCACATATTGATGATTGTGATTGGTTAGGTTAAGTTGTAATATTTTCGTTAGTTGAAAATTTCTAATACATCATATTTTTTAAATAGCAATATTTTTTAACATTTTTACAATGATTAATACATGTTACACATTAGAAACAACAAAAAGAGACCGCATCTTCACTTTTTGGTAGATCCCAAGTTTTCCTCATGAATAAGCCTCAAAAAAATTAATTTTTTTTCAGAAAATTGTATAAAAAAATATTTTAAAATATTGCTATTTAAAAAATATGATGTATTTAGAAATTTTCAACTAACGAAAATATTACAACTTACCTAACCAATCATCAATATGTGGTGGCCCCCCGTTAATAGTAAGTACCTAAATTATATTTTGAATGATAGGTATTGGCAAATATTATAATATGCTTATCCGAAATTTTTCTCCTTATTATCTTTTGTTTTACAGATTTGACTTTAATATGACCTTAAGACATACCAACTAAAGTAATTACAAAGTAGTTATAAACATACTGATAATAAAAATATTGAAACTTATACTTGAAACATTTTTTATCATTATTGTTATCAAACTGCTTCCTTGTTTACATATAACTGCATGGGAAAAATGGTTCAAGAAACAGTGTTTGTTTAGAGAAACGTTGCCATGACAAGTTGAGTTGCCAATAGTGCATTAAATTGATCCAGTCCAAGTTAAAAAGGAAATTGGCCTAGCGTATGCGTAATTAGTTGGTTGCTGATATTCAAAACTAAACTTTATCACTTTATAGCACAAACTGTAAAATCATTGCTCGTATTCCGGTGGTAAGAGTATTATTTGCAATGTGTGAGAATCTGTATGTGAGAATTAACTGTTGATTAGATTGTACAGGCCTGTATAAATACAGACTACGAGAGTACACTAATCATTTAAGAGTTATCTTCGGAGCATTCCTGCCAGTCATCTTTCGTGGAAGTGGTTACTATTGAAAGGTAATGTACAAGTTTTTTTCCCCTTAGGTTATGTACTGATTTAAGTCTGATTTATCCTTTATTAAATAGGATAGTGTAGTGTACAGTTTGAAGCCTAGAATTGTGCGTGTATTGTATGACATTAGTAACGTTTAGGGCCTACCCTCCCTCATCTCTCATTCGGCCCTGGCACTCCCTTCAGGCCTAAGTTTTCAGAACTGGGTCAAGCTTAAAGTTAGGTTAGGTTAGGTTGGTGCCAGATTTGATATTTCTTTAGAATTCAGTTTAGGAGGGTAATATAATTTAATAAGTGATGTTTTTAATTTTCATCGCAACATCTAAGTCATAAGTCATATGACGAAGAGGACCGATCTTTTTGGCTTGACGACCGGCGGAAAACCTCCCCCTCCCCCCCAAAAAACCCCGTTTTTTATTTAGTTGATGTTTATTACATTTCAGAAAAATACATTTTAGTTTAGGAAAATGAAAAATAGTATCAAGGAAATAGAGTTGAAAGTGGAAAAAGTAAAAAATAAGACATTACTAGCAGACGCTCCTGGTAAAAATACCACGCATTTAAACAATCAATTAGGGATAATGTACGGAAAAACTATTGAATGCCCAGTTAGGTCAACTGTACGCCCCTGACGATTGGTTAGGTTAAGTAGTGATATTTTCATTAGTTTTGACATTAAACTAACGAAAATATCACGACTTAACCAATGATGGTCCGGCCGTCAAACCGAAAAGATCGAAGAGGACCTACAGCTTTACCTGGGATCCGAGCTTACGGGTCGTTACGTAATGTGGTCGCGGAGAATGGTTCCCTATCCAACTACAACCGAGACCCAATGTCGTTTAACTTCGTTGATTGACGGAAAGCGGTGTTACGACATGGCCACCACGTAGCCCGTTCAGGTGGGTTCAGTACCCAACTTATTATATAGTAATTGGAGTTACGAGAGAGCCATTAATATATTATAGAATACACTGAAGATGTAAACGCATGAAATTAAGCGTTAGGCCCTATGTATCCTACCCCTATAATTGTTTCGTAACTAGCTTCTAGCTGTAAAAGCGTAATGAAAGCATTGTTATTTGAAAATAGGTTTCCCCCACGGCCCACCCCATGTCTAAATCTTCAAACTTGTTAATTTTTCAAGACCTTTTTCCTGTAATCAAATTTCCTTGTCATTTTAGAGCGAATACCCAAATTCGTTGAAATCCTGCGGGACTGAAGTTTAATCTTAAATGAAATAATGGGTGTAATTTTAAGCCAAATGTTTACCATATAATTGGTGTACTTATAGAGCGTAATGAAATGCAATAATAATAGGTCGTACAGTAATTTCGCAACCTGTAGATAAATTCTCACTGACACTGTTTATACTTCGTAATAATAATAGGGTAATGGGCAGTGTTTGAGGTCACGGGTTCAATGGGTCAAATAGTTTAACTTTTTTAATGTTTTCGCATAATGGTATTAAAGTCGTATAATGTGTCAGCATTCGAGAAAAGGACACATGTTATATGTTTAAATTACAAGTATCATTCATTGTTAAATTATATCAACCTGTAGGACCTAGTCTATATGTAGCATAGACCTATTGCAATTGAAAATCCTGTATGTTTGTAGAAGCCAATATACACACACACACACACACACACACACACGCGCGCGCGCGCGCGCATATCTCCGCATGAGCGAGGTACCGACTTGTCACTTAATTTAGTGAGTTTTATCCAGAAAGTGACATGTAAATTTCAGTGATTTCTTAATCAGTTTAGTGACAAATTATCAGGTCATCCCATAAGTAGTCGTTTTTTAGATCGGAATTTGAAGGACAAAAAAAAAACTCAACTGAAACTTTTTAATTTAGTATATATTTTCCATCGGAATCAATGACACTCTGCCAACGTCCTACAAGCTTTTCAATGCCATGTTTATAAAATTCAGGCGGTTTTGAGGCAAAAAACGTACAAAGACTAGTGTGCAGGTCATCTAAAGAAGTATACTGTTTCTCGTCAAGATAGTTTTGCAGACTCCTGAAGAGATGATAATCTGAAGGCGCAAGGTCTGGAAGATGTGGAAGTTTTTCCCACCCAAGCTCCTCAATTTTTGCGGAAGTGATCCGAGCGGTATGAGGACGTGCGTTGTCGTGGTGGAACACGATTCCTTTCCGATTAACCAAAGGCGGTCTTTTTTCTTTTAGTGCAGTGTTCAATCGATCCAGTTGTTGACAGTAGACTCGAGCGGTGATTGTTTGGTTGTGTGGTAAGGTTTCAAAGTGTATTACACCACCTTTATCCCACCAAACACTAAGCAACACCTTCCGAGGGTGAAGATTTGGTTTTGGCTGTGGTGTCGCTGGTTCTCCGGCACAAACCCACTGTCGACGGCGCTTAACATTCTGGTACAGTATCCATTTTTCATCACCAGTCACTAAACGGTGCAAAAACGGATCTTGGAGTTCACGGGAATGAAGAGCTGTGCTAATGTTTACCCGCACCCTCAGATTGTCGACCGACAATTCATGTGGCACCCATTTTCCTAACTTAGGCACTTTCCCGAGTTGTTGCAAATGTCGATGGATGGTGGACGGGGATGAATTGAGTTTCTGGGCCAATTCTTCGACAGTTGTTGAACAGTCTTCTTCAAGTGCGGCTAACAGCGGGTCATCATCAAACTCAGCAGGGCGTCCAGAGCGTGCTGCATCCGTCAAACAGCAGTCACCATTCTTAAACTTTTGAAACCATCTTTGACATTTCCTCACACGCAGAATATCGTTGCCATAAACGTCCTGAATGTTTCGCGTTGCTTCAGTAGCACTATTCCCTTTTTTGAACTCGTAAAGCATTATATGCCTGATATGCTCTTCTGATACCGCCATGTTTATGAGGGGTTCACATAAAGCAAAACACACGTCTTCACTGGTCAAGGTCTGTAAAGTATGTAGCGAAACACGATAGATCTCCTCTTAGATATAACCTTCGGAAAATTTATGCTTAAACCGAGTAGGACTAGTTTAAACTTAATCTATCGTAAAAAACGACATTACTTATGGGATGACTTGATACTATTTGAATGTTTTGGCTCCTCTTGCGTGGTGAGACAAGGCTCCTTGCTCTCTCCTATGTTGTTTAATGTGTATATTGATGGATTATTTGCTTCACTTAATGAGGCACTAGTGGGTTGTTGTATAGCTAACACAAGGATAAATAACTTAGTTTATGCCGATGATATTGTGTTAATAAGTCCCTCTGTTAAAGGTCTGGATCGGCTATTAAAAGTCTGCGAAGTGTGTTCGCAGAAACATATTCTTTTTAATGTTACAAAAACTAAGGTTATGCAATTTCATCCTAAAAGCTGTAATCAGCCAGCTGATATTAGGTTTAAAATAAAAGGTCAAGTAATTGAGGAAGTACAAGAGTTTATGTATCTGGGTCAAACTATGACCAGCTCCTTGAGTGATGACTCGGATATAAGAAAACAATCTCGAAGCCTTTGTGCTAAAGCGAATATGACTATAAGGAACTTTCGGTTCCGTACAAATGAAGCTAAAAACATTCTCTCATATTTTTTGCAGTAATATATACGGACAGCAACTCTGGGTGAATTATAAAAAAAGGTTCTGGCAGAGCCCTAAATTTGCTGTACAACAGGTTGCAAAGAATTATAAAATCGACCAACCCGATTATCCAAGCTATCCATGAGTCCTGCCGTTTGTCTTCTAAGCTATGGATTTCTTGGTACGAAAACGTCTGTCTGTAGCTCCACTTAACTTCGACATTACTGTATTATTTCTAATCAATTGTATATATTTCTATCCTTAGTATGTGAACTGTCATTGTATTAATATTATTTGTCATATGGACTATAGTCAGCCAATAAACATTTTCATTTCATAAACATGGAACTAGTTCGTGTAGCGTTATAGACTCCTTAGATATTTGGGCGATTAACCCTTTCACTGCGGCGAATTTCGTAACGCTACGAATTTTAAAACTGTTTACGGACACCCACAGCAAAAGGGTTAATTTTATTGGCAGAAATCCATATTGGGCTCGAAATAAATTTAACCTAATTTAACCTAACCTAACAAAAAACGTGTACAATTTAGGGTGTCCCACTTATGACCTTTTTTTTTTTTTTTTTTTTTTTCAGATCCATTGAACATACCTTTTTTCTTGTTAGAAATGGTTCACTTTTATAAAATATACAGTATAAAAAAAAGATTCAATTTAACAATTTTGGGGTCTCCGACCCTCCCCCGAAAATGGCCACCCCCTGAAAATGCTAGAAATACCCATTTTTTGTATTGTAATCAACCTAAATGAACAAGATTTTTGTCACATATCAACATATTTGATATAAAAATAAAAGTAATTCGAAGCTTTATTCAGTAAGGTACAAGAAACAGTAGTAGGGTGCTACCGCCCCTTTAGAGCATCATCCCAATGCAGAACTGCGGCGATGGGCCTCGAAAGCATAAGACGAGTAAGAACTTTATTCATCTTATCGAATCGAAGTGGGAACAACTTGGTTAACATTAGGTTAAAATTATATAAATTAAAATACTTTAAGCTTTTGACAATGTTAACAAAGCCCCATCGTTTTTTTTTATTTACATATTTCTCAAAAATAAAACAAAAAGATCTTTACCAATAACGTAAGAAAATAAAGGTTAAAACTAAAGAAAGTAATCTTAGGAACCTTTTGCGCTTAAAGCAATGAGCAAACTTTTATTTGCTTCAAACAAAGCTTAAAATAAAAAACCAAAACAAATAATCTTAGTTACATTTTTAACTTCAGAGCAGTGACCAAATTTTTCTTTGTTTGGGATTGCGTCTCTCTCTTGTTCAACGACCTGCAAAAGTTGTTGAAACTTGCTTTCATCCTTACCAATGTCCATGAAAATCTTGCATGAGCTTGACGCCACGCTCTGCCGTGTCATTTACTACTTTGGCAGACGAAATGAGGCCCCTCATTCTTTTAAAATCGTCATCTTCCCATAATGATATGGGTTTTTTAATCCATTCCCTAGATGACTTGATAAGTCTGAATAGGTACCAAGATCTTGGACCTATGAGGCGATGAAGTCTGACACTCTACTTCAGAATAGGGAAGATAGACTGACCTGGTGTGAACTCTTGAGGAGGATCATATTTTGTTAATTCTTTGGCCATCTTAACCTTTTCTTCATTATTAACAACCAAACAAAGCCATGGGGACGAGCTCTTCAGTCAAGTACCAATAATGACCTCGAAAAATGGCTAGGGCAGATTCGGCAACCTCAGTCTCTTTTTTTTGTATTGTATCAATTCATTGTAGAATCTAAGATCATCTAGTACAGGACAACCAATATTTTCCATAAAAAAGGGGTGTAAACTGAGAGAAGGCATACATTTTATTGGTGTAAAGGATTGAAGCTATCCATCTTGCATAATGGAAGGCTCCTGGCTTAATCCAATGAATTCCTCTGGAAGTCACTTCATTCAGAATGAGGAGAATTGTCTCTGCCAATTCTCTATAGTCATCGTGTGGAAGGGAACTCTTTTGGTTAAGAATATCATTCATGAAAATGATGCTGGATATTCTCGTATCTCTTAAATACCTATCTTTTATTTCAAGGGGTCTGTGAGGCAGTTTCGTGTCAATATTTTTCCAAACACTTTCTCTAAAGTTCTTGAAGGCTTCATTTTCAGGCGAATTAGTTTTGCCAAATATTCTGATGTAGACAGTAGCCAAAATCCTCTCAGAAATATGATGACGGCATACCATCCACTAATTTTTTTCCAAGAAGTTCTTCCACCTTTTGGCGTGCGCCTTTTTTCTATTCGGTGTTTGAGGCGGTTGTATCAAATACTAGCCCATACACAGTGTCTTCTAGCTTCCATTCTGAGATGGTTTCAAACACGCTTGTTGCTTGAGCTGATCCGGTACTCTCTCTGATTTTTGGTTCGGAGAGTAATTTCTCAAAATCATTTTCCCCAGTAACTAGTATTGCCAATCTTTCCTCCTTTCCACCTGATAAATTACAGATCATTTTGTTATCCCAATGGATCAGAACATACTAGGGAGGAAAGAAATCGCCTTGGATGTCCTGCCACGTTCTTTTTCTTGATATTGTAGCTGCTCGAGCTGAGGTAGTTTTGGATATGCTCATTTCTTCTATGATTTTGCCATGCTCTGCGGCGACAACTGATGCAAAAACTGTACGTTGCCTTATGGAAAGTCCAAGACGATCTGCTCTGTTTGATACTAGTATTGATTGAAGCTAACTACTTTATCTTGCTTTTGATGGGCCTGGCTGGGGTTCTTGAGAATATTCTTCACCCGAAGAATTGTGTGTCATCACTCTCAGTGATGGTTGGATTGCCTGATCTTTTTTCCAGTGCTTTTCGTTCAGCTTCTTTCATTTATCGCTTTCTTTCTTCATCGAATCTTACTTCTTTCTTTTGCACTTTTGACGCATAAACTTTATTTAAAGGGCCAAGACACTTCTTCCTCTCCCCTCTTTGGTCTTCTAGGAAATTTATGTCCTCTTTAATTTGTTCCTGAGGTCTTAGGAATCCGTTCTTATCTCATGAAATACATTTTGTGTAGAAATATCAAACGGATCATTCAACGAACTCGAGTAACTTTGTTTTTTGGCTTCATAACATTTAGCTTTTTTGCTCTTTATTACTGTTTCACGCAATTTTATCAAGTTTAGTAGCATGGTTCGTGGGGTTTTATGTCTTAAGACATCCTTTCATGGAATGGCCGCCTTTTCCCAAATTGTTTGAACTTTTTTCAAAACATTCAAAATGTTTTCCTCTGGAAATATTAGGGCCTCGCATTTGTTTTCTTCTGAGGTAGAAAAAATGCTTCAAAACGTCTTCTTTTGATGGCAGCATGCATCCCTCTTGGCCACTTAGATCATCCTGTAATGCACCAAGCAAAGAATCGAAGTTTGTTGGATTGTTTCTTAATACAGCTTTATTTTTATTAATTCTTACAATACCTCATAATTAAACATTTTATTATCTAAATACCTGAACAAAAATCACAAAATGGTTAATTCCACAGTAAACTCTCGCTATTGCGCCTTTCTTAGCTAAAATAAAAAAGTCCCTTTCTTAATTGAGAATTTGAGCTCCACTAACCTGATCAAATGCCTTTTACTGTACCTTAACCCATAACATATTGAAGTTGACTCTCTCTCTCTGATATATTTAGTATAAGTGGACCATTTCCAAGAGGAAAAAAGAGATATTCAATAAATCTGAAAAAAAAAGTCATAAGTGGGACACAATAGGTCGATTACAATACAAAAAATGGGTATTTCTAGCATTTTCAGGGGGCCCCATAATTGTTAAATTGAATCGTATTTTGATATAGTAAAAGTGAACCATTTCTAACGGAAAAAAAAGTATGTTCAATGGATATGAAAAAAAAGGTTATAAGTGGGACGCCTTAATGTACACGTGGTTGTACGCTCTGTTGGGCGATTTATTTTGAGCCCAATATGGATTTCACCCACTACAATTAATCGCCCAAATATATATAAATATCTAATGACTTATACGCTACACGAACTTGTCCCACATTTAGCGAAGGAAAGCAAAAATGTTAAGGTAATTAACCAGACCTACAGAAAACCAATCGCGTGTGGTTATATGCTCTATCAAGTCTCGTGAGCAAATATATTTTTAAAAATTAAAACGCAAAAAATTGTCTACTCATGTTACCCTAAGCCCAAATGATAAATGTCTCATAACTCCACCAATAATAATAATAATAATAATAAAAAAAGAAAATTAAGTAGCAAACGCAAAATAGAGAATGCATTAATTCATTGTAAAATTGAACGTTATAAAAAAGCCGTTAAAAAAAAAAAAAAAAAAAAAATTGTTGATACAAAATTTTAAATTTAGTTATCGTCATAATGATATGACGTCAGTTAATTTTTTTTGTGAGAAAGTTGGTTATTTGAGGGCACCAAGCGAGTTTTATTTGCCTTTTACTTTGATGATAATACTTGGCATACTTTGATGATAATACTTGGCATTGAGTATTTTTTTTCTTGCTAACCAAATATATAGTTATGAATAGTGTAATAGGCACTACTAATAAATAAATATATATATTATATATTTATTTATATATATATATATAGTGTGTGTGTGTGTGTGTGTGTGTAATAAGTTAACCTTGCATGCGTACGTGTCATGAACTTTGCAATGTGCCTGCATCTTCACTCACCAAGCATGTAAGGTTTTGTACTACCCGTTCCGTGCGTGTACGCGCGCGCATGCATGAAAGTTTTATTGCGTGTACACTATTGTCTCCTTATGAAGGTGATATTTCACAGGTGATAAGAAAGCATTTTATACACAGGATGTCCCTGAAGTCCTGCCCCCAAAGGCTAATATGTTGTACGTCATGGGGGCAGACTCATGGGATATATATATATATTATATTAAGTTCGGGAACACAATGGCTAATATGGAAATGTGTTACACGTGGGAAAAAAAGGCGGATCCCTTTTCCTCACGAGTGTAACTCGCTTCCATATTAGCCACCGCGTGTTATTGTACCCGCAACAACCAAAAAAAAAAGGCCCAAAAGAAGACTTCAATTTGCACATTTGTTTTAGTTCAAATGTCTTACTTTTGTAATTTTCACTTAAAATAAATTTTCCTACGAGACCGGACTTATGGGACACCCCGTATAAGGAAGTGGTTATAAATTGCGGCAACCGATCACCGTATGGTGTATTTATCTCGTTGTAGGATTGAGTTTATACGACCAAGTGGTTTTAAACCATTTTTAGATGGTGATACCACTTTCTACCATCATGTTTTCGTAAGTATCACCACGTAACCAAACCCGGAGGGAAGGGGGGACTCCGCTTAAATCTTCACTCGTATTTATTCTAATATTATTCATTGACATTTGTACGGAATCAAAATGTTTATTTGAGCCTCGCGCATTATCGGTAAATAAGTTCAAATGAGAAAGGTGTTGGTGTTAAGCGCAGCTGAAAAATATCAGAAACAGTTTTAGTTCGCAAATGTGTGTGTGTGTGTGTGTTTTTTAACGGCTTCCCGTTCGTTGTAATTATTTGCCAACATTTTTCTACTGATGCATAACGTAAGTAAGAAAAAAATGTTGTGGGATTCCTTTTTCACTTCCGCAAATGTTTTGTTTCATACATGCACGGCAATAATAATAACAATAATAATAGTAATGATGATGATAATTTACAATTATTTAACTTCGTAACTGCGAAGGTCATGTGACGGAGGGGTCTACAACTTTGTGGGATTCGAATCACGGGTCGCTACATCATCCGAACGCGGAGGCCGGTTCCCCATACTATACTACTACTACTACTACTACTACTACTACTACTACTACTCAGACCCACTCTGGCTAATGTGAACAGAAGCCCGTCTGGACGGTGGAATGGATAGAATGGAACGTTTTCAATTTTTGTGAAGGTTTTCCGAATGAAAATTCGTTGTAGATTGTATAACAAAACAAAATCTGATTGTTACTTTTAACCACGTTACCATTACTAATTGCATTATAGTATTATATATATGACACGCACCAAGTTCTAAAGTAATTTTAAAAAGTTCTCTGGTGAAAGTTCGTTTTAACCGATTTGACAATTTCGGATAAAAGTTGACGTAAAAACGACGAAATTTCTAAAAATTATAAATCGCTGATAATATCGTGTTTGGATATTTTTTTTTTTTTTTTGGTGACACTAAGAAAATTTGAAAAACTCTACCGAGGTGTGGATGACCTCGCGAGATTTTAGAACGTACAGCTGGGACGGATTCAAAGAATGGCCGCCGCGAATCCACGAGTGACTGTGGGTGATATTTACCAAATATTAAGAATGTCTAAAGTCGATGTTTATCCCTCTACCGTACGTCGTGCATTAAGAAAGAATGGTTCGCGTGTAGGAATTGCGCGGAGAAAATCTCCGCTACGAAAAGCGCGCAAAGAAGCGCGTTTAACCCTTTACAGACGACCGGTACAAATTGGTAGCGTTTCAAATACACGCATTCATGACTTAAACCTACCAAAAAAGTCCAGCGAGTCATTGATATGACGCAATCTTTTAGATTCCCAAATCGATCCATTTTCATTGAATAGAATATTTCCTTTTAAATAGAATAGAATAGAATAGGTATTACTTTTTAAAAGGAAATATTCTATTCATTGAAAATGGATCGATTTGAGAATCTAAAAGATCGCGTCATATCAATGACTCATACCGAAGATCGCGTGAATACGAGAAAAAGTGACGCAATGATGACAAACAATTTTGTTGGTAGGAAATTCTACCAATGGGCACTAATGGATTATAGGATTAAATTTAGTAGGCCAAGAATCCTTAAAATGAAGGATTTGCATCGTGGAAGAAAGTTCGGACGGACGAAACCAAGGTTGAATTATTCGGGAAGAACGAGCAATTATGTTTGTCGAAGGTAAAATACCTCATTTCGAGGAATAAATAAACCCTTTCTACGGTTAAACATGGTGGTGGTAGTTTGCCGCTTTCGTGATACTTTAGCGCTTCTGGTCCAGGAAAGCTCGTCATCAATGGAATCTTGAATTCGAAGAAATATCGGGAATTTTCGGAAGAAAATTTATTGCCTTCAGTTCGGGAGTCGCGAATGGGTCGCGGTTGGGTATACCGCGACGAGATAATGACCCGAAACGAAAGTAAGAGCACCGTGAAATGGTTCTAACGAAAGAATTTCGAGCTTCTCGAGTGGCTCAGTCAAAACGTAGATCTCAATTTAATCGAGAATTTATGGTTTGATTTGAAAAAAAGGTGTCCGCGAGAGAAACTCGTCGAATCTGAATGAATTGCGACAATTTTCTTGGACTGACAGATGTCGAAAACTGTAGAAATGCTCAAAACGAATCATTGAAGTCATTCGAGCAAAAGATGGACACGCAAAGTATTAAATAATTTTGTAAATGTACGAAAACTTTCGCATTTTAACAATTTATTTTCCTCAAATTGTTTGATGTTTTACATTATAGGTTCGAGTTTAACTAAATTTTATATTTAAATTTTTCCAAACGACGAACGGTAAACTTTTCATAACTATCCCATGCATGTTACGAACGATAAGGACGAACATAAATGAAATATCTTTTTATGAATAATTATGAGCGCAACTGTAGAATTTTGTGTGTGTGTGTGTGTGTACGTACACAGGGTATTCAAAATTTTTAACACTTGTATGGTTTTATTTTTTATTTCCAATTTATTTGTAAGCATTTTTTGTGATTCAAACAGTCTTTACTTGCTGTCCACGGATATCTTCGCGTGTATGAAAGCTGTCAAACATTGCTTCCAGAGCCCTAAGGCACATCTCTGGTAGTATTGATTGGATGACCGCTGTAATTCTTTCCGAGAGATCATTTACGTCCCGTGGTTTTGTACCATACACACGTTCTTTAACCATACCTCGCAACCAGAAATCATAGGCTGTTAAATCTAGCGAGCGGAGAGGCCATCTCAGAGGTCCACCTCTTCCAATCTCATCTCCTTTGGGGAAAATGCTGTCCAGATAGGCACGAACAGTAAGGGCAAAGTGTGGAGGGGTCCCATCGAGTTGAAAATAACCTGACCGTCTGATGAGCAAAGTAAGGTTGTCAACTGTCTGTCTGCAGCATATTTAAGAATCCCTGACCAGTTAGTGTTGTGGTCGAAGAAGTATGGACCTATGACTCCTGTGGCAGTTATTGCACACCACACATTGACTTTTGGCTTGTCACGTTCGCGTTCACGAATAATGCGTGGGTTTTCAACACACCAAAACGCACAATTGTATCGATTCAAGTGGCGACTAATATGGAAAGTTGCTTCGTCGCTGAATGCAATTTATGAATTTTGGGTTCCATATTTATGTCCATGAAAATGTTGTAAAACACAGCACGTGCTTTCTTGTCACGAGATGTTAAAGCCTGAACAATCTCTACACGGTAAGGTCGCAGTCCCAGGTCTTTATTCAGGATTCGCTAAACAGTTGACTGTGGAAAGTGACATTCAGCATTGAACCATCTCGTGGACTTTTCAGGGCTTCGAACAAATGCTTTCTGTGTCTCAACGATGTTTTCTGGAGACCTACCTGTTCTTGGACGACCACTGTTTCCTTTGTAATAGTCTGCAACGGAACCAGTTCTGACGAACTTGTCGTACACTCGATAAATACTCAACCTAGAAGGTGGGTCAGAATTGAAGTATCTACTCTACGAAATGTGTTTTGTACGACTGTGGGAGACTGATACACCTCCATCCAGGCCGCAACCTTCCTTTCTTTCCTCCAAACTCAGCCTTGTTACCATTTCAAGGGCTTATTTGGTACTCTTTAATCTTGAAATCCCTGCAACAGAAAAACCCATGTATTAACATTTTTTAATTACCCTGTATATACTGTATTATGTACACAGGGTGATTCGTGTTTCATAAATCGCAGCGTGTAATCTTGAGACAAAAAGAAAAAAGACCATATAAACGCAGGTGAGAAACCCGTAGGTTTCGAGCTATAGCACGCTTAGAGAAATGAAACTCGTAACACGTTCTAAGTGAGCGTTTATTCACTTTTCACTTTTTTTCAATTGAAAACTCCACAGATTTCGTAGTGATGCGCGAGGAGATATAAATCGTAGCGACAGTTTCAGCGTTATGTAAATAGTGATGTAGTCGAGACCACCATGGCCGAGACCGAGAAACAGTCCTTGGAGATGAACGGTGAAAGCGATGCAGGGTGTTTGTAACATTCTAGACCAGCGTCCCAAAGCGACTGGTACTTCTCGGGGAAGTATCTTCTAAATATTCTCTAAGCTCCAATCCGTTCTCACCTTGTTCGTCTCTGCACTTCATAAAATCTTCAATTAAAATGTATAGGAGTGCTAAGGGTACGGTGTCAAAATAACGCATATCATCAATTCGCGCATTTAATAAAGGTGTCAGGTTGCGGAAGGCGGCTATTTCAAAGAGTCTATCGAGGATGAATCATCAGCCAGTAGGCGCTAGTCCGTTATTAACATTGTTCTTTCAGAAGGTTTTTAGATTAGTTTGACACATTAATCGTGTTTCAACGTAGGGTTGACCCGTATCGCGACTAGGTTGACGTAAAAATAATACAATATGAGGGGGTGTCGCTGATCGTTACTCTTGTTGCTCTGGCAATAGCTGGTACTTTAATTCTCAGCCGACCACTTCTCAACATGCCAATTGTACAGTGATAAAGTGAGAGTATACTGAGAAATTATACCGATTCAGTGAGTCAAGCTGAAAGGGTCTTGATTGAAGACAAAAACAGTGTGGTACACGTTTCCACCTTGGAGAAGAGACACGTTAAGTAAAAATAAGTTTCGTATAACAGGCAAATTAACTACTATAGTCCCTGGGGTACCTGGCGACCCATGGCGTGGCGATATATATACTAAGGTCACTCAATATATTTTGCCCCACCCTTTTTTCTTAGCTAAATAATAGGCCATGGGGCTGAAATGTCTTTTGGGCCGTAAGTTTGAATTTTCTGCGCTTGACATAACCGAATTTTTCCAGTTTGAACCTCCCCTCCTTGTATAAAACCACTTTTAAACGCCCTTGTATAAAACCGATGGTTAAGGCAGTTTCGAAAATGGCGTCTGACAGTGATGTGCATCGTAAACAGAGAGCTGTTATCGAGTTCTTAACCGCAGAGAAGGAAACAGTTGGAAATATTCACAAACGTCTAAAAAACGTTTACGGAGATGCTGCTTTTGATCGAAGCACAGTTGGACACTGGTCTTAAATGTGAGAGATCATCGGAGAGAGGGAGAGCCAGAGCCAGCCTCGATAATGAGCCACGCAGCGGTCGCCCGGCATCGGCTGTGACGTCTCACGCTGTACAACGTGTTAACAGTATCATTCGATCAAATCGGCGCGTCACATACAAGGAGCTATCACTGGAGCTAGGAATTAGTGAAGGAAGTGTGAATACGATAATTCAGCAACTGGGATACTCAAAAGTGTGTTCACGGTTTGTTCCTTGCGAACTGACTGAAGATCACAAAGTCCAAAGAAAAGAAATTGCTTCCGAGTCGTTGGTTCGATACGAGACAGAAGGGGATGACTTACTTTCACGAATTGTGACGGGATGAGACTTGGGTACACCACTTTGAACCTGAAACAAAACGCCAATCCATGGAGTGGCATCAGGCAGACTCCCCACGCAAGAAAAAGTTCAAAATGGCTCCCTCTGCAGGAAAGGTTATGGCCACCAACTTCTGGGACATGAAAGGGGTGATTCTGGTGGACATTATGAAGAAAGGACAAACAATCAACTCAGGCATATATTGTTACCCCTACAGAGACTCCAGAGACGTATAAAGCGAGTTCGACCGGAGAGGAAACTGGAAGACGTCCTTCTTTTGCACGATAACGCAAGACCACACAACAGTTTGCAGAATCCATCATAAAAATGCGCTTGACTGTTACCCCACCCTCCATACCGCCCGGATCTGGCACCTTCAGACTTCCATTTGTTTGGGCCAATGAAGGATGCTATTCGTGGAAGAAAGTTTGAGTGACGATGAGGTTGTTGAGGAGGTTAAGAGGTGGCTCCAGCGGAACCCAGAGGACTTTTACCAGCAAGGAATAAAGGCCCTTGTTTCGAGGTGGAGGAAAGCCGTAGAAAAGGATGAAGATTATGTGGAAAAATAAAAACTTGTAAAAAAGGTACGTAACTACTTGTCTACAAAATTTCTGGAACTTAAGGAAACTTGGAAATAAAAAAAAAGGGGGGGGGGGGGGGCAAAATATAAGGTTGTAACATATATTCTGCTCGACTTTTTTAGTTCATTCAGAACAAAAATTAAATGACAATGACAAATTAATCATCAATATAATTCCCTTCTTTTTCTATAACCTCTTCCCACCCGTAGAAAAGTTTTTTTTATGCCATGTTCGAAGAAATCCCTTGGTTTCGAGTTAAAAAAAAAAAAAAGCGATCACTTCTTTTTCGATAGCTTCCCTGGATTGCAACTTTTGTCCATCTAGGACTCTAGGTGGTGGTGCAGACTTGAATAAATGGTAGTCTGAAGGTGCGATGTCCGGAGAATAAGGTGGATGAGGCATTTTTTTCCCAACCAAATGCCTCCAATTGGGCAGTGGTGATTCGAGCAGTGTGAAGGCGCGCGTTATCCTGGTGGAATAGAACACCTCTGCGATTAATTAATGCAGGACGTTTTTCTTGTAATGCCATCTTTAGTCGTTGGAGTTGTTGGCAGTAGACTTCAGCTGTGATTGTTTGGTTATCTGGCAGAAGCTCAAAATTAATAATTCCTTGCATATCCCACCAAACGCATAGCAAAACTTTCTTTGGATGGGGTCCATTCCTTGGCTGAGGTTCAGGCTTTGTTTCACGGCTAAGCCACTGATGTCGACGCTTAATATTGTTATAGCGGACCCACTTTTCATCCCCAGTGACGATCCGATTTAAAAACGGTGCCTGCAGTTGCCGAGAATGCAGTGATGTGCCAATATCGATTCGATGTTGAAGATTCGCTTGTGACAAATCATGGGGAACCCTTTTTCCAACGTTCACTACTTTTCCTAACAGCTTCAAATGACGATGAATGGTCATATGGCTAACGCCGAGTTGCAGGCCAAGTTCTCTTACAGTTACCGTTGGGTTTTCCTCCACTGTTGCTTTCAGCAACTCTTCATCTAACTCATTTGGTCGTCCTGTTCGTTGATAATTTTTCAGACTGAAGTCTCCATTTCTGAACTTCTCAAACCATCTCCTACACACCCATTCGCTCACATCATTATTTCCATAAACTCTCTGAATGTTTCTTGCGGATTCACTAGCGTTAGATCCTTTATGGAACTCGTACAGCATCACATGTCAAATATGCTCTTTCGTGGGCTCCATGTTTTTTCAATTACTAATGTAAGGGTGGCGTTGTAACTATGAAAAACACCAGAGAAATTATTCACTAGCCTAAGTCATTGTGTATCATTCTGTATCGTGATAAAACCTGTGCGAACCTGTCGCCGCGTGTATTTTACAACATTTCTAAAACTATTTCACATTATCTTGGTTATTCTATTATCTATCGTCCTTTTTCTAATCGAGCAGAATTTGTTACAATCTGGTATATTGAGTGGCCCTCGTGTGTGTGTATAATAATATATATATATATATATATATATGTGGATACTCGGGCTCAAACCTTTCAAGCATATTATATAATATATATATATATATATATATATATATATATATATATATACACACACACTACCAGTCAAAAGTTCAAGTACACCCTGAAATATTCATAAATTTCAAATTTTGTTTAAAAGTTTTTTATTTATTAACTAAGTTATCATGACACAAATTCATAAGTAAAAACATGGGAACTTAAATAACAACAAATCAGGACAATTTACCAAAATTAAAGTCTAAATTTTAGATTCATCAAAATAGCCTCCTCTAGCAGCAATTACAGCAGAACAAATTCGAGGCATGCGCTCAACAAGAGGAAGAAGATAGTCTGGTGAAAGCTGCTGCCAGCACTCTTGTAAGAGTTCCCAGAGCTTCTGAGCATTGGATGGCTTGGTTTTCACTCGTCGATCCAGTTCATCCCCCACTAGCTCGATGGTGTTCAGATCCGGGGACTGTGCTGGCCATTCCATAACTGTGAGCTGACGTTGCCGTTCTTTCTGCTTCGGGTAATTTTGACACAGCTTGGAAGTGTGTTTAGGATCATTGTCTTGCTGCATTATGAACTGTTGGCCAACTAGTCGCAGTCCAGATGGGATGGCATGGCGCTGTAGAACGCTGATAGCCACGTTGGTTCAGTATTCCAGTGACTTTGTGGAGATCTCCAACTTGCTCCCCTGCAAAACATCCCCAGACAATCACACTTTCTCCACCGTGCTTCACTGTTGGCACAACACACTGCTGTGTTATTCTTTCACCCGCTCTGCGCCGCATAAATACTCTGCGTTTGGATCCAAAAACTTCGAACTTCGATTCGTCAGTCCAAAGGACTAATTTCCACTGCTCAACAGTCCATGTTTGGTGTTTTTTAGCCCAGGCTAGCCTTTTCTTTTTGTTCTGGAGTCTTAGCATTGGTTTCTTTGCTGCAGTTCGTCCTTTTAATCCTGCCTCTCTTAGTCTTCTCTGAACAGTTGATGTTGAAACTGTTGTACTTCTGGAGTTGTTCAGCTGGGCTTTGATTTCAGGTGCTGTGAGGCGTCTGTTGCATAGATTGGTGACTCGGATATACTTGTCCTCTGAGTCTGTTGCGGTTTTGGTCGCCCTGACCTTTTTCTGTCCTTATTTTGACCAGTTTCTTCGTACCGTTTAATGGCACGAGCAACCGCATTCACAAAAACTTAATTTTTTTGCAATTTGCCTCAGTGATTGGCCCTCATTTCTCAAAATTACAATCGACTGTCTTTTTTCTGTTGTTAACTGAGCTTTGGCACCCATTTCTGCTTTTTGAAACGCACAAATATACCTTAAACTACACAGTTAGCTCCTCTGCAAGGATTTTATATGTAAAGACCTGTAGCGCATGCTAATAACTGAACACATGTATTAACATGCTCCTGAAGAAACACACTACCCCAGTAAAGACTTTTAAACTGTTTTTGAACCTTTGTGCAGAGCTAATGGCATTAATTTTAGGTTGCATGCTAGACGTAAATTAACACAGTTTGAAGGCTATTTTGAAGAAGCTTCTGAGCTTCTGTGTTACAACACACTGCATAGGGCAGATGCACTGAAGCAAACGCTATGCACATTGCCAGTGTTACCTTGCCTAGTTGAGTCTTTGGTTTGTCAAACTCGTCTAGAATTTTTTGTAGGTTGACTAGCTAGCCCTAGTTCTAAGACTTGAAAATGGAGTTATTTATTGAAATAAAACAATAGTTAGCTAGCGTTTGACTCAAGTTGTTTTGAGCAGAGGTACGTAAGCGTTGTACTTTTATGTATTGTCGATCGCTTCCGAATACATTAATATGGCTAGTAGGGGCTACAAGTGATAAAAGCACTAACATGTTAAGCCTCTTGATTAGTTATCAACACATTATGGGTATTAAATGTGGATACAGTTGTGAATTTTGTGTTAGTTAAAGATGTTGTTTGTAGCTCCCCATTGGGGGGTGAGAACTTTCTAAAACTTGAATAGGTTTATATTAGTGAACAGTACATTCATTATGAACGTTTATAGTCCTAATAAATAATTGACTTTTTGGCTGTATGGTTAACTTATAGAGAGATTGGCAGTAATGTATTTGATAAATACTTAAATAGTATTTAAATACAATTTGTATTTATAAATACATTTTTTCAGGGTATTTAAATGCATTATTATTGATGTATTTTGTAATTATAAATACATATTTTGAAAGTTTTAAATACATTTGCAAAAAATCAGTTTGTGACGTGTTTTGAATAACTCCTTAACTAACTTGTGCATGTAGAAGCGAAGAATTTTCATTATATTTTAGGTGGTTGGACAGGAAATAACATCCGGTCTTTGGTAATCATGATTGGCATCATTATCAGAAAGAAAGTCCAATAAACATAGCTAGAAGATTGTTATGGACTTATGGTTTCAAATTCAGCCTTCTCACTCATTTTCATGTCTGCAATGATTTTATTAGTTTACTGAATCTTCGTAGTGTTTGTCAAAGGTATGGCCGACGATGTGAAATGGGGCACACCTCTCCTTGGAAAATGATGATGAGTATTTTAACTTTGATAAGACACTATCACCACAATCTGGAGACGAAACTCCAGACGTGGCCATCATCAAATGTTGGAAAACGTTATGTAACAAAGGGGGAGAGGGAATGTTGCAAGAGCAACAAGGGGTTATGGAACTTGGAGGCGGAGTTATCCCCCAAGAGAAAGAGGTGGTGTTCGCCTGGCAGGAGCCAAGCGCATATTAAGACTTCAGCCGAGCGGCCGTTGTCTTGTAGGGACCCTAATCAGCCAGCTGGCTTATCTGGCTGAGTTGCCAGTTTGCGCTATTTGTTTAATTAAAGCATATTCTGGCTTAATCAGCCAGTTGGCTTAGAAAGCTGTGTTGCCAGTTTGCACTATTTATTTAATTAAAACATATTCTGGCTTAATCCGCCAGTTGGTGTATCTGGCCGAGTTGCCAGTTTGCGCTATTTAATTAAAGCATATATTCTGGCTTTAATCCGCCAGTTGACTTAGAAGGCGTAAATGGCCTGTACAGGTTGAGTTGCCAGATAGCACTATTTAATTAATGCATATATTCTGGTTTAGAAATCCGTTTTAGAACCAGCCAATTGATATAATTAAATACCGTGTACAACCAAAATAATTAAATAAAACGCCATTACATCATTGTTTATTTAGGCGAATTAATGGAAATATATAGAAAATAAGTATACAGTGGAATATATATGATAAAAAATAATAATAGCATACGGACGATGAATATATAATAAATATACAATGGAATATATATATGATAAAAAAAAATAATAATAGTATCAGAAACATGAACGAGACGCACATAATAAAAAATATACAAAACGTTGTATTATCAATATATTAATACAGGAAAAAAATATATAGTTATATTAAATAATTAAATATATTGAAAATAATATACGAAACGTATCAATTGCGTATTAGTACAGGAGATATATATATAATATATATACTGTATATATATATATATATATAATATATATATAATATATATATATATATATATATATATATATATACAGCCTTTGTTCTACGGCGCAAAACGCTAAACTCTCACGTAATTGAGTCTACATCCACACCGTTATTACTTTGTACTACGCGGTAAAACCGTCCAAGCAACACCACCGTTTAACTTTACGGATGCCTATACTCGACATAAATGGCTTTCATATCGTTCAATACTATTTTTGTGCCCACTTTACACTCGGTTGGCAAGTTATCTTCAAACACGGCTAGAATACAATCAAAAGCACGCACAAAGAGGTCATCGTTAACCACAACATTATTAAATGCAAGTTTATAAACACGCCTTTCCAATCGAGGGTTTTTCTTACCGTCCCGAGCTTCTCAATCGTGAACTCTTCTTCACTGCATAGCGGCAATTGAAATAATCTCCGAAGTCGTAACGACAGCTATTCATTATATCGAGGTACAGCTCTTCAGGGTGGGCAGTATAGACAAGCTCTGCCCTGTACCGTTCAAGTGCTTTGTACCAAAGTTCAGGATATTTCGAAGAATCTAAACCTTTTAAATATGCATCCAGTTCTAGACCATTCTCGCCTTGTTCATTCCTACACTCGATAAATCCGTCGAGCAGAGCGTTGTATGCGTATTCAAGAATCGTGTCAAAATA
The DNA here is from genome assembly GCA_023014485.1 of Bathynomus jamesi. Taxonomy (NCBI): domain Eukaryota; kingdom Metazoa; phylum Arthropoda; class Malacostraca; order Isopoda; family Cirolanidae; genus Bathynomus; species Bathynomus jamesi. The sequence continues at coordinate 367,624 of JAJOZX010001615.1, forward strand.
AATCATATCCGTAACACGAGCGTCTAATATAGGCTTCAGCTTGCGGAATCCAACGATTTCAAACATTCTGTCGAGGATGAAATGGTTTCGCGTAGGGACAAGAACGTTATCAGATGCATTCTTCCAGATCAGTCGTATATCAATGCATGGCTGTTCGTTATTTATACACAACGTGCAAACAACGGCATATGAGGGGGCGTCACTAATCTGCTCTCTTCTTGTACCTACACCTGCAGGTATTTTATAACGGTCCTCTACCCACTTCTCAACTATCACCAAGATTCTATTCATCTCCTTAACACTTAAATAAATAACGTTACGTTTACCAGAGTTTGCTCGCCTGCAAATCGTTTCAAGTACGTACTTAATGGTGCCGGTTTCACGCCTGAACACGCGCAATGACTTCGTCACGGAGACATCGTACGAGGCGTTGAGAATGCTTCTCAAAGGAAGTTCCATCGTATTCGCACGTCCACACGGTTCAAGCTCTGAGATGACTATGAGCCGCAGGTGGATGGAACGGCTCGACGGGCGGAGTGAGTCACGCTGGTGAAACGTGTACGGGTTTGTTAGAACTCGTGTGCTTCGTGAGGTACACGGGTGGGCGGCTCGCTGGGGGGGGGGGAGCGAGTCGCACCATAAACTGCTGGAGCGTGTACAGGCTTGTTCGAGCGCTTGTGCCCTTGGACAAACAGAATTTTCCGCAACATGAAACAATACCGGCTTGTTTTATCACTCACCAGACGTTCATTTTCACAAACTAAATATCTTCACAATCCTGTGCACTATTTGAGAGAAACATATGCCCATATTTATTCTTTTTGTTTAACATGCGATACTAGTCTCTAAAATCTGTTAAAAACTCTCACAGCCCATTAGCCACAACCTCACTACAAACCTCGTCAAGATATATGTTAATATAGTGGTAAAAATACTTCAGATTCTCCATGATGACAAGATTTACATTCTCAACCGTAGGGTACGAGTAGTCGGTATGGTGTAACATGACATAATATCGCTTGTCACACCACTCATCAACAAGACTCGCTATCCATAACCGTTGCTTATCTTCTGAACGTGTTGCTTCTACTTCGCGGTATATGTGAGCCTTTATAAAGGTTAGGTCTACAACATACTTCAATACATCGTTTGTACTACGAAATCCTACAATGCCCTCGCCAGAATACCCGTAGAGTATTTGAACATCTTGGTCCTTCGCGCGGCTCAATGTAGCCTTAAAAGTATCAAAGGAGGGGAATAGGGAGTTTTTCAGTATCCACCACATCTTGGCACTTTGCCGAACACCACTTCATAAACGTTGAACACGCAATATTAAAGGTAGCCATTACTATTTTTTCTACGTGGGAGAACACGTCTGAGCTCAAGGGTATGCAGAGGTCAACTGAGCACGCAGGGATAGAGATATGCTCAGATAGCGGCAGGACTCACGTTGCCGATCTTACAGTGGGCGGAGCCTAGCTTTTTACTGTACACACACACGCACGCACGCAAAGGAGAAAGTGAAACCTTAATTGAAACAAATATACGTGATAAATAAACATATCAATACACAAATACAATCAAGGATTAAGGTAGCCAAAAGGTACGGTATCATAGGTACCAGGCACCTGGTAACGCTTCCTATAGGTGTTACGGCATACCTTCGTGTCCCCAAGTTCCTTCACACACCCCAGTTTCTGCGCCCGAAAGTTGTGCGTCCCCACAGTCAGTTGGGATAGCTGGTCACCCTCATCATCATCCAAACACACTAGATCCTTCAACGAGTCAAAGTTAACGACTCGATGGTTCGCATGGTTAAGCGTGATACCCTTAGCCTTCACGATATACTTCATATCCCCTACCTTCACCCGTACGTACCCCCATAGGTTTTTGGCCCTGTTGAGACAAAAGAGTCGGCGTATGCGATGCCTGCATACTCATCCTTGATCTCATCAGTCAACTCTCCGAGGAATTCACCAATAGGAGGCATGTATTCACCTTCCCTCGCTGTGAATATCACGCTGTGTCAGCGTACAACACCCTCCGTCCAAGAGAGTGCAATAGGCCCAAAAGTTTGATGCGGGCGTAGGCCGTTGTGAAACTGGCTACAGGTATGTTTGTAACCCGTGAGGTATCTGTGACCAATTCGGTATTGTACTTTATTATGTATTACCTATATTCACGATCTCCATAACCTCTTTATCGGGGGCGTTGGCATAATCCCAGACTTCACTATAACTTTGTGCCAAATGGACGTTCCCTTTGCCGATATTCTGCGCAAACTTTCCCCAAAGACTGTTTAGACAACTTTGCACTAAAGCGCTTGCCAGGATTCTTAACATTTTGGGATCGGTCAAGCTGTATACCTTCATGGGCACAGTAACGCTGAATATAAGCCGGTTTTTAATCTTCGGTATCAACCCCTCGCGGAGATCCTGACGTCTCAACCTTATCCTTCAAAAAAGCGTTTATATATGGCGTGAAAAGGTTGGGTAGCTTCTGAAACCTCCACACCTCATGTATTTTCATTATTTTATACCCATGGCGAACGGCTAGGGCCAGCTCAGGGCTTGTACATACACCCATGATCTTACGCTGATGGGTTCTATGGTCACAAGCACCGTTGTTCTCTTCTGCTCACTTCACGCACAGGGGAAACATGAGCTTGTGATCTATAACGACGGGTAAGATCGGCATCCATAAATCGCGAGGGGGAAGCACGTCTACGAAAGAGAGTCCAAAGTAGCGCTCATTCAAGTTAGCTGAAAACTCCTCGATGGTTGGTATGATGGGGCCCACCATTTTTTTTCAGGTGCACCTACGGGGTACGGATTGTTCTTCATCACGTAGGGACATAAAGCAGAAGTCGTAGTAATGGAGTTTCACGCCCTCCGTAGACGGAAAGTATAGCTTGAAGGGATTTGTACGCCATCCGAACCAGGGCTGTGGAGTCGGCACATAAAAAACCGACTCCGACTCCTCAATTTTTTGTCTATCCGACGACTCCGACTCCGACTCCGAAGGTATATTAATTCTAAATCTGCTATGATGATAATTACACAAGAGGCATTTCATCACCACCACGTGAAGCATCATCATCTGTGGTCATTGTTACGGTAACTTTGTCTGTAGTAAAGAATCTTGTAAGTGGTGCTTGTCGTTCAGTAGATTTCTGATCTTTTGTTAACTTTGAAGTAGTTGGAAGGTTTTTATTACTATCTTTCTCAATGACAACTTCTAAAATTTTGGGATGGAAACACTGCAAATGTCTTTTCAAATTTGATGCTCTGGTTGGTGCATTTTTATCAGAGCCAGTAAAACCACTGATTTTTGCTTCACATAATTTTTCATCATCATCATCATCATCATCATCTTCTATCATACACTGACACACGAAATGTTTCCCATCTGTGGTTATTGTAAAATATTAAAAAACTGCAGACTTTGTTGGAAGTGTCTTTGCCATTGTGAAAGGGGTTTTAGACTTGAAAGTTAAAAACTTATGAAATTTAGAAAGAACTCTAAATTAAATAAGCATTAAAAATAAAAAATATTATCTGAAAAGAAAAAATGAATTAATGGCATTAGTGTCTGAAATGGAAAACATTGTGTTTATTATTTAAGTGGTTTAACCACCATAGCTGCCAGTGATATCACACACAAAAACATATTTTTAAAATTTATATTGAGGTCGGAGTCGGTACATTTTTACCGACTCCGACTCCGACTCCAGCACCACCAAAATTGCTTCCGACTCCACGACTCCGACTCCACAGCCCTGATCCGAACAAGCTATCACCGCATTTGAGAGGATCCAACACCATTGAACGTTTGATCGTGTTTATTTCTTCATAGTACTGTCCATCTGTTTCCATCCGTGCATCATACTCATGCTCCCACAAGACACTGTGAGTGAACTGGGAACCTATAAGTTGATCGCGGGCGCGGGTCCACGCAAGAATCTCGGCAGGAGATCTACCGTGGATATCTCCTCCGATTCCACAGTCAGGACGGGGGCATCCGTGCCACCAGCAATCGTTAAAGGAGTACAGTCTTCTCACCAGTGGCACGGTTTTCACATAGACCATCAACCCAAAAAACACGACCATTAACCTTAATGGGTACTTCACCCGTGTTGTGGGCATGCTTTATGTATACACCTGTCTGCTGCTGTAGGTGTATGAGCCAGTAAATAACCTTGTGCCCATAACTGCGGGGATTGTTTCTGTGGATAACGGCTAAGGTGTCTTTAGGCATGAAGTTATTCTTAAACACCGTAAAACATAATGAGGCGATGGTGGTTGCGACTTGCAACGGATCGCATTTGAAACAATCTATGTACATCCTTCTAAAGACCTGGAAACATACTCTAAGCACGCGCACATCATTCACGCAGTAACGCTCATTCATCAGCTATATTATAAGGATTACATTCATTAAAACTTGTAGTATCGGTCAAAATCTTCACGTTCCTCTGTACTCATACATTCATAGTTAAAGTAATGTTTGGGTGGAGGTAGTCCTACGTAATTTAAAGGGTATTATTATAGTATTACACCCGTCTAACGTCCAGCAATTATTATATATTCATTAGGTAGATTTTTTAATTCTAAGACACTTTTCTTCTATAGCGTTTCCGTCGCAAATGCTTCGTTTTCGAGATATAAACGTTTTTTTGGTGTGTATCTAGGGTGTGTGTGTACGTTCGTTTGTGTGTTCGTGTGTGTTGACGTCACATGTCTGCCCAATCAGAGCGCTCCATCCATTTCGAATTTGAATTAGTTTGCTACTGGAATGGCTTCGTGTGACATGTGTTCGTTCGATTATTACCGCTGTATTGTCGCTTTCTATGAAAATTTAGAAAAAAGTGTTGTTTCTGCGTGCTCACGGTGTTCTACCGACAGTAGTGAAGTGTCCACATTGTAAAACGGAGTGTACATATCAAGACCAGAAACTGTGGCGTTGTAGAAAAGACGGTACTGTGATTATTCTGTCATAGATTTTAAAGGTAATTCCTGTTTTTCTTTTAGGATAGGTTAGGTTAGGTTTAGTTGTTAGGATAGGTTAGGTTAGGTCAATTTTGAAGATGAAATTTGTTTTTCCTATGGTTTTTGATGTTTTGAACGAATCTGACCTTCAAAACCGTCGGAAGTGACTCGTTTTCTGTGATTTCCCCCACATTGCCGGCTGGGGGGGGGGTATCTCAAAAACGAGTCATTTCCGACGGTTTTGAAGGTCAGATTCGTTCAAAACACATCAAAAACCATAGGAAAAACATAAATTTCACCTCCAAAGGGAGACGGATGTAATACTATAAATTTACCATTTAAAGTTTCGCTAGTGAGGAATGTGTAAGGGAAATATCCTTTCGAAACTTCAGCGGCTACGCCCATCACCTTGGGGTAGCTTTGCTAATTTACAAGGTGTGAATAATAGTGTGTCTTTAAACTGTACATTACCTCTTATTTGCATCTGTATTAGTTTGTTGCCCCTTTTCAAGGGATCACCTGTAAATATCTCGGATGACTGGTGCTGAAGCAACTCCTTATAAAGAACTTGACAATGTAGGATAGTTTCACAGGGCTATCGTGGGCATTTGTTTTAAAAACGTTTGTCCGTTTACCACATTTGTGACACTCATCACACTCGCTCTTCATACACTCATCACAGATAGTCTGGCTTACAAGTAAATGTGGAATAACCTCTGGTTTCAGCATTCGTATATGTTTCTATATCGTAGTACACAGTTATACAAGGGCTGTTTTTAGGCATGGCGTCTTTCATATAACATACATGCTTTACTCCAACCACCTTATATTTCTCATGGCATGTAGAACAGTGAATTTCATCACATTTGTGCTCAAACTTTCCCCAATTATCCATCATATGAAACATACCACATTCACAGATTCTCATTTTCCTGCACGTGCCAATTGATTTATGGAGCTCAAAACAGTTATTATTGAAAAATGTGCGTCTACACACATCACAATCCCTCTTCTCAGCTTCAACTACAAGGCTTTCACATTTGGAGCTTTTACACTGCTCACATACCATGTGGCAATCTTTACAACGTTTCACTATATCATCCGCAAACTCAATACATCCCTTACACAAATCATGATGTCGCCCATATTTTCGACTTTATCATAACTCGCGTAAAGGTCCCTTATATTACGGATGGGTAGATATGTTGTTCCTGACAGCCCTAAAACAAGTAGGGGTCTTGTACGATCTCTCACACAGCTTTTAAAAACATACACAGTCCTACGACGATCATTCATTTCCTGTTCTACTCTTCTCAGCTCTCCAGGACCCATATTAGTCAAATTCAAGTTTACAGTCTACAGCTAGTTTACGGGCACGCTCCACTACCGTAGGCAACCAAATGTTTTTGACGAATGTTTTTAGTATAGTAAACATACGGGCCAAGACTACTGCTATAAACCCGCAACCACGATTGGCGTTTATATGCCATCTATAAATAGCCTGAGAATTGAAGTTGAGTATAAAGTGTGGCACTATGACCCGCAACACGGAATACACGGTCAATATTTACCGTGAAGTTGTCCATATTGAGGGCTATACTACTTTGAGAGGCCTGTATTATACGGGCTTAATATATACTCTATATCTTCAGCTGCCAAGCGTCTGAACGGTATTACTACCCAAAAATCATCTCCATCTCCGTCATCTGACCCGAATCCGAAGGACAGCCTCGTCCTGACTTCACGTTCGTCGCGGTTCTGAAGGGCAAACTGCAATACGTTCAACTATGCGCCGTACTCCGTGTTCAACACCATGGCTATACATGGGTTTAGGATTCTAGGATCAACTCTGACTATATACCGATTTCTAGTCAAGGCCGGGGTTGGGGTAGCGGTGCGCACCAACTCGAATGTTATGCCATCCTCAACAGAATGAGAAGCTGCTGTGGAGGATGTACCCGGAATTGAACAGGAATAAGGGGGTATTGCGGATTGTGGTGGGCTACTGAGGCTACAATCCGCAATTAGAAACCATAGTAATGAAAACAACCATCCCCTTCACAAAACTCAGTTTGAAATGCTAACTAGATCCAATAACCTCGCAGAACTCCGAATTTTAGAATCTTTGTACATCTATAGAAACAAACCCTCCATTAACAATAATAGCTCATCTTACAAATTACAGCTCTTAACTAACCAACCGATTTTCATAGACATATCATACCTTCTAATTTACTGACCATACAATTTTCTCTTAGTTTTTGTCAAGTATGGAGGTTGATGTAAACATTGTGTATTTACCTGTTGAGGTAATTTAATTTAATTTTAACGATTTTAATTTTTTGTAGTGATGTAATTTTAATGATTTTAATTTTGTATTGGTGTAATTTTCATTTTTTATTTTTGTTTTAAGGTTTTAATTTTAATGGTTTTAATATCGTTTTGATGTAATTTTCTTTTTTTATTTTTGTTTTAAGGTTTTAAGACGTAATTCACTGATGATGACAAAAGATTTGTCGAAACGTCTGAAGTACAAAAAATAAATGAAAATGTTTGCCGTTGTGTTGGTCCTTCTTTTCATCTGTAAGCTCCGTTTCCCTAAGGAGAAGTCAATAGCTTTGATATATATATATATTAGGGTGACAATAAAAATCGAAAGTTGGAGTTTTTTATTGGCCATTTGTTCAATGCTGCTACTACATGAGAAAATAATGTACTGTAAATATTAGGTCATTCAGATAATATTTAAGGGTCTCAAGTGAGGTAAATAATTCTCCTTATAACACAAATTAATTGTTCATTACCTAGTAAAAATAAATTAATATTTTTTTTAATTAATGTAAATAAACGTTAGTTTTAGTTCATAAAGTTTAAGTGCAGGCGTACTCCAATCGTAATAAGTAATTAAAAAAAATATTAATGAATAAGGAGAATTATTTACCTCACTTGAGACACCCTTAAATATTATCTGAATGACCTAATATTTACAGTACATTGTTTTCTCATGTAGTAGCAGCATTGAACAAATGGCCAATAAAAAACTCCAACTTTCGATTTTTATTGTCGCCCTAATATATATATATATATATATATATATATATATATATATATATATATATATATGGAAATAAACAGATAAACAACATAATCGAGTGTTGCGATAACGGGATCCCCTGGTTGCCCTTAAGAACCGTGGAAAGATGTTTACACCACCTTGGACCTACGGTATAACACGGATTATTAGGTCACCCTGGCTAGCAACCGCGGAAGGACGCGCCGCCGCCGGATCTCGAGCTCGCCTACACTTCACCTTACTTACAATTTAACGCGGTCGCCGGAGCCCGACGCATGTAAACGTAATATTTTATGGGCGTATAGACGGGTGTGTACGTGCCAAACGAAGTATACACTGTACCAACTGGCTAATGATGCCTGGAGGCACTGGCTGATTAAGCCGACTGGCTGAGTAGGGGCCGTATAAGGCAACGGCCGCTCGGCTGAAGTCTTAATATTCGCTTGGCTTCTGTCAAGCGAACACCTCTCCTCCTCTCTTTTAGGTTAGGTATACCCCTTTGGGGGAGTGAGGCCGTCCTACCTTATCCCCCAAAGAGGTCTCCCCAGCGGGAGTTCATTGCAACTTGGGGGATAACTCCGCCTCCAAGCTGCATAACCCTTTGTTGCTCTTGCAGCAACCCCCTTTAGGGGGTGCCTTGCAACAAGAGAAGGGGGTGTTGGCACTATGGGTGCCTTGCAACCAAGGAAGAGGGGATTGGCACTTGCAACATTTGCAATTGCATTGCACTCGTCCATTTTGCGGGCATACTACTAAAGTGCTTAAACGCTTAGGTCCGTGGTAGATGGAGTTTTTTCCATTATTGGGAGTATTTTACTTCCTCGTGTTTTTTGTAAGTCGAGAATTTAGTTATTTTTCCTGTAACTCTTCCAGACTGTACTATATTATATTTATTATGATTTATGTAGTCCCTTTCTGTTGCTTCTCTTTGGATTGCCTTTGTTGCGGATATGAAGCCTCAAACTACTATAACAATAATAAACACTGAAAATGGAATGTATTTAGAATGTATTTAGATTTTATTTAAATACTTTTGAAGTAATGTAATTAGTATTTAATTACATTGCAGTTTATAGTAATGTATTTGATATTTAAATACAAATTTGCGTGTATTTAGTATTTACTACTTAAATTCATTTTAAAGTATTTATGCCCATTTCAACTTATATATATATAGTAACCCGCTTAATGTCACGTCGATGGTGAATGAGATAATCGTGATATAAAGCTGGTCATGCTAATAACCGAATTTGACATTCCCAACTTCCCAACTTAAAAATGCACCGTAATAAGCTAAATTTGAAAGTAATCGGTTATCTTACTTTGTTTTGCACTGGTAAAAGTAACGTTACGTAACATACTCAAATTTGGCAAATAATGTTCAATCAACATCGTCATTTTGCGATATAAAATGTTTCAGCTTTGTTATACAGTTCAAAGTTTCTGACGACGTCACACAGCATACAGATGTTTCTTCTCCATTCACATCGTCTACATCATCTTCCTCTTGAGAATCGTGATAATACAGCATGATTCATTATGTGCACGTGCCAAGACGTGACGATAAAAGGGTTCGTGATATAAACCGAAGTGATATTAAGCAAGAAATTTGTAATCCAACGTATAGCAATGGGTCAATGGTTTTTTAAAAAATAGTGATATTAGGCGGGTTACACACACACACACACACACACACACACACACACACACACACACACCAGGAACGGTCAGAAAATAAGTTTACACGGCGTATAATTTTGTAACTAAAGGACCTACATTGATTGTTTGTATCAGGTGATTTCGTTAATCATTGTTGACAACACTGCACGTCGATTCGGCTGCCATCTACCGTACATTGGTTATACTAGTCAGTTGAAGATTGGCTGAAAAGTCTTGATTGTGAATGACAAAATCATTGCAGTTTCTTTATTTTAATACATTTTTAAAATTTCAGACTGGAAATGAGTTTGTATACGAGTTCGTTCGTAGTTCTGCTTTTGCTGTTAGCGTCTACCACCATCCTTTGCTTGGAGAATGGGTTGGCAAGATCCCCTCCCATGGGTTGGTTGGCGTGGGAGAGGTTCAGATGCAACACAGATTGCGTCAATGACCCACAGAACTGCATAAGGTAAGCGCACGGATAAGAGTACGGTAGGGGTCTTAAGTCGAAAAATAAAGGTTTTGATTGAATTGTGAAGGCGTTGGTAAATCCATTTCACCAAAGGAACGATATTCGTTTGGACGCGTTTATTGCCTCTCCATATCTTTTAGGTGTTTAAATGAAAGTATTACCGTAATTTATATTAAAAGGGCGCAATCAAATACTATATTAAGTGCGGTAAAGTATCGTAGTTTGTCCACAAATTTGAAATCGGAAATGGCGCTGAGCGACGTAGGTGGATCCAGCATTGTCTGTAAAGGAGGAGGGCCAACGTTTCTGGAGGCCTATGAATATGGATATCAGAAGCTCTCAATTCTAGTGAAGTTCAAATCGATGCCTATTTGGTTTTTACTATTAAAGTTAAACTTGCCTATCTTATCTAGTTCATAAAATACATGATTTTGATTTTAGGCAATAAAATATCGCGTGAATGTACGCAACATAAAATGAATCCCGTTTAACCAGGATGTATGGGGGCCTCCAACTTTGTCTAAGGGAAGGCCAATGGCTCCCTGCCCCCGACCCACCCCACCCCCTGGATCCGCCTATGCCGAGCGGTCGAAATTTCGATTCATAATAGTTTTCCTTCTTTTATGGACTTTTTCCTTAAGGAAAATAGATCATAAAACTGGAAAGTCAACACATTGAAACATCTTACTTCCATAACTAAGTAAATTAATTTTATATATAGCGAGACTCAAGATTAGTTAACTGTTGATCTAATATCGTGTGTGATATATATATATATATATATATAATATATATATATATATATATATAGGGTGAACCAAAAGTAGGTGGACAGTAAATGATAACGTTTATTTTGAGAATACATATTTAATTTTTTTGTATACTATAATACAAAATAAAATTTAAATAAATTTAGTTATAATATTTAATATAATATAACACAAACACCATAGTTATAATGAACACCATACAAACCGTATTCAACCTACTGTCCACCTACTTTTGGTTCACCGTGTATATATCAGTAGCGTTCGGTCCATGGAAGCATTGCTTCCCCACTTAAATGATTAGAAGCGCTGTTAAGCAATATTAATGACGATAAAATTATGATAAATTATCACTATGCTATACTCCTTTCAAATACTTTTTTAATACAAAAAGCTCGAAATCCATATCAGTGCATTGAAAAAGGAGGAGAGCAACCTTGAGAATTGCTTCTTTTGTTTGACTTATTATATTCGTGTGTTATAAAAATTGCATCAATTCACCGATAATTTCACCGCTTATACGATAGTATAAATGTAATAAATAATATACAATAAAATAATTGATCGCTATACTTGGGGATGAATTAATATTGTTTTTAAAAGAATAAAAAATATTCATCGATGGAAACAAACCCATAACGCACTCATTTCTTTAGGTAAAATGTGAATGGTGGAAGCAACTTAGAGAGTTGCTTATTCCTGCTATTATGCTAACGGAATCCTTTTAAAGCGCTTAATTAATGAGTTTATAGCATTAAATGACTAAATAACGCAACTATTACCAAATATATTTTTAGAAGAAATGCAAGCTAATTGTAATTAGAATTTGCTATATATATTACACACAATGCAAATTTACAAGGAAAAAAAAATGATTCCAAGGCCTTTCGTGTATTCCGAAGTACACCTCGTCAGGGAATCATTCCCTGATGAGGTGTACTTCTGAATACACGAAAGGCCTTGGAATCAGACATGGGGTCAATTACTGGGTTTCTATTACTATTACTTTTGATTCCTTCTATTACTATTACTTTTGATTCCTTCTATTACTATTACTTTTGATTCCTTCTATTACTATTACTTTTGATTCCTTCTATTACTATTACTTTTGATTCCTTCTATTACTATTGATTCGTTCTATTACTTTTGTATGTGGGGTACTTCACTCATTTGAAAAGGATCTTTGTCTATTTAAATGCAATTAGAATCTGTGTGTTAACATGTTAACAAACACTTTATTTCAGACTCAACAGGCACAAACATTATACATGAGGCCCATAGAAGATTAAGAGATAGTTGTCTGGAGCACTGACTAAGTAGGCCAGTGAATCACTGTGTATAATGAACTTACACATACAATGATCCAGCCATGAGGTGGTGTGCCAACTATCACTAACCTAAGTAAAGCTATCACCAGGAAGACTATACATGGGTGGAAGGGTTAAGTTATTATCTTCACAGAATGCTTTTAAGTGATTGCTAAACAAAGAATTATCATTAAGCACATCAGCATTAAAGTCACCAATAATGGCTACACATATCGTATCCAACCTGCCCCAATTTAATGAGGTACTCCTCTTCATTATCAACTGCCTGAAAAGGCATATAGATACACAGAATTACAAATTTTTTATTGTCTACACAAATTTCTATTCCAGTTAGCCAATTTAAACCAAGTTTTAATTCACTAATATATTTCCCATACCCCAACCTCCATAGAATAGCTACCCCACCAGGTGGGTGGCCTGCAAGGAGACCATCTTGTTTATCTCTGGTGGCCTCCCCTATCCCATGAAAGTTATTGGACAGGCTATTCAGGTCCTTTAAGTCCTGTTTCCTGCAGACAGAATATCAGCATCCTCTAACAGCTTATCAATTATGATCTGCCTGTGTTTGATGTTATTGCCTAAGCTTAGGCCTCTACAGTTATAAGAGATTATCTTGAATGTTGCAATTAGGAAGATGCAGTTGTTGTGCCAGCCATCTCTACATGTTGAATTCCACTTATACCAGGCACAGCAGTTACAGCATTAGACCCAGCTGGATATTCCTCCACAGTACGACGCATGATGTCTCCATAATTACCCCCTTCAGCACTTGTGAGAGGGGCTGCAGGTGTTTTTCTTCCCTTCTCATAGAACCTCTGTACATATACCCGTTCCGGCCATACTGCCAGAGCATTTTTTAACCTACTGAGTGGGCGACATGAATGTGTCACACTGAAGAAAATTTGTCGCCCAGTAAATGAAATTTTAGGGTACTGGGCGACAAGGAATTTTCAAAATTTTTAAAAATAGAATTGTTTTGGGAGTTGTCTTGGAAGCCATATAAATACATATAGTACATGCACATATGCCACAAATAGAACTGTTTATCTTCAATGTAAATATGAAATTTACATTAGTATTATCCATATATAAATATTCAGTGTTATTTCAGACCACACGGATGGTGGCCTGATTAGGGAACATCCGGAGCCATAGTATCCTTAATCCAGGGGTGTGCTGGGACCGGTTAAATTTTGTTAAATTTTGATTGGATCAACGAGCCGTTTGTTTGTTTTTAAATATTTAAGTCGATAGAAATTTATTTATATCTAAATTTTTTTTCATTTTTTCAGGATTTTATAAAAAAATATAGGTAGTATCACAAGCAGTGGTCATTTCAATATTTAGTTATTTTTGATGAAAAATTAATTTATTTTTAGATAATTATGTCATTAGTGAGTATAAAGAATGTTAAATAATTTCTACCAAAATGTTACAAAATGCTGTTTGGAAAAGCTAAAATGTGTTGGCTTCCGGGCTCTGCCCCGGACCCCGCTGACGGAGCTACCGCTCACCCCAGACCCCCTAGTTTAATGACTCGCGCCATTGGCGCTCGCCGGTTTACACCCCTATCTGTATCAGAACCGGTTGTTAAGAAATTGGCAGCACACCCCTGCCTTAATTCCCCCCCCCCCACTTCTTCCCGATGTCTTTGTCGCCCAATGGGAAAAGCTTAAAAAATGCTCTGCATACTGCTGGATCTATAGACACCCCTGGATCATCACAGACTGCTGTAACTTGAAAGGAACTGTACGTAGTCCATCTGGAGTCAATTTTCCTACATGTAACCTGAAGGTTCACTTTATCTTCCACAAATGCCTGCAGCTCCTCGGCAGTAAGATTAGGTCGACATCTCGAGACGAAAATGTTTGCGGTCTTTGTTGGTACAGCCATCATACGATTTGTTTTGGCAGCCCCTATGATACCCCGCCGTTCTCTGCCAGCCTTTGCCACAGGCTGACTCCCTCTAGCCGGTGCATGAGTGGACCAGACCCCCTTGAGGGACCACTACCATTAGCTACTGCAGTGGTTACAGTTCTCGGAGGGGTCGCTCGCTTCCGGCCCCTCCTTGCCACCATTGTCCAAGATGCCTCCTCATCATGACCCCTGACTGCATTCCCAGCATCCCGATTCACCAAGGCCCCTTGGGCGGTGCCCAGTTTAAGATGGTATTGAGCTAGCGATGTAGAAGTGTGTGGATTCAGAGATCCAGGATAAGACTGAGAAGCAGAGGGCTCTGCACTCATGGATCCAGGATAAGGCTGAGAGGCAGAAGGCTCTGCACTCGTGGATCCAGGATGAGGCTGAGAGGCAGAAGGCTCTGCACTCGTGGATCCAGGATGAGGCTGAGAGGCAGAAGGCTCTGCACTCGTGGATCCAGGATGAGGCTGAGAGGCAGAAGGCTCTGCACTCGTGGATCCAGGATGAGGCTGAGAGGCAGAAGGCTCTGCACTCGTGGATCCAGGATGAGGCTGAGAGGCAGAAGGCTCTGCACTCGTGGATCCAGGATGAGGCTGAGAGGCAGAAGGCTCTGCACTCGTGGATCCAGGAGGCTGAGAGGCAGAAGGCTCTGCACTCGTGGATCCAGGATGAGGCTGAGAGGCAGAAGGCTCTGCACTCGTGGATCCAGGATGAGGCAGTTCTTAGGCTCTGCACTCGTGGATCCAGGATGAGGCAGTTCTAAGGCTCTGCACTCGTGGATCCAGGATGAGGCAGTTCTAAGGCTCTGCACTCGTGGATCCAGGATGAGGCAGTTCTAAGGCTCTGCACTCGTGGATCCAGGATGAGGCAGTTCTAAGGCTCTGCACTCGTGGATCCAGGATGAGGCAGTTCTAAGGCTCTGCACTCGTGGATCCAGGATGAGGCAGTTCTAAGGCTCTGCACTCGTGGATCCAGGATGAGGCAGTTCTAAGGCTCTGCACTCGTGGATCCAGGATGAGGCAGTTCTAAGGCTCTGCACTCGTGGATCCAGGATGAGGCAGTTCTAAGGCTCTGCACTCGTGGATCCAGGATGAGGCTGAGAGGCAGAAGGCCAGGAACCTGAAAGGATCCATTCCAACCCGAGGCATCTTCGGAAATGAACGAAGGCCTTCATCATCATCAGAAGTGCTGGTTGACTCCAGCTGAACGGTCTCTTGCTCTTCACGCATCTGCTTCTCTACTACTTGCTTTTTCTCTCTGGCCTCCTCCTTAAGCTACTTCTGTTTCATTTCTTTCTTAGCCAGGGCTTCGTCGACTCGTCCCATGTGAAACTTGCATTCCCTCTCTTAGTCTTTCAAGAAGATTCGGGCTTCCTCTATCCGGATCAGTCTTTCCACATCATGATGCTTAATGTTGAAGAGCTTTTCAAGATTGTTTGAGAACTCTTGTTCCTTCTGTATTTGTGGCTTGCTTCTCCTGTTGAAACCCTTTTTCAACTTCTCCCAAGTGGACATGATTCCATTCAGGGTTCGTTTGATATTCCGCTCCTCTTGAGTAGGGATGCGAGCCATTCCCTAGATATCCATGGTTTCCTTTACCACCATATTGATGCACTCGTTTTTCGTAGGAGTTGGCTCTCATTTTCAGGAGATGAAAATAACGTTGGAGAACTTGCCTAAGAGTAGGCAGACGGGACTTAGGAATGGCTTTGATGATGCCATCAACCAAGTAGATAGTTGTTTTCTTACGCAATGCAGTTGCCATCATCACTTCTTAGAAAGAGAAGCCAAAAATTGACCGTTTTTATTACTATGGAAATAATGTAGAAATACAGCAACTTCAAACATGTTGACTTTTAAAGTCGCACTTTAACATTAAACATGCCCTAATGTACGTGAATTTTCAGCAAAAATTATTATTCAACGTAAACCAAAAACAATAATGCAACAGTAATATAGCAACTTTAAGCGTCATAGCAATTTATAACGCTATAGAATATATATTCACCTTAATTAAATGTTAATATTAATTATTAATTAAATATTCACCTAAATCATTAAAAAGCAAGCTAAGATAAATGATTCTCAGTGATGCGTGAACACTTAATACACCCTATCCGATTCTTGGCGGGAGAGTAACTGAGGAAAACCGTTAGTATTTGAAATACGATGCCAAGTCGTAGTATGTTCAAAAATAAGAGTTGCCAACTGTAAACTTAATTAGTTAATTAAGAACATAATTTGGAATTAGAAAATGGGCGAATTGCGCAGGTTTTTTTTACGTTTCGAGTTATACCTGATATATAGGCCACGTCAGCGGTCCTATTCAAAGGAGTGACATAACGAAGGAGTGACATAACAAAGGAGTGACAAATCGGAGATAAAATTCAAAGGAGTGACACGAAAATACCAACAAAGAAGAACAAATCCAGAGGGAAAAGAGGCTTGCAACTGTTAGGTTAGGTTAGGTTAGGTTAGGTTTCTAGTTTTTGAAATAAAATCTTAATTTTAACAATTCTAACAAATTTTGTTTTTTTAAATAAAATTTTAATAATTATACTCCTTTGAATTTTATCTCCGATTTGTCACTCCTTTGTTATGTCACTCCTTCGTTACGGTATTTATGTCACTCCTTTGTTATCTCACTCCTTTGAAATGTCACTCCTTCGATACCGACCCCACGTCAGAGCCGAACATTACAGGGCATTGAAAATGGCAGCCGTGTGCATACCCTAAATATTCATTAATTTAAAAAAAGATTCACGTGCGCTAGTTTCTCATCTAGTGGATATGTTTGGGCTATGAGCACACAAAAATTTCGTAGAAAATTTCACCCCCCTTCTGTGGCCCATCCTAATATATATATATATAATATATTATATATATATATATATATATATGGTCATTGCAGTTATATATATATATATATATATATATATACACACACAGGGTGTCCGAGAATTATCTGTACAAATTTTGGCTGTTATTAAAAGTCAACCATGAAGTGTAGAAATTCCAGTGTTGTCCCATTTTACAGAGAATCTCATTAAGTTTTTTCTGATACCAAGTTTTGACAAGTTTTTTAGAAATTCCAGTGTGTCCGAACATTATCTGTACAATTTCATCTTTTAATAAAATTCTTGATAACACACGTAAAATTCTTAAACAAGATTATTTAGAATCTGTATTTTCAAAAGTTTCTTTTATTAAAGTAATGTTGTTACAAACATTCGATATGTGCACCATTAGTGATTCGCAAAACATCCAATCGATACTCCAAATGTTGCCATGTACGCTGCAGCATATCCACATCAATTCGCTCAATAGCAGCTGTGATTCTTGCTTTTAAATCATCAATGTCTGTCACCCGCATACATTTCTAAAAAACTTGTCAAAACTTGGTATCAGAAAAAACTTAATGATATTCTCTGTAAAATGGGACAACACTGGAATTTCTACACTTCATGGTTGACTTTTAATAACAGCCAAAAATTGTACAGATAATTCTCGGACACCCGGTATATATTATATATATATATATATATATATATATATATATATATATATATATATATATGGGATGAATTTCACAATTAAACGTGAAATGAGTGAATGATGATAAACCCTTGTGGGTTTACAGCATATATATATATATATATGAAAATTATTTCACGAAGGTAATACGTGAAAAATATTTATGATGAATAAAACCACGAAGGAAAGGAAACACAAAATGGTGCTCAAGCGCTTTTCTAATGACATCCTCAGGAACACTGAGGAACACTGAGTGTTCCTGAGGATGTCATTAGACGAAAGCGCTTGAGCACCATTTTGTGTTTCCTTTCCTTCGTGGTTTTATTCATCATATATATATATATATATATATATATATATATATGTGGGTGTGGGTGTGGGTGTGTGTGACCAAAAATAAGTAGGTTTTACACCTTAATTACGATGCTATTTTATTTCCTCTGATTGGTCAGCCTGTAGAGGAAATGAAACATACTCCTCAACTGGACAAATCAGAATCTCTAACCCCAACATTCTGAATGTAGGCCCCGCCTCAGTAGGTGGAGATTTGTGTAAAAGGGGTGGGGCCTGTCAACAGTCGTCCAATAACAAACATTTTCGGACACAATTCCCTTTCTATTCCGTATATATATATATATATATATATATTAATATATATATATATATATATATATATATACAGGGTGTACATAAAGTCAGGATCTATTTTTGTGAAGCACTTGGAAATTATATGGAATTCAATCATAAAATGATAAAGTGGTAACATTTATTAAATAATTAAGAGTAGGATTCGACGTGACGCCCATCAGTATCCCTGCACAGCTCAAATCGTTCCGCAGCATTTCTAAACACATTCTGGAGCATTTGCGGGGTTATGTTATCTGCAGCAGTTCGTATACGTAAGTTTTCAAGACTCGTAATCTTCGTCTGATAGACGTGCGATTTGATAAAGCCCCATGCAAAGAAATCTAAAGGGGTTAAATCTGGTGATCTCGCTGGCCAACGTCTGTTGCTTCCGCGTCCGATCCAGCGATTTGGAAAACGTCCATTTAGATAATCCTGAACAATTTTGGCATAGTGACAAGGAGCACCATCATGTTGATAGACGACGGTACTAACAATCCTATCCCCGTCGTCTATCAACATGATGGTGCTCCTTGTCACTATGCCAAAATTGTTCAGGATTATCTAAATGGACGTTTTCAAAATCGCTGGATCGGACGCGGAAGCAACAGACGTTGGCCAGCGAGATCACCAGATTTAACCCCTTTAGATTTCTTTGCATGGGGCTTTATCGAGTCGCACGTCTATCAGACGAAGATTACGAGTCTTGAAAACTTACGTACACGTATACGAACTGCTGCAGATAACATAACCCCGCAAATGCTCCAGAATGTGTTTAGAAATGCTGCGGAACGATTTGAGCTGTGCAGGGATACTGATGGGCGTCACGTCGAATCCTACTCTTAATTATTTAATAAATGTTACCACCAATGTTCCCTCTAATTTTTTTTAGTCCGTGTGCGCAAGAAATTTTCGTTGTGCGTACATTTAGATTCATGGTAAAAAATTGTGCAAACTTTTCTGAGCGCTTATCTTCAAAATGAAATATATATAAATATTAAATACTTAATAAATATTATTTCCATAAGGTGATAGCTCGATCATTACGGTACTATTAAATGGATATTAAAAAAACTGTTTACGATATTATATATTCTTAAAAAAGAATAAAATAAAAAATAGTAAAATAAAATTTAACAAAATAAAGAAATAAAATAAAAATAACATTAATTGAAAATTACTATTTTAGTTATCATTTCTCAACAATTTTTATCATTTAGCAACTTAAAATAGACTATCAAGATTAATACATGATTTTATCCATTCACAAAATAGGAATAAAATAATTTATTTTTTATTTTTTATGAATTATGAGATAATTACTATTCGTTTTTATGCAAAAATAAGAAAGAGAAGTTTATATTCAATGCTTTAATGTATAAAAGAAAAAAAAATGCAAATACATATAGTAAAAAAAATCCGAATTGCGCGGACGTCGGCGAAATCGGTCGGAAAGGGTTAATACTTAAAAGAGCGACTATAGAGTATGTTGATGCAAATGGTCAGACCTTGTGTGACGGTACATTTTTAAATTACTTCATTTACTGTCGTGACTCATGATACGCTTGAGCCTGTGCGCATTTTATTTTGCTGTGTGCGCGGGTTTCACAACGCGTGTGCGCGCGCACACGCGCACACCTTAGAGGGAACATTGGTTACCACTTTATCATTTTATGATTGAATTCCATATAATTTCCAAGTGCTTCACAAAAATAGGTCCTGACTTTATGTACACCCTGTATATGTATATATATATATATATTATATATAAATATAATCAGAAGCGGTTCTTGGACTGGTGCATTGGGTAGGCAGAATATTATATAGGCTATATACAGACATGGGCAGTAAACACTTTAGATGTATTTAAGTAATAAATATATTACTTAAAAATAAAAGTAATTAAATACTAAATAAAATTCAGGTTTTCAGAAAGTATTTAAATACAAAGTACATTACTCCTAAAATGTATTTAAATAAATTTCAAATACAATTTAGATACTTTCCAAAAAGCACAAAATCACTAACATCAGCTTAAAGTCAAATAAAATCGAGAAGTCGCAGAAGTAGACGTTGCAATTGTTTTGTGGCACAGAAGACAGTCTTCACTTTACCACCATCTTTGGAAGTTATTCGGAAATATTTTCCATCAAAAAGTGGGTGCGGGTGTGATTCAGTATTTTTATTTTCACTTTCACCATCAACAACTATTTTACCACCTTCTTTTCCACCACTTCCACTTGCTGCAGCCATGTTACAAATGTTGTCCTCGTCTAATATGATCAATAGGCTAAGGCTAATTGCGCAGTTAGCGCTGAATTTTACACAACCACATATGACGATGCCTCAGGATAGACCGCCGGCTGCCGCACTGTAGCTGTGAGTCTGTGACAATCGCCACTAGAGCAGGCTGGAAGTTCCATTTTTCAAGGTGCTTCCAGAAAGTTCCAGCCTGCTGAGCCTGGAACTTTCTGGAAGCACAAACACCTTGAAAAATGTTTTTCTGTGGTACCAGTTAAATACTGGGTGGTTAGTACTGTACATCCTCGCCAAATTGAACAGTTCACAAAAAAGTATTTTAAAAATGCATTTAAAAACAGTATTTACAAATACTAAGTACTTTTTGAAAGTATTTAAATATGTAATTAAATATACTTTCCAAGAAGTATTTATATGTACATGTATTTAAGTATTTTCAAGTACGTTACTGCCCATGTCTGGCTATATATATATATATATATATATATATATATATATATATATATATATATATATATATATATAATATGAAAATTATTTCACGAAAGTAACACGTGAAAAATATTTATGATGAATATCCCCCCATCCCCTTGTGATGTCATACACCCAGTGGCGGATCTACTATGAAACTAATGAAGCTTAAGCTTCAGGGCCCCTAATCCAGGAGGGGCCCTGAATAGGCTGACCATATTTCCTTGAGACAAAAACGGGACATTGGGATGGCAAAAAAGGGACGGGGGTTATGTAATATTCTGTATTCATGAAAAAGTAAGTACATAAACATATTGAGCTTACAATTATTCTTCAGTTACAGAACCCATACAAAACGGTACTGTCCCGTTCAAAACGGTACGTATGGTCAGCCTAGCCCTGAAGCAACTTTTTTTTTAATGAGTGAATTTTTCAACAAAATCGATGGAGTTTTTTTAAGTGTTTGTTATTAAAATAAGGCTATTTTAGTGATAGAATCGTAAGCCAATGGGTTGAAGTACTTAATATTGACCTTAGAATATGCTCTAATACCCATTTCATATGGCCTCAAAATGCCCCTGTAATTGGTCAAATTTCAAAATTTTCTCGGGGGCTTGCAGCGCCCGAACCCCCAGCTGTATGGGCTCGCTGAGCTCGCCAGAATCTATTCAAGGGCAAGGGCAGCAAGGCCCTTTGAACCTTGTTGGATGTTGCCCTATTGTTGCTGGTTGCGAAGGGGCCCCCATAACAGTTCAAGCTTCAGGGTCCCAAAAATGTAGGTCCGCCACTGCATACACCATTCGCCTATCAATCATCTTCCTTTAACCCCTACCCCCAAATCGTAGTTTCTCATATTTCTTCATACGGGATGGCTTGATAATGAGCGTAAAAAGCGTGCAAAATGTATCGTTTAGTAGGAAAGTCCGCGCGCTGACTATGTATACATTTACTCCGTATTGAAAATGGCATATATCAAATCCGCCACACTAGTTGAATTTATATTATACATTCAAGGTAGGCAGGACGTTTTAGGTTGTAATAGCTAATATGAAAAAAGAAATCACATGATATTGGATTAAGAGGGCGCGATCGACGGATTTTGTCTAATTGCACTAATTTATATTGATATATTTATGCTTCTAAAGTTTGACAAAATTAATGATCAGGCAAAGCCTACCCTGCCTACCCTATAAAACGCCTGTGTGTGTGTGTATATATATATATATATATATATATAGGGGCGTCGATTGCTCTAAAATAGTGGGGCGGGGGTGTGTGTGACACCGCCTTCAAACAGCGAATCAAACAATACTCTAAGTAGCTGTTGCGTGTAATATATCAATGTCGTAATTTGTCATTTACCCGGTTTTTGTATTTTTCTCAGCATGTTGAAAAAACTCAATTGTATTTAATCATTTTCTCTTTATTTCAACATTTTTTTGCAGAAATAAGAAACGCAATACAAACTATTTATAATATTTAACCTTTCATGTAACATAATATCACACATATGTTTAACCGAAATAAATCTTTTATTACCTGTAGACAACAGAGGTCAATGTACATAAACTGATTAACAAAATATGTTCGTGAAATATAAAACAAATAAACTGCACTTTGATCACACTGATATTGAAAATGATACGTAACAAAACCGCTTATTTAACATATTTCCATTTCGCGTACTTAATAACCAAGAACACACAAATGCTACGTGCAATTATTAAAACGCAAATTGACTTCTAAATTCCATGATAAATATCCACTGGTGTTCATGACAATAATTTATAATATTGTTATTACATTTGCATATGCATATAATACGACATATAATGTCTTATTAGGTGCCATTAATAGTTAGCATTTATAGCAATTCATCCACGAAAGTGGGGTGGGACATGTCCCCTGCGTTCCCCCCGCAATCGACGTGGTGTGTGTATATATATATATATATATATATATAATATATATATATATATATATATATATATATATATGGGATGAATTTCACAATAAAACACGTGAAATGAATGAATGCTGCAAACCCACAAGGAAAAAGAAAAACGATTCCAAGGCCTTTCGTGTATTCAAAGCTACACCTCGTCAGGGAATGAAGTTAAAAGGCGAGAAGCCCATATATATAAAACGTACAGGAAAAACAAAACAATTAGCACATACTTAACAAGGGTTAATGAGAGGCAAAAGAAATTTTAACATGATATCGTCAATTTTATAAGCCCGAGCTGTTATTGAAATTGTTTTTAAAATGAATAAATGCACATTCTAGAATATTTCGTTCTATTATATATCTGTTTTTAACAAGCGCTTTAGAACTACCCCACTTGATGCTATGGTTACATCTATACATATGGTTAAATAAAGCATTGGAAGTACTAGCTGTTCTACAAGCATATTTATGCTGTTTTACCCTAATATCTAACGTTTTACCGGTTTGGCCTATATATACTGAGTTACATTGTGTACATCCGATCGAATACACACAACCAACAACATTATCAGGGCTATTCTTTATTAGGCGTGATTTAACAGTATTATTATACTCAATTGCTTTAAGTACAGTTGGAAGGTATTGAAAATTAACGTGGTAAGGTAGGCTAAGGATATTTTTACGCTGAAATTCCTTTACAATTACATTATTATAATACCTATTCTTGGCTTTCTTAAGACAGTTATCTAAAAATGAAATAGGATAACATAATTTAGTACCAATATTCATGATATTGCATAACTCGGAATCTAAAAATTCAGGACTGACAACTCTCAATGCTCGAAGAAACATAGCAGAGAAAATAGAGGATATAATCGAAGGATGATGGTCAGAAAAAAATGCACGTAAGAGTTATTATTAGTAGGCTTACGGTAGACGTCATATTTGAACTGATTAGAGCATCTCCAAATTTTTAGATCAAGAAAAGATAGGCTTCCCTCATTTTCTTTTTCAACTGTAAACTTAATAGATGGGGCTAAATTGTTGAGCCTACCAAGAAATAAGTCCACATCCAAATTATTAGGCCAAAGGCATAAAAATCATCTATATACCTGTACCAAACCAGGTTAAAATTAACAATCGTAGGCAAAATTCTACTTTCAAAAAATTCCATATATAAATTAGCTAGTACAGGTGAAAGGGGATTTCCCATAGCCAATCCAAACGACATAACATAAAACTTATTTTCAAACTGAAATTTACAATCTTTGACACACAGCTTAATTAACTTAATAAGAGTGTTGTGTTGAACAGGGAAAGAATATTCAGAAATCTTATCTTTTAAGAAATCAAGTAGGTCATCAACAGGGACTTTTGTGAATAGCGAGCATACATCGAAACTTACCAATTTGAAATTAGGGTCTTATTGACAAACTGAAGTTCCCTAATGACCCTAATTTCAAATTGGTAAGTTTCGATGTATGCTCGCTATTCACAAAAGTCCCTGTTGATGACCTACTTGATTTCTTAAAAGATAAGATTTCTGAATATTCTTTCCCTGTTCAACACAACACTCTTATTGAGTTAATTAAACTGTGTCAAAGATTGTAAATTTCAGTTTGAAAATAAGTTTTATGTTATGTCGTTTGGATTGGCTATGGGAAATCCCCTTTCACCTGTACTAGCTAATTTATATATGGAATTTTTTTAAAGTAGAATTTTGCCTACGATTGTTAATTTTAACCTGGTTTGGTACAGGTATATAGATGATATTTTATGCCTTTGGCCTAATAATTTGGATGTGGACTTATTTCTTGGTAGGCTCAACAATTTAGCCCCATCTATTAAGTTTACAGTTGAAAAAGAAAATGAGGGAAGCCTATCTTTTCTTGATCTAAAAATTTGGAGATGCTCTAATCAGTTCAAATATGACGTCTACCGTAAGCCTACTAATAATAACTCTTACGTGCATTTTTATTCTGACCATCATCCTTCGATTATATCCTCTATTTTCTCTGCTATGTTTCTTCGAGCATTGAGAGTTGTCAGTCCTGAATTTTTAGATTCCGAGTTATGCAATATCATGAATATTGGTACTAAATTATGTTATCCTATTTCATTTTTAGATAACTGTCTTAAGAAAGCCAAGAATAGGTATTATAATAATGTAATTGTAAAGGAATTTCAGCGTAAAAATATCCTTAGCCTACCTTACCACGTTAATTTTCAATACCTTCCAACTGTACTTAAAGCAATTGAGTATAATAATACTGTTAAATCACGCCTAATAAAGAATAGCCTTGATAATGTTGTTGGTTGTGTGTATTCGATCGGATGTACACAATGTAACTCAGTATATATAGGCCAAACCGGTAAAACGTTAGATATTAGGGTAAAACAGCATAAATATGCTTGTAGAACAGCTAGTACTTCCAATGCTTTATTTAACCATATGTATAGATGTAACCATAGCATCAAGTGGGATAGTTCTAAAGCGCTTGTTAAAAACAGAGATATAATAGAACGAAATATTCTAGAATGTGCATTTATTCATTTTAAAAACAATTTCAATAACAGCTCGGGGACTTATAAAATTGACGATATCATGTTAAAATTTCTTTTGCCTCTCATTAACCCTTGTTAAGTATATGCTAATTGTTTTGTTTTTCCTGTACGTTGTATATATATATATGGGCTTCTCGCCTTTTAACTTCATTCCCTGACGAGGTGTAGCTTTGAATACACGAAAGGCCTTGGAATCGTTTTTCTCTTTCCTTGTGGGTTTGCAGCATATATATACACGGTGAACCAAAAGTAGGTGGACAGTAGGTTGAATACGGTTTGTGTTATATTATATTATAACTATGGTGTTCATTATAACTATGGTGTTTGTGTTTTATTATATTAAATATTATAACTAAATTTATTTAAATTTTATTTTGTATTATAGTATACAAAAAAATTAAATATGTATTCTCAAAATAAACGTTATCATTTACTGTCCACCTACATTTGGTTCACCCTATATATATATATATATATACACAATGGGCCACTTTGGGTTCCTTTTGTGGGAAGTCGATCTCGGGGTACGAGGAAAAGTTCCCCTTACCCAAAATTGTCAAGAAAAGAATTAAAGTATTTTTGTCTTTTTTTAAACATTAAATTTCCCCATTCTTTTGGGTGGTTGGTCGGTTGGTTGGTTGTTTCAGTTTTTTGTTTTCTTCAGCGAGAATCTGTTCATGCAGATGGCGGACATACTCTCGAGCGAAGGTTATGCTGATCTTGGTTACAGTGTCGTTGCCATTGACGACTGTTGGTTAGCCAAGAATAGAGATGTGAATGGCAAGCTACAACCGGCTGCTGACCGATTTCCCTCCGGTATCAGGGCTCTCGCCGATTATGTGAGTAGTTTCACGAGATTTGGTCAGTAAACACTAACAATGTTCGGATATAGCTACCCTTAGATGGTTCGGATTTTACATAAAGCTGTAGGTGCCCACCGTCACGCGACCTTTGTCGTTACGAAAGAGGTTAAACCTCCCCAAAGCCACACACTCTTAACAGTGGTTTTAGCGTCTTTGATACGTAGTTATTGGCTTGTGTAATATGAACGAAGTAGTCTTATTACGCTTGTAAAAGCCATGTACATTATTATTATTATTATTAGTTAGTAGTCGTCTTGTAAGTACTATTACTATCATATTTTAGCACCTGAATGCCTCCTCTTCTTCACCTTCAGATTCATAATTTAGGTTTAAAGTTCGGCATTTACGAAGATTATGGTAATTACACGTGTGCCGGGTACCCGGGTATTTTGGGGCATTTAGAGACGGATGCCAACACATTTGCGGAATGGGCAGTAGACTACGTGAAGTTAGATGGCTGTTATTCAAAACCTTCTGACATGGACGCAGGTACGCCAGTAATAGTTTGAAGTGTCCTTTTAAACTTTATAAATTTGATGTTCTTAAAATTAAATGCAAAAATTTAATTTTTCTATTTGAAGGTCAAAATATGGTGGTAAACACCCACTCTAATAGACAGAGTTTATTTCCACAACAGTTTCGATGGCCACTGGCATCCTCTTCGGGTGGATACAGAAAAACGTATCCACCCGAAGAGGATGCCAGTGGGCATCGAAACTCTTGTGGAAATAAACTCTCTCTATTAGAGTGGGTTTTTATTACCATACTCTTAAAATTGTTTCATATTAATTAGAAGATTTATAAAAAATGTTAATTGTTTCGTTTTAAGTAATTCCTTTATCATATTTAATTTACAAATATCTTTTAAGGGAATTATTGCTTCCGTTTTAAGTCGATCGAAGGGAGAGACGAACTATGTTATTGTTACCGGTCACGTCGTCGTCGTCGTCATCGTAAACTGCGAATTGAAATGTATTAAGATTTGGTTTACCATTCTAATTCTTCTTGTTTATCGAAAGATTATACAGTACATAGTTACAGTTTCTAAAAGATTATACTCTTGTATATACAGTACGTAGTTACTGCGCAAATTATTTTACAAATTGAAGATTATGTATTTTTTGGCAATTTCGGGACTATAGTAAAATTTAGAGCAGAAACGGAACTAAAACACGGTCGAGTGGAGTGATCGAACCAAGTTTGAAAACCTTTATCTCCTTCCCACTCCCTCCCTCCCCTCCAAACAAACAAACAAACAAAAAAAATCTGAAATTAAAAAATTCCTTTCTGTAAACATTTGGGCCTGAATTGTACATGAATAAAAGTTTCAATGAACGCGAGAATAAAAGCGGTTTCTTCCAAAATTTCTAGTTTCCAATTTTGACCATAAACAACACTGTTGTTGTTGTTTATGGTCAAGATCGAAACCGCTTTCATTCTCGCATTCATTGAAACTTTTATTCATGTACAATTCAAGCTCAAATGTTTACCGACGACAGAAAGGGATTTTTTTTTTACTTCAGATTTTTGTTGGGAGTGAGTGAGTGAGTGGGAAGAAGATGGAGATTTTCAAACTTGGTTAAACCACTCCACTCGACCGTGTTTTAGTTCCGTTTCTGCTGTAAATTTTACTCTGTTCTTGCTCTACTTCAATTTTTGTTTCGAGTGAATGTAATTTTAACGTAAGTGCACCAAACTGAAAATCTCTCAAATTCGATGTCTCTGCGAGTTTACGACTGTTTGTGACAATACAAACAAACGAGCAAAAACGTGAACAAATACAAAATTCTCAAGAAGTTCGGGTCCACCCTTCAAAATATGAAGAAAAAAAATAACGGAGTTCCTTAAAACAAAACAAAAAAAACTTTTTCTCCCCTTATTTTTTAATGCACTTTGATTATATATATATATATATATATATATATATATATATGGGCTACGTAGTGGCCGATGTCGTAACACCGCTTCTCGGAGATCAGCGAAGTTAAGCGACATTGGGTCTGGGTAGTAGTTGGATGGGAGACCGTCCTCTGCGCCCAGATTATGTAGCGACCCGTATTTCGGATCCCACGTAAAGCTGTAGGTCCCCTCCGTCATATGACCTTAGATGTTGCGAAGGAGGTTAAACAACCCCAATTAAAAAAAAAAATATATATATATATATATATATAACGGTTAAGGCGTGTGTCTCGTCGGAAGCCAGAAAGATGTATGCCCTACTTTTTATTTACGCGAAATGAGACTACTTGAAAAGTAAATGTGTGCCCTTTTTACAGGTCACTTCTAATCCTATTCATTTTAACGGACAAAATTGTGTCGCTGGTTGAAAATGACATTTGGCTCGTCTGTCTTCCTGGCTTGCCACGGCAGATACGTAAAAGTATACAAGCAAAGCCTATACATATTATGTAAAGCGTGTTTGTCGCTGTGTAAGAATTGATGCGTATTTGCGTATAATGTACAAATGTAAACTTCCACATTCATTACTAAATACATCTTTGGTTATTCATTCACGGCTGAATGTGTGGATACACTGTTACCTTTTTTACCGCATTTGCGGAACCCTTTCTGAAATTAAATAAAATCGTCTGGCACCAGCCGCAACTAAATAATAAAATTATGATAATTGACACGCGACGAAAGGGTTGAATTGGAGTGTACGAGAAATTTTATATTCCCATTATTTATTGTAAGTTTTGTTAGACAAAATGTAAACTTGTTCATTTAAATATACGTAAAGCGGGTAATGTCACACGCCCCTTTATATCCCAAGAAAGGGGCATATGAAGGGTATTTTTCTCTTCGTTATACCGTGAAGAGAGAAAGGTAAATGAACTTTTGGGGGGGCGGGGAATTTATTCCGACCCCAAATGACATTACCCGCCATGTTATTTTCACCTATTTGGGACATTGTACTGTATAGCATTTTGTTCTTAATTAAATGCGTAATTCTGGACTGACTTTGACTTATTACAGTACTTTTAGTACTTTTCTTCTTCGCATGATTTAACTCTCACGACTGTTTCACATTCTTTGCGTTGTGGTTTTTAAGTAATCTCGATTTTAAATATTTGTATCTCTTTTTAATAAATCCTTCGAGTAATTTGAACTTAAAATTTCTATTTTAATTTGTTGTGGTTGTGGAAATGTGTTGAAATTCGTTAAATTTTGTTGAGAAGAGTTAGAAGTTGGTGAAAAGTGCTCGAAGCCTGTTGTTTGTGGGTTCCAAAAGTAGTATGTAGTCGTTTTTATGTGGGTGAGGGCGGGGAAACATTTTGGTTTGTATTTTGTCGCACCATTTACTGTCCCCAACGATAATTATTATTACGAGTTTATAAACCTTTTATTATCGAGTCGGTGGTTTTCAACCATCTCCTTTTTTGCCAAATACTCCTCTAAGAATTTGTTCTCCCTCACAGGCCATTTAACTCTTAAGACTCGCCTAAATCTCTCTCAAACATTGCGCGTCGTGACTCGTCCACTGCCTCGTGAAACAAATTCTTCGGAAATGATAAAAGACGTAACTTTTTATTTCTTGTAGTTTTTCTCGCTCGGTCGACTGCCGGTTTGTACCAGCGTTACCACTCGTGAAAAACGAGGTTTTCAAGACGTGCGGGAGATTTTTTCTAGATGGATAATAATTTTTTAAGTACCTCTAATCCGCTACTGTGTGATTATTTTCATTAGAACTTTAAATTAAAATAAAGAACAGGCTGCAATACACATTCATACCGATTGTTTTGTCAAAGGTTCAATGAAATTAAAACGCATTTCATTGTATGAGCTCCATCACAGGAGTACGTAACACAGATACAGATTGAAAAGGTCCCCTTTGGATGACAGAGGGGTCCACTGGCAGAAGTTTGCCCAGGGCTTCATAAATGCTTAAAACTTCTCTGTTCGGATGATAAGCGCTAAAATGTTAAAAACTTATCGAGAAAAGGGTAAAAACTAATAAGTCTATTACGAGTTCTTGCCAACAATAACCGACATCATCCAAAATCAGCCTATCGTGAAATGGTCTATAATCTATATTTTACAATTATTACACGAGAAAATAATTGCTGTTACATTAATAATATGAGGGTTAAAAAAAAATTGTCGAAATTAAAAATGCGCATATTTGATCCAGCAGTAAATATAAAACCAGAAATTGAAGGGCTGAGATGAAACAAAACAAATTTGTTACTGCAAGTTACTGCGACTCGTTTGTTGCAATAACTTGCAAACTTTTTATATTTTGCCTTCAAGGCTGAAATCGATTTTTAAAGATCTATTAAAATTTTGAAGGAGTGGCAACGCTGGTTTGTAAGTTTGTTCGTTATTTTCATCTTTTAAGTACCGTGTGAAAACGTGTTAAAACCTTTTAAGTTCCGCTTTTTTGGAAAACGTTGCTTTACGCGGTTTTTAAATTACTTTCGCTATATATGTTCCCTACCAAATACATTTGGAGGGGCCATACTGGATTGTGCTCGTCCGGGTTGTTATAACTTACGAACCCCTCAACGTAAATTAAGGGGCCCAATGAAACTTCATACGCGTATAGATTATCACAAGACGATGCGTCATGAGCAAAAAGCAGGTCACAAATAGAGGTGAAAGGTCAAAAATTTTGAACCCAAAATAAATTTATGAAACTTCACACGCACAGTATATGGAGGATCGTAAGACGATATATCACGAGCAATAATAACGGTATAGGGATGATCGTAAGACGATATATCGCGAGCAATAATTAGGTCATTGCATCAAAGATCAAGGTCACAGTCTCTCAGAGGTGAAAGGTCAAATGGAGTTCTTTCATGTCCGCGCCGTAACTTTAAACTGCTTAACATAAATTAGTGTGGCTTAATAGTAATACGCGTATATATCTTTACGAGACGATGTGTCGCGAGCAAAAATTAGGTTGTTGCACCAAAAGTCAAGGTGACAAATATAATAGGGGACATTGATGTCGTTCGAAGTAGTTCGGTTTTTTATCGAAATTTAAAAATATTGCCAACCCAAACGCATTTTAAGCCATTTTCTTTGGTTTTCTGCTTAAGTTGCGTTTACGCCTCGTTTGTTAGGTTATCACGAAATGAGTGTATAGCGGAGGTGGATAACTTTTTTGTTGTGCCAGAAATTAAAACAAAATAAGTGTATCTTGCCACACAAAAATATTTATTAAAAAAATATATAAATAATAAGCAAGAACTTTATTTATATTTCCTACATGCTGGCCTATAAATATAAATAGCATGCTTGACGTGGGTTGGCCATCCCCCCGGTATAGTGTGCGCATGCAGTCACCATTAATACTGGAGTTTGGTGGCAGTTCTTCACGATTCCTTTTTATATTACTATTATTAAAGTTTACCCTTAAAATAGTTGTCTTACGAATTAATTACCCATTTTTTTTAATTTCTTCTTTCCGTCTGTCATTCTCATTTCTCTCACTCTTTTCGTCACGTGTATCCTCCTCCTCCTCCTCCTTTTTCCTTCCTCCTACCCCAGGTTACCCCGCTTTCGGCTACTACCTGAACCAGACGGGCAGGCCGATGGTCTATTCGTGTTCATGGCCTGTGTATCAAATCTATGCTGGAATTACGGTGAGATTCGCGTGGAGGAGTAACTAAAAGTTACTGGAGTATATTTTCAAGTTGCTTCGAGTTATTTAGTTATTTGGAGAGTTTCAAGTAACTAATTTATGCTTGAAGTCAATATTTTACGCTTAAATGACTTAATTTCCCAATGATAATTAAATTGAATTACATATACAGTATATGTTACAGGGAATCTGCGTAACTTGGGACTTCGTGTCAAGTTAAGTCGTGATATTTTTGTTAAACCTACGGGAAAATTATATATTGAATGTCCAGTTAAGTTCATTGAATGCCCACTTAGGTCACCTGTACGCCCTTGACGATTGGTTGGGTTAAGTCGTGATATTTTCGTTAAAACTAACGAAAATATCACGATTTTAACCTTGGTGGGATTTCATGAAATCCCTAGTTACACAGATTCCCTGTACATATATGCGTACAGTATATAAAAATTGATACAAAGAATTTGTTGAATTGTATAAGCTTAGGTTGTATTTGGATTGCAGATTGTGGTCGCTAAAGTTGTTGTTGGTTGGTGATGTTATGCTTTCAATATGACAGGAAAAGTTGTTTTTTCAATTTATTTCCTTCGTCTGTTTTTCTAAATTTGGCGTGTTACTTAATTTATTTAGACTAAGAAATGAAGGTGTCGTACTAACGCTGCCACCAATGTTAGAAAATTTTTGTTTTATGTCCCACTTGCGATACTACCTGCGTAACATTTTGAATTAAACTCTTGTGGGATCGGCGTTAATTATTAGGAAAATAAGTTGAATTAAAATTAGTAGTTTTTTTATTGACAAAATTTAAAAATGGCAAGGTTATAGGGGACAAATTTATCGTAAACAAGGTTGAATGAACTTTGGATATTCACCTTTTAGGTCACTTACGTTCAGTTACATGAGGATGAATAATAATTAATAAAGAATGATAATGAATAATGAAACGATAAAGGAGGACTCCCGAATTACATTCATTATTAGCTTAATTTGTCACGTTCATGTGACTAAATCAGTTAGAATAGGGCAAAAAATTTAAATTGACATTACTTAACTTGGTTACATAAACAAGGATAAGGAAATTTGCAAAAGTCGAAATTGATTAGACTACGAGTGACTCTTATGTAGTAGCCTAAAAACTCGCGGGAGAAGAGCAGCAAGCAATTTGAGCCAATCAAGCATTCCCGTTGGCCACTATTACTCTCTCGGGAATTCAGTTTGTGCTTAGATACCCAACTCCCTTTCCAAATTTTGCGAATAGCGTGCATTTTGCTCGTCATGAATAGCTAGTGCATAGTCCAGTGGTTCTGAAACGGGGGGTAATTTGGGTATTTCTGGGGGTAATGGAGCAATTCTTAATATGGTAAAAATTTCAACATTAATGTCCGAGTCACGAAAGAGACGATTAACCCTTTGAGGACCATGGTCCAAGTATACTCGATTTCTAAAAATTGTTCATTCAGGACCGTGATCGAGTATACTAAACAATCTGCAAAAAAAAATCCTTTCAAAGTTTCATAGTAATTTCAGTTATTTTCAGTAATTAATTTTTCCACTTTCTTTACAACTTCGGCATTGCAAGTTTGTGTGGGGTAATGAGATTAGTTGAGATCAGGAAAAGGGGTAACGGGGTCAAAAAGTTTAAGAACCACTGGCATAGTCGAGTCTACCCATTTTCCCGTTCATCACAACTGGCGGAAGAGTCCGAGATAAAAGCCTTTGACATTACAACTGGAAAGGTGGTGAACCATTTTTTATGAAGGAAAATAAACATCTGAGAATAGTTTAAGCTTCTGCGAGTTTACATTTCGTATTTGCTCTGTCACGGTGATGCAATTTTGTTGGTTTAGATACTTCCAGAACTTTTTAAAATAATTTGGAATTATTATACAAAATATAATAGCTACAGTGATTTATTAAATTCTGCATCCGTTACATTTTCATTATACATTTTCTTTAAATAAGGGAAACTAAACTATTTTGTTATTCACGCACAATAATAGAAATTCTCGACAAATTTTACCCCTTATTCAATATACATCAGATATTTCGTCGTAACACGATCCACTTTACGTATCTCAATCGTGGATTACTTTTTTTTTAATCTTAATTTGTACTTGTAAACTGGATAGAGAGAAAATATTGAACGCGTTTCAATTAACATCCGTTTTCTTTGGTTCAATGTTAATTTTCAACGTAAACTAACATTTCTTACATTTCGTATAAACGGTAATAATTGTCTGCAAATGAATAATAACCTTATATACTAAGTTGTACCAAGTTCCATGAATCATCTTGCGTCAAATTATATTGATTATGTCAGATTCGTTATTTACCTAAAATTATTTTTGTGAAATGTTCCATTAACGATTTGTGTTGTGAACTCTTGGGACCAAAACTGTGCATACAATAAATGGACTTTACTTGTACAGTTCTCTCTCTCTCTCTTCTCGTACTGTCCACATCGACGATACTACATTTTCTGAATCTTGAATACGTCTGTCTTATTATTATTATTATTAGTAGTAGTAGTAGTGTGTGTATATATATATATAATTTATACTTTTCATTTGGTGACTTGTTAAGTTGGCCCAAGTATAGCCAAAACTAGGTTCTTAGGAGTTTATAAATACATGTCAATTGTCAGCCAATGTTCAATTCACTTCATTGACTGATAGAAAGAATGCATAGATAGAGTTACAGATAGATAAATAGATAGGCAAGGTAAATAGATGTGCTTTTGTAACGTGTGTCCTTTGTGGTTTAATTGGACAGGGTATCCTGAATTTGGTTACTACCTCAATAAAACCAACCGGCCAATGATTTATTCGTGTTCGTGGCCCTTTTACCAAATCATTAACGGGATGCAGGTAAGATTCATGTATACAAACGCAGGCAAGTGGAGCTCCTCTCCCTGTGTTAAGTTGTAGGTTCCTTTTTTCAGCGAATTTTTTTATGGACCTCTAATTGTTTTTGCGGTGGTAGTGTCAACTAGCAAAAATGTAGAACAAAGCGGGTTAATTGCTTTTTATTGGTGTAAGGATGAAAATACTTTTGGGTTTTTCTGGTTTCGTTTCAGGATTTTTAATTGGCGTTGCAGTTTGGTTTTTATGCACTCGTATGTACAAACCTTGGTCAAATTATTAGAATCATCAGTTAAAACTTTTTTTTAAATGAACAAGTTAGTTTCAAGACTCTCTATCTAATAATTCTACTCCAGATTAAAATTTTACAAATTCAGATTTCAAAACCTTTAATCAAAAGAATAGAAGCGACATAGTTTTACAGGTTTTAGATATTTGATACATTATTATGTTGAAAGTACTCTAATCTGAAGATGCCCTTGGAAGCATGGAGACTTTTTAGGCATAATTAATGACATTTACTCTATTACATAAAGTGAAAGAAAAAATAATTTAGAAAATTTGGCCATGGTTTGTAAGCTGCTTATAGGTTGTTGCAGTGTTTGTTTTTGTTATTAGCCTGGTTAACCTCCCCTTTGCCCCGTCCTTCAGTTTTTAATTTTGTTAAAAGATTCAAACTAATTTAATTATTTGGCTGGTTTTATATTTATAATAATAAATAATAGTAATCCGAATAAATATGATGATGAATAGGCACTCTTTTCAGTGGCATTATACGTATGCGTGTATGTATTACCAAAAGTATTGGGACAAGGTTCTCTCTGCCCGTAATAGATTGTACGAGAAGCCAAGTGCTACGTATCTAGATGGTAGTTATGATAATCCAAAGGTGTGTAAAGGCAGTCTGCGGTTCGTTATACCCAATATCCACGAGTATGGCGCGTATATCGGAGCTGACATAGTTTGAACATGAATGATTGCCTGTTGCCGTATCGCGGTTATGATCATACGCAAGATTGCTGAGACCATGATTCATGAAGTTCGGAGTGTGGGGAATATTGTACCGAAGTAGAGGACTGTATGGTATGTCTGAGTGACAACCAGACCATACAGGCCACGAGGAAGGGAATAGCGCAACGTGTGGTGAAAACAAAGTGGATGCATGCCAGGAAAGCTACCACCAAGGACATCAACGAGCCCAAAGATGTGTCGGCAAGCGTGTCCTCCGTACGTATAGGGAATTGCATGCGCAAGGATTTTACGGAGGGTACCTGGCTAGAAAATAATGTGTGTGAATGTATGTCGATGGTTAGTGGTTTCAAAGACATCGAACCTGGAGTTAAACAGCGAAGAGACATTCTGTGCAGTGACGAATCCTACTGCACACTCGTAGCTTCTCATGGGGAAAATCTAGGTATGTCGACAGCCCAGAAAACGCTTCGATTCCCAGTGAATTGTCCCGGCCGTTAAGTGTGGTGGTGTTAGTATGATGGTGTGGGAATGTTTCTCGTAGTTTGGGCGAGAGCCGTTGGTTTTCGTGTAAGGCACCATGATTGCCCGTATCTATTGACTTTTTGGAAGACCAATGCAGTGCTACCATGGGAAGTCTTTAGTGAACCCCATAACACGACAGCGCACCATACCAGAAGGCACAGACTGTCACACAATGGTTCGAGGAGGAATAACGTTGAAAGTATTTCGTGGCCTGCTGAGAATCTTTACTTCAGTCCCACAGAATCCCTTTCGGATGAATTGAACAGCAAATCAGGATGAGATTGCAGAGTCCAACGTTTCTCACTTCGCTGGAAACAGTTCAAAAGTAAGGAAGGAATGGCGCAGTATTCTTCCGGTCATCAATCAGGTGGTGGGAGATGTCCTTTCTAGAATTGAAGAAGCAATCATTATGGTTAAGGGTGGGCCTACATCCTCTTAAAGCATTGTGAACAGCTGCTTTTTGTCATTTTCCCTGTTCCACTACTTTTGGTTAATATATATACATACATACATACAGGGTGTTTTATGTCTGGTCTCATGGGAAAATTTATTTTAAA
Organism: Bathynomus jamesi; assembly: GCA_023014485.1. Classification (NCBI taxonomy): domain Eukaryota; kingdom Metazoa; phylum Arthropoda; class Malacostraca; order Isopoda; family Cirolanidae; genus Bathynomus; species Bathynomus jamesi. The sequence continues at coordinate 404,593 of JAJOZX010001615.1, forward strand.
TTAAATTTACAAAAGTAATACATTCGAACTATAAAACAAATGTTTAAATTGGCGTCTTGTTTTGGGACCTTTTTTTTGTCGCAGGTAGAATAACGCAATGACTAATATGGAAGTGAGTTATACTCCTCAGGAAAAGGCGGAGGCTGCTATTGTCAGGTCATCAATTTGAACATTTGTTTTTAGTTCTAATGGATTACTTTTGTAAAATTAATTTAAAATAATTTCCCTACGAGACCGGACTTATGGGACACCTTGTATATAAAACCCTAGGACTCGTTATAACCGTCGAACAACTGTACGTCTGCAGAAAATGGTCAGTTGGTATTAAAATTCCTTAATTCCACGGGCAACTGGCAATTTTAGGGCCATTCGCAGTCATCCACATTCGTCAACTTGTGACGTTGTCGTCTTCGTCCCAAATTCATTGAGACGATGCCTCATTTCAGTTTCAATCCTTTAAAAATTCCGTCGTCCACTCTCGTAAATTCTATGAGCGGAATGTGTGAATCCGAGTTACATCGAACGCCAGCCAGTCATGTTTGAGATCGAAATATTGTACGGTACTAAAATTAACACCGGGGAGGGATTTAGGATACGTACATTTTTAAAATGTACGACTTTCCTTTTATTTAGATTATACCAATCGGTATCCTTGTTATTATCTTTTTAAATTTATAGGAGTAAGGTATTTTTTCTTGTTTTTGCGGTGTCCCCCCCCCCCCCCCCCCCCCCCAAGATTTATTGAAAACAAAACAAAACTCGCCATTTGACGAGTCTGAATGAAGTTGCAAATGTGGATGGACAACGACGAATGGGGTTGATAATGTGAATGACCCTTTACTTGCGTGGCTTCAAAACTGATAAAACAAAAAATGTTCTCAAAATAAGTTTTAAAATTGATCGCGGTCTCGGTTAAAAAAACAAAAAAAAAACTTGGGTATTAGTCTCTGTCCGTTTTGTATTTTCTAACATTATTATCGCAATCAGTTGAAAAAATTACTAAATAAATTTGTAATTATTTCCTGTTAATTGGTTCATAATTACGTGGAATGAGCACGGTAATTAGCTTATTCTTTGAAATCCCTTAACAGCCAAACTGGACTGCAATCATACAGAGCTGCAACCTTTGGCGTAATTTCGATGACATCCAGGATTCTTGGGATTCTGTGCAAAGAATCATAGACTACTATGGCGATAACCAAGATGATATAGTGCCAAACGCTGGACCCGGGCATTGGAATGATCCGGATATGGTAAGTGCATCTGCGCCATTCGTGGTTATTTGGCATACCATGCCTATTATACGTAGCTACTCTATATATAAACAGCAGAATTTTGTAGTCAGCGAGTCTTAGAACTCTACCACCGTTACCCTAAATCAGTATATAAAGTTTCGGAGTTTCAAACATCCATTTACCTCAAACCCTATAAAATTGGATTACGTTATTCCTTTGATTCACATCATGAAATTGGGGTGCAAACATTAGTCACTTCACAACAGATTAATAGTAGACCAATATACATGTTTAGTATTATATATGTTTTCGTATTTGTTATCTCACCCATAGTCAAAAGTAACTTATCGAGTCTTATAAAAGTTCATTTCATCGATAAGCATTCGTCCAAAAACTGACTCTCAGCGCCTTCCAAATGCAGCAATATAAATTACAAAGCCCTTACATCAGTGCTAAGTTTGAAGTCGGGGAGGACGGACGTGCGTTTGGAATGTCTGGTGATTTCGGATTAGGGCCAGGATTTGTTAGAGTATGAAACAACAGTGTAACTTTTCACTACTTTCTGAGGGAGAAAAAGTTGTGTAGAGTATGGTAATTGTATATAGTAAAGTAAGTTCTCGAGTATCATGTATTCATTTTAGTATGACGCCTCACGAGTGAGATGAGAAGATTCGGTGAATTATATTAGACTATTAGCTAACCTTCCCAACTCTTCAATCTAATCATACTGAATGTAACATACCGAAAAACTTCACTGTTGGCATACTCTCATCACACTATTCACCACAGTTCACCGTGCCCCACCAATGTAATATAGATGTTACGCGTAACACCATATTTTCCACTACTCCACTGCAGCTCATCATCGGCAACTTCGGTCTGAGTTACGAGCAGAGCAAGTCTCAAATGGCCATGTGGGCCATATTTTCAGCCCCGTTGCTCATGTCCGTGGACTTAAGGACCATCCGGCCAGAGTTCAAGGCAATCCTTCAGAATGCCGCCATTATCGCTGTTGACCAAGACCCACTCGGAATACAAGGCCGAAGAATATACAAGGTGAGTTATAGTTCTCGCGATGACGTCACACGTGTCACTCGCTACTTTCTCCATCGCGTTCTCCCGTGCTACGCTTATAATTAAGACGGGCGGTTTCACCCGAAAAACCTCCCAGGTTTTCTAAATTTTTAGTTGTTTTGTTAATAATAATAATATTGTAGCACATTCTGAGTTTTCTCTCTTGTCTAGTTGTCTTTCCACTCGCCTTATGGATGTTAATTCATCGGGATTCATGTTTGTAATGAAATTTGACTTCATACCATTAAATAGAAGTTGCTCTTTCCTCGAAGGTCTTATCATAAGATCTTGAGAAAACTGAAAAAAATGGCGTTTCAAAGTTGGTATATTGGTAGGGGCTTTGTGGTTCATTGTCTTTGATGAATGAAATATTTATGAGAGCCTTCTAGTTTCAAATACACAAATCTCTCGTTCATTTTGAATGTTGCACAAAAATAACGGAACCAGAGAAATTAGGCTTATAAAAACCATTAAGAAGAATATTAGATATATTTTAAGTTTTCCCGTTTTTATCTAGAAATTGATTTAAGGTTTTGTATTTGTTAATAGTTTTGAAACCTGTTAATTTACCATTACCCGATGCGTTACTCTCAAATCTTGTTTATTTCTAAAATTGTGGATTAACCACGTACGTTGGCACTGCTTCCCGCTAACTTCTCTCAAGAGTCAATGAGCACCGAGGTATTATCGCTAAGCCAACCAACCAACCAACCAACCTATTCTGCTATCCGCGAGCATTGTGGAACCCAGTGATCACTTGTTGAGTGTAGAGAAATTATCATTCGTGAAATTAGCGTATAACGAATTGGAGTTACCCATTTTAGTCTTTATATAATTACGAGACGCAGCAATCGCTTAATCAGTATAATTCGGCATACAAATTAAATAGTGTAAGGTAAATTTTTCATCTTTTTATATACTGCATTTGCGTGGTTTTATAATTTTTTTAACTTATAATTTTGTACCCCTTTTCATTCAAGACTGTATATTTCGGTAAATTTAAAATTTTTTTTTTAGTTTTGTATCTGTATTGCTTTATTTTTTTTTTTTTTTAATTTTAGCAATCTTATAATTCATGAGTATTGCTTCATTTTCACATACGTTTTGTCTTGTTTATTTTTATTCCGGGATTTAACTACTAATAATGGAAGACTCATTCCGAAACGTCTAGTTATTAAATGAGGCTGGCACGCGCTTGCCATTTTGTTCTCTTAGGCTTGCTCCGAGGGAAGTGACATCTTTCTCGTAAAAAAAACACATACATACATAATATATATATATACAGGGTGTCCCATAAGTCCGGCATCATAGGAAAAATAATAAAAAAAGGCAAAACAAAAGCTTTTATTTACAGAACGTGCTCAATATGTATTGTTCCGTAGCCCATTCACAAAATTCCATCCGCCGGTCGGGATCATCATCTTCGCTTAATTTCTGTAGGATCTGAAGTTTATATGGATGCCATTTGTGAGCCTGAAAAATGCGATGGATGCTACCTTTCGACACTCCTGTCTCGGCGGACAATCGCCGAAGAGACTTATTGGGACTTCTGTTAAAATGAGCCAGGATAGCAGTCGCTGTATCATCGTCAGTGGACCTCCTTGAAGGTCCACTGCGTGGTTTATCTTCTATGGATCCTGTTTCCTTAAACTTTGCAACAAGTCTGCTAACACAACTCTGTGTTATTGGCTCGCGGTCTGGATGCAGTCTGTTAAATTCAGCAGCGGCCTCTCTTTGACTCCGATTTCCTATGAGTAGAATTATCTGGATTCGTTCTTCCTTGCTCACAGACATGGCCTGTAGAAAGAGAAAAATATGGATTATGGTTTGTAGAAATAGAAAAATCTGAATTTCTCCTATGATGCCGGACTTATGGGACACCCTGTGTAATATATATATATATATATATAATATATATAATATATAGATAGATAGATAGATAGGTTCATCTAGGTTTTGCTTCCGTCCAAATTGTTCATTCTGAAGGTCAAGCTTGTTACTCCACCTTGGACCTACAGCTTGACGTAGAATCCGAACCACGACCCACCATGGGTGGTCAGAAAATTACGAAATCCTTGCCCGGACTCGATCTCACGACCTCCCGATCCAGCAGCCCAGCGTCTTAACCACTAGGTCACCCAGAGCACTCGTTTATCCACCAACCTATTTTTTTCTGGAAGGATGCGCAACTGGATAAGCTGCGCGCCGCCTGCTTTCGCTGGGAGTCGAAATCGGGGCTGGTAGATTCGTAATCATCGATGATAACCATAACACCACCGAGGCGCGTATGAAGAAGATCGCTGGACATGGGGGAAATACTGAGCATACTAAAAAAAGCGAACATTGTTCCATATATAAAGGTGGGATAGGTGTCAAGCAAAGAATTATAGACCGGTGTTATTGACATCACATCTGCAAAATATTTGAAAGAATAATCTGGGAGAAAATATGACTTTTTGGAGATAAAGAAAGATTCAATGAGAACCAGCACGGATTCTGATCAGGAAGATCGTGTCTATCACAACCAATAGAATACTATAGACGCACTTGAAAGCAATGATAATTATGATGCAATATTCACGGATTTTGCTAAAGCATTCGATAAGTGTGATCGTGACATAATGGCACACAAAATAAAACGCATGGGGATAACGGGCAAAGTGGGTAAATGGATCTACAGCTTCCTCAAGGAACGGCATCAAGCCGTAAAAATCCAAGATATAACATCAGAATTGGAAGTACGCAGCTCAACTCCACGAGGAACAGTATTAGCCCCCACTCCTATCCATTATCATGCTGACAGATATAAACAATGAAGTAGACGACAACAGTATAGTAACATCCTTTGCTGATGATACAAAGATCAGCAGAAAAATCGGCAATGCGGAAGAGGTGGGGAAGCCCAACAGAGGGACACAAACAGAATATACAAATGGTCAGAATACAATATCATGAATTTTAACACAGAAATTTCAGCTCTTGAAATATGGACATTTCACAGCCAAGATTGATGGCTGCAAAGAACTCTACTGGGAAAGAGTATGTAAATTAAATCTACATTCACTGAAGAGAGCTGAGAGATACCATAATTTACATATGGAAAATGATAAAAAAAAAAAAAAAAAAACCTTAGCACCTAACCTGAAACTAAACCCAATTAACATCCAGACAACACTGAAAAATAAGAAAGATAGAATGTGTAGTGTTCCCAAACTAAAGGACCGACAAGGAACACCCTCAACACTGAAGGAAAATAGCTCGGTTTTCAGGGGGCCAAAATTTTTTAACCTGTTTCCGAGGGATCTCAGAAATGTCACAGGAGTAAAAGTTGAAATCTTCAAAAGAAGTCAAGACGCCTGGCTCAGGACGGTACCAGATGAGCCGGGTGTGCCTGGCTGTGTGCGATGGAGATTGCAAAGAAGCAACTCGCTTCTCTATCAGGCCAGGCCTAGAGGTAGGGCCACCAGCTTGACCGTGTGAAGAGAGACCGACGCACAGAACTCTTAAGTTTATATATATATATATATATATATGAAAATTATTTCACGAAAGTAACACGTGAAAAATATTTATGATGAATAAAACCACGAAGGAAAGGAAACACAAAATGGTGCTCAAGCGCTTTCGTCTAATGACATCCTCATTTTGTGTTTCCTTTCCTTCGTGGTTTTATTCATCATATATATAATATATAATATATATATTATATATATATATATCAGTGGCGACTCGTGGTATAAATGTATGGGGGTGCGATTTCATAAAATTGTACGACAACACGGACTCACAATAGGCTAGCGCGAATCCAACTGCCGCTCACAAGAGTACTTGTATTAACATATGCGGCTATGCCAGACGTACAATTCTAGTTAATTACAAATAAGTAATAATTTCAATAAAATACATATAAATGGTTTATATCATTATTACTGAAGTAACTATTAGTAAAAATAAAGTTGTTATTAAAAAAAATTCGCGATTGTATTTATTTTCATTACAACAGTAAAATATAATTTATATTTACTTGAGCGAAAAATCTATCGCTCCATTCGGCTGCAATATTATTTTGTATTCAAACAGGGTACGCTGTTTGAAGCTATGCTATAAGTTTAGAATATTATGTACTGTATGAAGGCTTACTCAAAATGCCTCATGAATCATGATATGCCACATGAATTTTTAAAATATATTTCAAGAATATTTATTTTAATATCTTAAAATTAATATATTTTTTATCTGTTAAATTAATATTTATCGTTTCAAGCAAGGGGAGCGACCGCTCCATCGCTCCTATACGCCAGTCGCCACTGATATATATATATATATATATATATATATATATATATATATATTAGGGTGGGGTGAAACGCAATTCTTTGTGGAATATTTATTTGCTTCACCAATAATTTGCTGTACTGGGTTCTATAGATGACAAAGTGATATAAAAGAAAAATCAATTTTTCCCCTACTAGCCCATTTTTTAGGAAAACAAAATGGCCGCTAGTCAGACATATAAATGCTTATAACTTGAAAAATATGCATCCAATTAAAAGACACTATGGAATAAAAATGATTCAAAATAAAAAAAGTACATTAGAAAGTGCCCTTTTATAAATTATTTTCTCAATTTTAAATTTTATCAAAATTTACTTGGGTAAATATCACAAATAAATCACTTTTTCTAAATAAATGAAAAATTCTTTGATGACCGAAGTATATTACTTTGATAATAGTTAATAACCTTATATAATTTTGAATATTCAAACTATAATCTACTACAACACTAATCAACGAGAGAAATTATTGACATTTTATTACCACAATTGCAGAAACACATAATCAATACACTTCCAAAAAGATCCCTTTTCAAAAATCGTGAAGCGTTTGCTTTTATGAAATTTTGGTAAATTATTTCCGTCTCTCATTAAAAGCTAATTGTCAAAAAGTGAAGTAATTTCTTTCTTGGTTTCCATACATGGCAGCAATGAACGAGACATAATTCTTGCTCTTATAAATCCATCACGGGATTCTTGGGAATATACAGATGAGGCCATGAGGCCGCATCGGTGACAAGTTTTATTGCCCTCTCGGCACTTTGTGAATGAAGTGGATAATTGGGTAGGCACAGTTTTTTAACCCTAAGTGCACCGAGTTCAATATTTGTGAGGGGAGGTTCAGCCAGCATTTCTTTTGACCAGTAAATCATATCATCCCATGCGTTTGCGTTGAAATTTATCTCAGGAACCTTAAATTCTCTGATTTTGGACACATTTTCCGTCTTTGTTCTAATGTTCATGATGAAATCAACTGCTCTGTTTCGTTTTTATTCTGATGTATCTGATGACATTGCTATCAGAACATTTTCGCAATGAGCAAAATATGCGTTTCTAGCAATGTAAGGCCTCACTACATTCTGAACATCCTTTGGAAGATGATGAAATCTTTTAATTGCTCCAAATATGTGATGTGGTCCATTCCATATATATGGTCTACTCTTGATATCGAACCAGCTTGGTCCATAATTTGTAACAATGAAGAAAATTATTGAATAAAGAGCCAATGAAGGAGCTTTCTCTGCAATGTATAGGCGGCAAACACGATCTGCTAATGTCAGCCATCGAGAATGGTTCAGTGGTCCGGGTTTTGTATTTTTCAAATCTTTTGGGACATTCCCACTTCTTATAGCCACAATAATCTTGGCTAAGATCATCGATAACCTCTTCTGATATGTGTGTTAAATCAGTGCCTTCTCTTTCAGTGTTACTCCGATTTTTCCAGTGAAACATGTTGGACCTTTTGTTTTACCTTCAAAATGTTCAAATAAGTGTCGAAGGGGAAGTTCATTTGTATGCAGCATACAAATGCTCCATTGCTCCATTGTAACGGTTTCTTTAGTTTTTCTTCTATGAGGTGGATGATCCCACCCTTGGCACCTGTGTTGGTATTTGTACTGTTACATCCTATGAGACGAATGCTCTCATTAATAGCTGACTCTTGAAAGGAGAAGAACAAACTATCAGCGATATCTTGAGCTTTACCAGAAGAAGGAACTACATGGGTTAAATATTAATTTCCTGGCTCAGACGCCAAAACATAGTGTTCCTCTCTAATGGAGTCTCCGTACCATTTGTTTCCTTTCTTCACCTTCACCAAAGTCTTGTCCTTTCTTCCGTCAAAAAATATAGCAGATATGACAGCAGGATTAGCTTTACTCTCCATCACCAAACTTTTTCTCATTTTCTCTTTCCCGTCGGATTTTGTTCTTGTCAATCAAAAGCGTACTATCTTCTTTAGTGATTGCTCCATAATCAACTAATAGTCCGGTTGCACGGGGTGGGAACCCTGCATTGTTTGTTATAAAGCAAATCTTGACATATTTTGAAAGCTTATACAACCCCATTCAAGAATCCATCGGGTGTACACCTGACTCCCGCTTGGCTTTTTCAATATGGCCGCCATTTTCCAAGATGGCCGGCGAAACTGAAAAATCCCATATCCTGGTCAATACTTGATGGATTTTGATGATCTTAGTGTCATTTCTAGAGGTTTTTAGGATGATGAGTCTATCTGGAGGGGTTGCAGATATTTTGCGAGTCGTTTTGACCCACATTCGTTGATACTCAAGGTCATTGGAGGTCAAACGCCCCCCAAAATAAGGAATATCCCATATCCCGGGCAGTCGTGAATATATTTTGGTGATCTTACTGTTGTTTTTATGGTTTTGGGCGAGACTGAGTAGTTCTGTAGGCACATGATAACAGTAGGATATCATTTTGCAACTCCATGGGTCAAGTCAAGGTCATTTGAGGTTAAAGTTTGGCCTTGAAATATGATAATGCCACAGTTGACATCACTGTATTTGCTTTATTTCAGTAACAATTTCTACAATCTAGCTAACTGCTGAGCACTAAACATCTTTTCTGCAGATAAAACCAGATCATAATGCTTAAATGACATAACCCACATTATATGGATATTCGGATATTGTTGCGGGGAGAGCGATGAAGTAGATTGAATACCGTAACTTGGCTACTTCTTGATGACGGGAAAAGGGAAGGTCCCGGGCGGTGGTTTTTCTCACCTCCACTGACTGTCACTGAGGGGCAAACGAGACTCCCACACTGCTGAACCAAGAAATGGACTCGACCCGCTAGCTAAATCGAAAGATTAACACTGTGTCTGAGTCGGGTCCACTTGAGAACCTAGAAAGCCCTGGCTTCAGGAAAGGTGTGTGCAATGTACACCCAACAATACTTGAGGACCTCAGCTGAATATGGGCGTACATAACAAGCAGGCAAGATTTTAGCACACTGATCATGAAGTAAACCAAATGTGGCTGGATGAGAAGAGCAGATATTACCCATGAAATGTTTAATAAAGAGAATCTGGAGGTATTGTCGATTCAAGGACCCTGGGTTGTACATCCTGTTTAGGTGGATTACCACCAGTGCTACCACAAGAGGGGATATCAACTGCCTCGTGAAAGGGTTGTTCGAACCCTCTACAATGCTCTTGTCACAAGGAAATCCTTGAAAGTAACAACCCGTCTATAAGGACAAAGGCTGAAAAAAAAACTAGTTGGTAGAATTCTAAGGGTTTATTAGAAATTAACTTGAATTATTTACAAGAGCTCGGATAGGCTATGAGCTTGAGTCTAGACAAGGCTTAAGATCAAGAAACGGAAATCCAAAAACCCTGAACGGGCATGCTATACAATGGTGCTTATGATCACAATGACAAAAATACTGGACAACAAAAATGGAATTACCAGAAGATGATAAAAAAAAATTAACCTATGCTAGAATGGTACAATTAGACAACACAATAGACCTCACTGGACCTAACATCCTTAAGCTAGACTTGAGGTCAATCCAATCGCACCTATCTATTATAGTTAAGCCATGGAAAAGCAAAACCTGAAGCTATTGGTCCTAGAAATACCTTAACCTGCACCCCGTTATGCACAGGCAATGTCCATTATCACAAGGCGCACTGTTTTTCTTGAATTTTCTTTTTCTTAACAAATTGAGTTGGCAGGCTAGAACTTCCACAAGCGCAAGCCAACTGTGACTTGAAAAATGAGTCTGTTTCTAAAAATTGAAGGCGAAATTTACCAATACCAGAATCGAAAAACAAGATAAAAAAAATTACTGAGCTAGCCAGGCATTAGGCAAAACTAACTCTGTCAACATGGGGGTTGCACAGTGGCCAATCCTGAAATGAGAAGAAACAAAGATGTTAGTTAAGACAACCCCACTACAATATAAACCACAATTTATGCTGAAGTGCAGGGCACATGCATTCTATGGAAGGTTGCAAAGCTACAACATATGACCTCGTAAGCAAAATAAAGCTCACACCTAGCTGGGGGATTGGCATCAATTGACAACTTTGATGCAGTTATTCACATTAGGTAACCATTTATTGGGGCAAATATCAAAAGACATGGTTGTGTCAGGATCGTCAGGCTCATCAGTCTGCTCTTCGTTTGCGTTTTGGGTCAATGGATTGTTGCAATCCAAGCCGCTGCCACATGCGCAGAACATTGTGCAAGGGATTCCGCGTCCCATGCAGCCGCAGCGACTCCCCCTGAATGCTGATTGTGATTCACACCCACATCTGATTAGCTTCAGAACTTCATCTGGTGCTAAGCACACTCCTTCACGAACTGTTTTTGGGATGAGAACTCTGTTTCGTCTCTCCTCCACCCATAATACACAGGATCAAGTGGTGGTGGCTCACACTTTAGTGCATCGAGCCAGTTCACCACAGTGTAGTGGGCTCTGAGCACATTTTGATGGAAAGCTTCAGTTGTTGGTGGTAGAGAACATAGTTTGGGTGCAGCAGTTCCCGACTTCCCTGTCTTCTGAGCCCATACTCGCTGACGACACTCAGTAAGAGATGAGGATTTCTTATCCCCATAGCAGGCAACAATGAACTCTGTTGCCTATTTCTCGATATGGTTAAAGCATGCATCAAGGGACCCAAGCTTGTCTAGCTTCCGACCCTTCTTGGCTGTGGCAATGGCAGTGGCTTTGCCGATGCCATGTATTGCTGCAACTGTGTCACAACCATTCAAAGCATGTAGTTTGAGGATTTGTGGGATGATGTCTTTGTGCTGTCTTCCTTGTTATTTTTGCACTCACTCGCGATTTGCTTGCCCAGCTTCTTCACACACATCAATATAAACAGATTCCTCACAATCTTTTGCAATATTCAGGTATGAGGCAGCATAGTTTTTGAAAACTAACAACGTAGTGATACCATCCCCATGTAAGTCTACAATTTCATCTTTAAAGTAATCTTTAACTTTTACAATGAGCGACCTACGTGACAACTTCTCACCACCTAACTCTTTGTAAAGCTTCTCTACTTCAATTGAATTCCATGGTTTCATTTTGTCCTTCGACAATTCTACACACAAAGCAATGAAGGGGCGGTCTTCAGGTTCAACCCTTGACTTATTCTGACAAGCTCTCTCAACCTCAACATGAAAGGTAGACATACAATCTTTATGCTATCGGGCTTCTTCAGCCGGTAAATCTACTTTCATGCCCAACAACCTACTGAGTACAACTTGTCCCTGCTCATCATTTTTCAGTTTACACTTTTCTATCAACACATCTTTGTAATTTTTTTTATCACCAAGCTTATTGGTCATAAACCTAGATGCTGGAATGAGGTATTGCACCGGAACTTTGATGTCATATTTCTCGGGTAATATACACTCTCTGACTTTCAAACAAAAGAGTGGTTTTTAGGGTCATATTCTGGGCCTTCACTGAGAACAGCACTACGTAGTCGTTTTGGCTCCACTGTGGGGGTATCACATTCTCTCTTTTCATGAATGCTGATAAATTCCGCTTGGACACATAAGTGGAAACACAGTTCTTGTGACAACAAAGGATTTTTGCTCTATCTTCCAAGAGAGGCTCTAGTCTCGCTCGAACATCTGGCTGCCCTCTGATGTCGCTGCTCTCTGATTTTCTGAATCCTCCCACAATTTGAAAGACCTTTCTGACCTCCAGGACAGCTACGCAGGAAATCTTTGAAGAAACATTCGTCTGCAGCTTTTGTAGAACCTGAAAAATAAGATTTTTGTTTACCTATTCTTCAGAGTACAAATCACATTGAAATAATTTATCTTCAGCAAATGAAAACTAAACAATGCTCACCTGGTATATTCTCCATATTCAGCAGTCAAAAAACAATTTTGGAATCAGCACAACCAAGACGTCATCAAACCACCAGGTGGGCAGCACCATCAGCAATAATCTCAACAACCTGAAAAAAATAAGAGGAATAATTACACATTGGAATTCACCCTACCATGGGGAAAATAATCCCTGATTTCATTTTAAACCCTATAGAACTACTCAGTCTCGCCCAAAACCATAAAAACAACAGTAAGATCACCAAAATATCTCCACGACTGCCCGGGATATGGGATATTCCCTATTTCGGGGGGCGCTTGACCTCCAATGACCTTGAGTATTGACGAATGTGGGTCAAAACGACTCCCAAAGTATCTGCAACCCCTCCAGATCGACTCATCATCCTAAAAACCCCTAGAAATGACACCAAGGTCATCAAAATCCATCAAGTATTGACCAGGATATGGGATTTTTCAGTTTCGCCGGCCATATTGAAAAAGCCAAGCGGGGGTTAGGTGTACACCCGATGGATTCTTGAATGGGGTTGTATAAGCTTTCAAAATATGTCAAGATTTGCTTTATAACAAACAATGCAGGGTTCCAGTAAAATCAGGGTCTGTGCTACCGCACTATAAAGCAGCTGAAACCAAAGCAACTGCTGCTGCTGCTGCTGCTGCTGCTGCTGATCTGAAATTCCAAATCTGTCGGCTTCCATCGCTACAGTAGGTAATGGAACTCTCATTTGACCTTGTATGGCAACTGACTCATAGTCTGATACTCTGATGTGGGTCTAATTCATATTGTGTGGAAGTACTCTCTACATCTGAAAAACACTCTTTTTCGGTTAAAATACGAGTCCTTCATTTCTCTTCTTTTAACCATTCCTTCTTCTGTCCGCAATTTCCTAGACTGCATTTTTTGGATTCTTTTTGTCATGACTTTATCAACGCCCCCTATTTTCATTGTACGCGTCGATCGCTGATCCTGTAAAAACGGAAGCTCTTCTTTTGGTACCTTCAGTTCTCTTCGACAGGTGCATCTTATGTGAACTCTTCGCAGCTCTCAGGACAGCCAAAGTTTTGATGGGAGATAAAAGGGCATTTACAGGCACTGATATCGAATAATTCTTCCAAGGTGTCATTAAAATTCTCTCTCATTTTGATACTACTTTTTGATCTACTAAGACCGTTTGCTTTGCCGATGAACCATTTTAATTTGATATAAACTGATTTGTCAGCTATTGCAGGAATTGAAACTTTTCTCCAAATACAGAGTATATCCAGTAATTTTGTTGAAAATATCAGTTATGTGAAGTCACTGAAGTGGCTTCTTTTAAAAGAACATGGTATTGGCCCACCTGTTTATTTGTTGGCAATGTTGTAAGAGGAAGCTCTTGCGCGGTTCCAAATATAAAATGTGGTTTTGATTGACTACTTGTAGCTCTAATGTTTGAAGCAGAAGCCATATTTGTTACTAATTATCAGAAATTACCAATTCCAAATCCAACAAAAACCTGAAAAATAAAAAATTTCATTAAACATCTGAAACATTTATATGAGGTAGAAAATGTGAAAAAAAAATTTTTGCTTCAGCAATTTTTTTTGTAAAAAGAATACTTTTCGAGTTATGAAGCGTATAATGACTGGCTGGCGGCCATTTTTTTTGGGGGGGGGGGGGAATGGGGTACTTAGGATGAATTGAAAATTTTTTAATTCTCATTTCTTTATCACCCTTCAATCCACCTTATTACTAGTGAAGCAATAGTTGAAAAAATTTTCACCACACACACACACACACACACACACACACACACCTTGGTTACCTTGGTTTTGCTTCCGCCCGAATTGTTCATTCTAACGAAGGTTAAGCTTTTCACTCCACTTTAAACCTACAGTTTAACGTGAAATCCAAACCACGCCCCACCAGCACCCAGCGTCTTAACTACTAGGCTACCCAGGGTACCCATTTATCCACTAACCAATTTTTTTGCGTGTGGAAAGATGAACAGCTGGGTTTTGCTGTGCACTACCTGCCGTCACTGGGTGTTTATCCCGGGACCGATGGATTCCTAGTCAGCGACACTAACCACTACACCACCGAGGCGATATATATATATATAAATGCAAACCCACAAGGAAAAAGAAAAATTATTCCAAGGCCTTTCATGTATTCAGAAGTACACCTCGTCAGGGAATGAAGGGAGAAGGCGAGATGACCAAAATATATACAACGGGACAGAAAAACAAAAATATTAGCGCATGATTAACAAGAATTAATGAGAGGCAAAAAGTATTTTAACAGGATATTGTCAATTTTATACATTCCCGCACTATTGTTGAAATTATTTTTAAAATGGATAAATGCACATTCTAGAATATTCCTTTCAATTATATCTGTTTTTAACGAGCGCTTTAGAACTATCCCACTTGATACTATGATTACATATGGTTAAACAGTGCATTAGAATTATTTGCTGTTCTATAAGCATATTTATACTGTTTTACCCGTTTGTCCTATACATATATACCGAGTTACATTGTGTACATCCGATCGAATACACCCTACCCAACCACATTATCCGGGCTGTTCTTTATTGGGCGTGATTTAACGGCATTATTATACTTAAAGATTACATTGATACCAAATGCTTTAAGTAAATCGGAAGATATTGAAAATTAACATTGTAAGATAGGCTAAGGATATTTTTACCCTCAAATTCCCTTACAGATACACTATTATAATACCTATTCTTGACTTTCTTAAGTCAGTTATCTAAAAATGAAATAGGATAATGTTCATAATTTAGTACCAATATTCATGATATTGCATAACTCGGAATCTAAAAATTCAGGACTGATAACTCTCAATGCTCTAAGAAACATAGCAGAGAAAACAGAAGATTTAATCGAGGGATGATGGTCAGAATAAAAATACACATAAGAATTATTATTAGTAGGCTTACGATAAACTTCAAATTTGAACCGATTGAAGTATCCGAATTTTTAGATCTAGAAAAGATAAGCTTCCATCATTTTCTTTTTCAATCATGAACTTAATAGCTGGGGCTAAATTGTTGAGCCTACCAAGAAATAAGTCATCCAAATTATTGGGCCAAAGGCATAAAATATCATCTATATACGTGCACGAAACAAGGTTAAAATTAACAATAGTAGGCAAAATTCTGCTTTCAAAAAATTCCATATATAAGTTAGGTATTAGGTAATACACGTGAGAGGGGATTTCCTATCGCCAATCCAAACGACATAGCTTAAAACTTATTTTCAAACTGAAATTTACAATCTTTGACGCAAAGCTTAATTAACTCAATAAGAGTGTTGTGTTGAACAGGGAAAGAATATTCAAAGATCTTATCTTTTAAAAAATCAAGTAGGTCATCAACAGGGATTTTTGTGAATAACGAGCATACATCAAAACTTACCAGTTTGAAATTAGGGTGGTTAGGAAACTTCAGTTTGTCAATAAGATCCATGCTATTTACAATATGTGACTTGGAAATAGAGCCAACTAACGGCGTTAATTGGTATCAATGTAATCTTTAAGTATTATAATAATACTGTTAAATCACGCCTAATAAAGAATAGCTCGGATAATGTGGTTGGTAGGGTGTATTCGATCGGATGTACACAATGTAACTCAGTATACACTATATGTATAGGCCAAACGGGTAAAACGTTAGATATTAGGGTAAAACAGCATAAATATGTGTATAGAACAGCAAATAATTATAATGCACTGTTTAACCATATGTATATGTAGATGTAATCATAGTATCAAGTGGGATAGTTCTAAAGCGCTCGTTAAAAACAGATATATAATTGAAAGGAATATTCTAGAATGTGCATTTATCCATTTTAAAAATAATTTCAACAACTGTGCGGGAATGTATAAAATTGACAATATCCTCTTAAAATACCTTTTGCCTCTCATTAACTCTTGTTAATCGTGTGCTAATCTTTTTGGTTTTCTGTCCCGTTGTATATATTTTGGTCATCTCGCCTTCTCCCTTCATTCCTTGGTGTCAATAATCCAGCAGGGTTGCAAGCACCTTAAACAGAAAAAAATAAAAATAAATAAATCATTCCTTGACAAGGTGTACTTTGTGAATACACGAAAGGCCTTGGAATCATTTCACGTGTTTAATTGTGAATTCATCTCATGGGTCATATATTATATATATATATATATATATATATATATATATATAATTTCTTGACCCAAAGAACGCAGAGAGTGGTGGTAAATGGAGTTAATCGGAAGTCGTGAGCTCTGTCCCACAAGGGACAGTATTAGCTCCCTTGCTGTTCATAATAATGATTGCAGATATTGATGCAGATATTAAGGACAGTATTGTACCATGCTTCGCAGATGACACAAAGATATGTAAGGAAATATTGAACGAAGATGACATAAGAAATTACAAAACGACATTGAAACATTATTCCAGTGGGCAGAAGACAACAATATGAAGTTCACGAAGAAAAATCCCAACTTCTAAGATATGGTAATAATAAAGAGCTACAGAAAAAAGGTACAAACTCCGCAAGCCAAACAGATAACACCAAATCCACAAGTCAGGGATCTTGGAGTAATAATATCGTCGGATGCAGAATTCAGAGAGCACTATAAAATCAAAATCACAACGGCTAGAAAAATAATGGGAATCATCTGGAGGAGCTTCCGCAGCAGAAAAGCAAACATCATGCTCAAATTATGGAAGAGTCTAGTCCTACCAATAATTGAGTATTGCTTAGTACTCACAAGCCCACACAGAAAAAGAGACATTGCGAGCATTGAAGCTATACAAAGGACTTTTACGTCTAAGATAGAGGAAACGGAAGGTGAAGACTACTGGTCTCGACTACAATCCCTGGAACTCTACTTTCTTGAAAGAAGGCGCGAGCGGTACACAATAATATACATATGGAAAATACTTGAGGGCTCTGGCCTTAACCTCAGAAATTAAATAGAAACAAACTGGAATGAGAGAAGAGGCACACCGACCTGAATAACTTCAAGAACTAGCTGACCAGATTCTTGTGCAAAGTCCCTGACCAGCCATGCGTGGCTGGCTACGAGGGCAGGCGGAGATCAGAGAGCAATTCCCTCCTTCAAGTCCCGCAAATGAGGCAGGATGCTGCAGAGGGGTCGACCGCAGGTCGATCCTGAACCGTCGTTAAAACTCGACAAAAATAAGTGTATATATGGGATGAATTTTACACTTAAATACTTGAAATGAATGAATTATGCAAACCACAAGGAAAAAGAAAAAAAATTATTCCAAGGCCTTTCGTGTATTGCTGAGTACACGAAAGGCCTTGGAATATTTTTTTTCCTCGTGGGTTTGCATTATGTGTGTGTGTGTGTTACACAGACTGCGCGTGGAACAAGGAATCCTGGGATATTAAATACATTATAGTCCGAATAAGTAATAGTAAATGGCAAATATAAGTTTTTCTTTTCCATGATGGAAGCCACTAGCTTTCCTTACCAGTTATCTGTTAAGCAGAGAGTTGTTGTTGTCTAGGTTACTTTAAATCCTAGACCCTGTCCTGAATCTGGGTCTTATCTGCTTAACAGATAGCTGGTGACGGAAGCTATACCGGGTGTCCCATTCGAAATGAAACAACTTTGAAACTCTGTAATTTTTTAAGTATTAATGTGAGAATGTTGAAACTTTGCCAGTTACTACACCATATGCATAAGTTTTTGTCATAATGTTTTTTGTTTGTTTCAGATTGAATTATGTTTACTCCACAAGAAAAAGCGAAATGTGTGTTATGGATGGCTGAGTTGAAGTCCCCTACTCTGGTGCAACGGCGATTCCGTACAACCTTTCGCAAGGAACCACCCACCAGAAGAGACCTATATGCATGGACCAAGAAATTTGAGGAGACTGGCAGTGTTCTAAAGAAACACTCTGGAAGGCGAACAAGATTGGAAGATGATGATGAACGAATACGCGGCGCCTTTGGTAGTAGCCCGAGAAAGTCCATCCGTCGTGCCAGTGTCGAACTGCAGATTCCTCGTTCAACTGAAAGAGCGCATCACAGAAGCGGTGGACTCTGTAACCCCTGAGATGCTAGGCAACGTGTGGAGGGAAATTGAGTACCGTTGCGACCTGGTCCGTGCTACAAATGGTGCACATATTGAATGCATACAATAAAGAACTGATGTATCTAAATGTTATAATTGACATATATCATATGAAACTTTGACATTGACTATTTACTGTGTGAATATTACATTGTTTGCATCATTCAATAAAAAATTATAAGGTATCAAAGTTTTCATTTCGAATGGGACACCCGGTATTTTGGGGCCTCTTTGCTAGTGACGTGTTGCCAGGGTTGGCAAAAATCCAACTGGTTTTTTGCTGGGTTTTTGCCAACACTGCGTGTTGCCTGTGTTGGATTTCCATCATGAAAAAGAAAAACTTTTATGTTTGCCATTTATTATTAGTTATTCGAACCATAGTGGATTTAATATCCCAGAAGGATTCCTCGTTCCATGCACGGTCTGTGTAACATAAAAGTTATCTCAGGGCACCCATTCTGAGTTGTATATACACACAGTATATACACACAGTATATATATATATATATATATATATAATATATATATATATTGTATATGTATATATGTATATATAATATATGTATGTATATGTATATATGTATATGTATATATATATGTATATATATATATATATGTGTGTATATATATATTATATATATATATATATATATATATATATATATAACGATCATCTACAGATTTGAATTAGTGCTACGATCATGTTCATACATACTGTAATCGTTTTCGAGAGATTGGTTTGTGCATTTTGGTTGCGTCTTTTGAATATTAAATTGTTTTGAGAACTTTGGTTGGATATTGTTGTCATCATTTATTTTTATTTTTCAGCAAAAAGGGATCGAAATATGGGCACGACCTATTACACCAGTGGGGGAGGGCTTTTACTCCTACGCCATTGCTTTCCTCAACAGAAGGACGGACGGTACCCCATCTGAGGTAAGATACGGACAATGTAGGCATTGAGCGGAGCTCTGGATTTCGGATCCTGATTAGAAAAGAAATCCCCGATCTTTTATCGGGTTTGAACGGTTTATCATTTCTAATATATTGCAGTAATAATAATATAAGTGAGGAAGGGCAGAAACTGGCAGCGCTCAGGCCAACTAATGCAGCCCATTGCTGTAACTCTTATTATTATTATTATTACCACCAGCATCATCGGGATTCGAACCCTCAACCTCTGTGCCTTCACTTCACTTATAGGAAAACTGTTGCCTACTAAGCTACGGTCGTTGGCGTAGTGTCAGTGAGAACTTGAATAGTGTACTGTAACTTAAAGCGATAAATATGCACCTGACCGCTGATCTTTCTACTATCTCTAATTGGAGCAGAGAAAACCTTGTGGCTTTCTTCAATGCCTCAAAAACTCGGTTCCTTCATCTGTCTACTCGTCACAATCTTCCACACGACTATCCCCTTACCTTCAATCAACAATACACAACTCAATCCTTCCTCTTAACATACTTGGCGCTTCTATTTCTCATGATCTTTCCTGGAAACAATGCATATACTCTTTCTAAAACAGCTTCCAAGAGGTTAGGTGTGCTGTACCGGCTCTGCAGTTTCTTAATACAAGAACGGCCAAGGTGGTCAATTTGACAGCTGCGTCAAATTGACCGCCTTTGCCGTTCTAGTGTTAACCCCCCACTCAGTTGCTGTCTCTGTACGGGGGTCTGCTTTGTCCGCCCCTGTATGGATGGAGTACGCTTCTCACGCGTTGGGTGGCTCAACACCCACAGCTCTACTCGACCAGGTGGAGTCAAAGGCTTTTCGTCTCGTCATTTTCCCGCCTCTTACTGTCTTTAATCCCTCTCTTCGCCGAAATGTTGCCTCTCTCTCTTTATCGCAATTATAACGGACACCCTTCTTCTGAACTCTCTAACTGCATGCCTCCTCTTTTAAGGAGAACACGCAGTACCAGACTTTCAACACATTCTCATTCTTTTCCTGTCCGACTCTTTAACGCGAGGGTTAATCGGTATTTTCAATCTTTCATCTACTCAACCAGTCAACAACTCTGGAACAATCTTCCTCCCCTGTCTATGACCTCCAATCTTTCAAACGCAATGTCCAGGCATCTCAAAAACCATGAACCTTGATTTTTGCTCTTCCTCTATAGCGGGGAGGCATTCGCCGTTGGCCCCTCCATTCTGCATAATAAAAGGGAGAGAGACCACGTAAACATACATTTATTTAATAGCGCTAGACGTTTCGGAAACCATAGTTTCCATCTCCCGTAACTAAAAACGTAAACGTTGCAAATAAAATTACAATTACAACTAAAATTGGGTTTGGAACAGGCGTTTCTCGTACATCATAGGAGTAGCGCAGCGGGAGAAGGGATTAAGCGACAAATGCGTATTCTGTTTGAAAACAGCTTATTCTTCCATCTATCACTTCCAGTTGACAGACATACCAGTTTGTGAGTGGAAACACTGTTTCCACTCACAAAATGGGATATTTGCCAATTGGAGGTGGTGAAGAGAAGAATAAGGTGTCTTTTCAAATGGAAAATGCATTTTGCCGATTTTGTCGCTTATCCCCCTCTCCCGCTGCGCCACTCGTATTACAGACCAGTATCAAAACCGGAGTTTTTATCAATTGCAAACCACACTGAACAATATTCCTATCCTGTTATTTTAGATAATTTCAATTTTATCTTCACCTCAGACTAACGAGCTTGCAATCTTGGAATCCCTCGACATACACCACCTCAAACCTTCAGTTAATGAGCATCCTTCCTCCGCCAAATTATATACAATACAGGGTGTACATAAAGTCAGGATCTATTTTTGTGAAGCACTTGGAAATTATATGAAATTCAATCATAAAATGATAGTGGTAACATTTATTAAATAATTAAGGGTAGGATTCGACGTGACGCCCATCAGTATCCCTGCACAGCTCAAATCGTTCCGCAGCATTTCTAAACACATTCTGGAGCATTTGCGGGGTTATGTTATCTGCAGCAGTTCGTATACGTGTACGTAAGTTTTCAAGACTCGTAATCTTCGTCTGATAGACGTGCGATTTGATAAAGCCCCATGCAAAGAAATTAAAGGGGTTAAATCTGGTGATCTCGCTGGCCAAGGTCTGTTGCTTCCGCGTCCGATCCAGTGGTTTTGAAAACGTCTATTTAGATAATCCTGAACAATTTTGGCATAGTGACAAGGAGCACCATCATGTTGATAGACGACGGGGATAGGATTGTTAGTACCGTCGTCTATCAACATGATGGTGCTCCTTGTCACTATGCCAAAATTGTTCAGGATTATCTAAATGGACGTTTTCAAAATCGCTGGATCGGACGCGGAAGCAACAGACGTTGGCCAGCGAGATCACCAGATTTAACCCCTTTAGATTTCTTTGCATGGGGCTTTATCGAGTCGCACGTCTATCAGACGAAGATTACGAGTCTTGAAAACTTACGTACACGTATACGAACTGCTGCAGATAACATAACCCCGCAAATGCTCCAGAATGTGTTTAGAAATGCTGCGGAACGATTTGAGCTGTGCAGGGATACTGATGGGCGTCACGTCGAATCCTACCCTTAATTATTTAATAAATGTTACCACTATCATTTTATGATTGAATTTCATATAATTTCCAAGTGCTTCACAAAAATAGATCGTGACTTTATGTACAACCAACCCACTTTTCCGCCTGACAATTTTTGTATACCGCTTCTCATTTATAGTTTAGTACCCAGACCCTCATGTTGGTTACAAAAGCGACTTTATATTTGTAATATTCGTAAATATTTTAATTTTTAAACTAGTTTTTAACTGTAATTTTAATTGTAAACTTTTACTTTTTAGCTACAGAAGATGGAAACTATGGTTTCTGAAACGTCTATCGCCATTATTATTATTAAATAATGTATGTTTACGTGGTGGTCCTTCTCTTCATCTCTCATCTCTAGACTGAAATTTCTTAGGAATAAGTCCACTCACTCACACTCACTCACTCACTCACTCACTCACTCACTCTCAGGGAGGACACCCGCATCATCCCCGAGCCAGGCGTCAGGCACGAAGGTGCTGGCCTGGATAGTGTTCGATGTACCGCGACAGTCGTTGCCGATAGAATAGAAAAACTGAGCGCGTTTAAGGCTCCTGGACCGGACCAGTTTCTCCCCAGAGTGTTGCGGAAGGTGCGCGACCAGGTGGCTCCCCATCTGGCTACAGTCTTCAACAAATCGTTGGAGACGGGCCAGGTGCCTGGTGACTGGAGGGAAGCCAACGTGACCCCTATCTTTAAGAAAGGGGATCACGAAAGTCCAGGAACTATCGTCCCATTAGTCTCGCTTCAGTTGTAGGTAAATTATTAGAGGGGATAATAGCGGATAGGATCATTGACCATTTGGATTCCTACAAGCTGCTTGGGGACTCCCAACATGGGTTTAGACGGCATAGGTCGTGTCTCACCAACTTGTTCGAGTGTTTCCACGTCATGTTGGGTGAGTATGATAAGAGTAGGGCGATTGATATACTTTATCTCGACTTTGAGAAAGCCTTTGATAAGGTACCTCACCGCCGGCTAATGGCGAAAGTGCGCGCGCTGGGTATCGGTGGGTAGGTAGGTGGATTGAAAACTGGCTGAAGAATAGGCGGCAGAGGGATGTAATTAAAGGGGTTAGTTCGGGTTAGGCCTGTCACTAGTGGGGTTCCTCAGGCTTCCGTTTGGGGGCCACTGTTGTTTATCATTTACATAAATGATATCGACGGTGGCATCGTCAGTCGGATCGCCAAATTCGCTGATGACACGAAGTTTGGGGCCAATGTTGGGACGCCCGAAGCGATCGAGGAACTGCGTGCGGACTTTGGTAGGATAGGAGAGTGGTCGGAAAAATGGCAAATGCCGTTTAACTTGGGTAAATGCAAAGTGATGCACATTGGCTACGCCAATCCCAAGTCGGACTACTCGATGTTGGGGAGTAATATCGAGGCGACTGATTTGGAAAAGAACTTGGGTGTGCTAATTAGCAGCGACCTTAAGTTTACCAAACAGTGCGTAGAGGTGGAAAAGAAAGCCCAGAAGCTGTTGGGTTATATCAGGAGGCATTTTCAGTTTCGGAACAAGGAGATTGTGCTCTCTGTACAATTACCTGGAGTATGCTGTGCAGTTCTGGTCGCCCACCCTCAGGAAAGATATTGAGAAGCTGGAGCGAGTGCAGGCGAGGGCCACAAAGTTAATCCCTTCCGTTAGGCATATGGGCTACAATCGACGGTTACCGCCCTGAACTTGTTTTCGCTGGAAACTCGGAGGCTGCGCGGTCAACTCATCGAGGTTTTCAAGCTCTTACGCGGGTTCAACAATGTCGATTTTAGAAGCATGTTTAGTTTAAATGATAACCCAACTCGCAACAATGGTTGTAAGTTGGATTTGAAACGGTTTAGGACTAGTGTGTGTGGGAATTACCTTACGTATAAGATCTGTGACACGTAGAACAGGCTATCTTCAGAAGTTGTGAACAGTTCTTCTGTGGATCTGTTCAAGAAAAGATTAGACCAAATCTTGCACACTATTTGAGGGTGTAGAAAATTTTCCCTAGCACCCGTTGCCATTGGTACCACCTCGGTATGGGTCGCAAGGCTTTTTGAGGTGGTACTTTTCCTTGTAACTCCTTGTAACTCTCTCTCTCTTTGAGAACTTTGATGTCATAGGAATAACAGAATCCTGGATTCATTCTGAAACAATGGATTTTGTAGGAGAATTTGAAATGGTAGGTTACAAAATGTTTCACAAAGATAGGAACGGAAGGGAAGGCGGCGGTGTACTTTTGTATGCTTGGGACTTCCTGCACCCGGTAAACAGTAATATCGTATCTGCTCATGAAATGTTGGGAATTGATCTAAACCTAAATAATAAAGTAGTGCATCTACTGCTAGTATATAGGCCACCTCACTACCCCGTTGATAAGGATATAAACTTGTATAACCAATTAAGCAGAGTAGTGAATAATAAGATCAGTTTGATTTTTGGTGATTTTAATTATGGTAATATAAATTGGGAAAACAAAATAGCTGATGCTGAGGGCTCAAGACTTGGAATTTGCAGATAACTAAAGTCAATGGGTTGACGGTCCTACAAGGGGTAATAATAAACTAGACCTCATATTCACGAACGAAGATGACCGTGTCTCTAACCTGACTATTGGTGAAAATTTGAGTAACAGCGATCATAATTTGATTAGGTTTGACCTCAGGGTTCCAGTTAATACACGCGAAAAGACTCGTGGAAGACTAGATTTCTCGCGAGCAAATTTTGAAAGCTTCCGAAGTAGTTTAGATACACTTGAAGTTCTAATAAATGAAGATGTCAATGTCACCTGGAGCTCATACAGGGATCAATTTAGAATATTACAGAACACTTTTATACCCACTGAAATAGTTTCCTTGTCAACAAAGTCGCCGAAATGGTTTAACAACGAAATTAGCAGTGCTATTACGGGAAGAAATAGAGCCTACAAACTAAAGTCGCATTTCAACCAGACTAATTCAGAAAACTATACAGGGTGTCCCAGAATTAACTATCTATTTCAATGAAATCGGACAAATTTTTTAAAAACACACTTTTATTTATGTTTATCATGTTTAATATGTGTTAAAAATGTATAAATTTCTAAATTTTTTTCATAATTTTATTTTCATAATTTTTTCATTATCTGGTCCAATGAAAGACCGTCTGAAGTCATAGAATGGCAAAGAGACTCTCCAAAAGTTAACGTGTGGCTTGGAATGACCAAATCCAAATTTATGGTGCTCCATCTTGTTGACACCACCGTTATCAAGAATGCCATCATCAAGAAGCTGTGGTTCGAGAAACTGCTGAAGCATATCAAGGTAGACGGTACCTGTTACTTGCTTCCGCAAAGAAGAAGGGCCATAAATTTTGGATTTGGTCATTCCAAGCCACACGTTAACTTTTGGAGAGTCTCTTTGCCATTCTATGACTTCAGACGGTCTTTCATTGGACCAGATAATGAAAAAATTATGAAAATAAAATTATGAAAAAAATTTAGAAACTTATATTTTTAACACATATTAAACATGATAAACATAAATAAAAGTGTGTTTTTAAAAATTTGTCCGATTTCATTGAAATAGATAGTTAATTCTGGGGACACCCTGTATAAACCTCCGTAGGAGGGTTAAGTCCTTATTAGATCAGCCAAACGTGATGAAGAAGCTAGAGTTGCCTCACTCTGTAAAGTTAACCCTAAAGAATTTTTTGCCCATGTTAATAGCAGAAAGCCAATTAAAAATTCTGTAGGCCCCCTAAAAGACAGAAATGGCGTACTTAAATTCGGTAATAAAGAGATAGCTAATTAATATGTTAAACGAGTTCTTTGTTACAGTCTTCACGGAGGAAGACACAATAGAAGTGCCAAGTCCTCGGATTACATATGACGGTGACCATCCCGTAGAGACCATAAGTTTTACGAGAAATGAGGTACAGCAATTAATTGATAAGATGAACAAATACAAATCACCTGGCCCCGACTTATTTCTTGCAAGGGTATTAAAAGAGGTTAGCCACAATGTTGTTGACGACTTAGTAACCATATTCAAACAATCAATCGAGTTAGGGAAAGTTCCAACCGACTGGAAGTTAGCAAATGTAACACCAATCTTTAAAAAGGGTGATAGAGAAAATCCTTGTAATTACCGTCCGATCAGTTTAACATCAGTTGTCGGCAAACTGTTGGAATCCATCATTACAAAACGTATTGTGTATCACCTTGAATTTAACAATCTAATTTTTTATTCTCAGCATGGATTTAGGCGACATAGATCCTGTCTGACAAACCTGTTAGAGTTTTTCCATAATATGCATACACATTACGATGCAAGTAGGGCAATAGATATAGTGTATCTCGACTTTCAATAAGCCTTTGACAAAGTCCCTCATGTGAGATTGATGGCTAAAGTTAAAGGACTAGGAATCACTGGGCTCGTTTCTAAGTGGATTGAGGATTGGTTAAAAGATAGAAAGCAGATAGTGGTAATAAATGGAGTGGCTTCGGAGTGGGCGCCCGTCACCAGTGGTGTCCCACAGGGTTCCGTTCTGGGTCCTTTGCTTTTTATCATCTATATTAACGATATAGACGTCGGGCTTCTAAGTACAATCTCCAAATTTGCAGACGATACGAAATTAGGAAGTAGTGTAGGTACTGAGGAGGGCGTAAGAACGCTTCAGAACGATCTTGACAGGTTGGGCGAATGGTCTGCTAATTGGCAGATGCCATTCAACTTGGACAAATGTAAGGTAATGCACATAGGTTGTAAAAACCCGAAGACAGATTACTCTCTCTTGGGAAGGAACTTGACTGAGACCGATCTAGAGAAAGACTTAGGAGTCTATATCAGCAACGATCTGAAACCGTCGAAGCACTGTGCAGAAGTCGAAAAGAGGGCCTTAAAAATATTAGGTTATATTAAAAGACCGTTCCAGTTTCGGAACAGGGAGACTGTAATGTCTCTCTATAATTCACTAGTCAGACCTCAACTGGAATATTGTGCGCAGTTTTGGTCTCCATCAGGAAGGAAGGATATAGAAAGGTTAGAAAGAGTACAAGCAAGGGCTACAAAATTGATCGCTTCACTGAGAATGCAAAGCTACCAACGGAGATTGGAGCCCCTAAATCTGTTTAGCTTAGAGAAGAGGAGGTTGCGGGGTCAGCTTATTCAAGTCTTCAAGATGCTCAGTGGAATAGACAGACAGGGTAGATTACAGAAACTTATTCTCACTTAATGTCAATCCGACAAGAAATAATGGGTTTAAACCGGACCTAAAGACATTTAGGACCTCTGTCTGCGAAAATTTATTTTCCTATAAAATAGTTAATATCTGGAACCAACTTCCCTCAGAGGTTGTTTCCAGTCAAAGTGTAAATGTGTTTAAAAATAGGCTAGACAAAGTACTGAATACTCTCATAGTTTAAGACTAAAACATATGAAAACTCTGCAGGAGATCGCTTGCACGGTGTCTCTGTGAGCAAGCTAAATATAGAGCTATTTATATATTCTCCACTTTCCTGTAAAATTTCCTTGGCTACTTTTCCAGGGTCAAGCAGGGTCAAGGTATTTTCTTCAACCTTTTTCCGTACCTGCCTCTGGCAGGGAGGGTGGGGAGAGAGCCTTCTATTTTTCTATCCAGTTTTCTACTACTGCTAGGATAGTTGAAAGAAAAATAAACTTGTTTTATAACAGGAACCTCCCAGAGTGGACCGGAAGGTCTTTGAGGCTTCCTCTTGTCCTTGTAACATCTTGTAACATTTTTAACAGAAATTTTGAAACTAACGAGACCGTAATGTTTACTTTGCGCTTACAAGCCAAGAACAAAGAAATAGTATTCTACTTAAATTATATTGTTACTGCTTTAGAGGAGCAATCAGTGATTGGTTTAAGTTATTTGTCCAATAGATATACAGTGGTACCGCGTTACTCGAATTTAATTCGTTCCTGGAGGCGGTTCGACTAATGAAAAGTTCGAGTAACAAACTAATTAATTGCCTTTAAATTAATAGAAATAGAAATAATGCGTTCCTGGACCCCCAAACTCGAATTTTAAACTTTAAAATATGCTTTAATTATACAAATTATTATATAATTATTCTAATTTTATTAATTTTATTAATAATTAGTAATAATAATTAATAAAATTAATAAAATTTAAAGTAAAAAAGTAAAAAGTAAAAAAGGTTTTAAGTGTACTTACCAGAAGGAGGCTTGATGATGGGCTTGGTTGGAGGAGGAGGAGAGGGAGGTAGGTTCTTAGAACCTTTTGGAAGGTGAATCACCTTCCAGAAGAACGTCAGGAACGTCCACTTCGGGTTCCGACGTAGAGGGCTTGATCCAGCGTTCGAGTGTAACCTGACGTTGACGACCCTTCAAAATGTTCGAGTAGTGGCGTATAACATTGTCATTGAAAATATCAACACATCTGTCTGAAATTGCCTTGTTAGGGAACGTCTCCTCTACAATGGCCTGCACTGCCTCCCAATGGCTGAGGAGTTTCTTGATCTTCTCAGAAGGCAGGTTCTTCTTTTCTTCCTCCTCCTCTGTAGCGGAGACCTGATCTTCAGCCTCTTGCTTGTTCTGCTCAAGGAGGTGCTGGAGCTCATCTGTGGTCAGCTCCGTCTTGTGCTCATCCAGGAGCTCCTCCACGTCGTCGGCATCCATCTCCAGGCCCATGGACGTCCCTAGAGACACTATGGCAGGAACAACAGGTGCTTCCTGGAAGACCTCAAAGTCGCGATCAGCTACACATTCCCGCCAAAGCTTCCTCCAGGCAGAGTTCAATGTCCTGGTAGTCACAGCAGCCCAGGATTTGACGATGATCCGGATGGCATGAAGGATGTTGAAATGATCCTTCCAAAAGTCTCTGAGGGTCAAATCGGTCCCATTCGTCACATCAAAGCATCTCTCGAACATGCTCTGAAGAGCGTGGGAAGCTGTGTTGGCGGGCAAACGCTCAAACAAATATACTGTACGCGCATTACGCCTCGGGCGTTCGAGTAACGGAAATGCGCTCGAGTAACGAGTCCCTATTTTTTTATATTTTCCGAATTTTTCAGGTTCGAGTAACGATTTGTTCGAGTAAGTCGTTCGAGTAATAGGTCGTTCGAGTAACGGGGTCACCACTAATTTGTATCGGTAAATAAGGTTTGCTCAACAAAAGTGCTTATCAAACATGGTGTACCACGGGGCTCAGTTTTGGGTGCACTGTTTTTATTATATATAAATGACCTTCGACGTCCATCTGGTGTGCTCAATTTCATAATGTTTGCAGATGATACAACTCTCTCTCTTTTCTTGCAAAGATGTTAATTCAGCTAAGAATATGTTTAAATCAGAATTGATCAGCGTAATAATGAAATGGTTGACCACCACTAAACTCTTTCTGAATATCAGTAAAACAAATTTCATGATATTTACTAATAAAAGAAGTGTATCTCGATGAACTTAATGTTGATAAAATCACTGTAAAGGAGTGTACTGTAACAAAATTTCTTGGTGTAATGCTAGATAAGAATTTGCAATGGGAGTGATCATGTGAATTATATCACGATGATGATGATTTCAAGCAGGGTTGCTGTAACTTTTAACTCTGAGTGTGATTTTATTCAGTCTCTGAAAGACCTCTGTGCAGTGAAGGATTAAGCAAAGGTCTCTCAATTCTTTACTGCACAGAGGTCTTTCCAAGACTGAATAAAATTGTCTCGCGTTAGCCAGAACAAAATCAGTAAAGTCACATTGCGCGATAAAGGGTTCAGCTTAGAAATGTAGTCCCTAAACGGGTTTTATTAATTCTGTCATATTATTATTCTTACTTTTTAACATAATGCAACTTCGTTTGGAGAAACTCGGCAAACGACACTTTAAATAATATTTTTGTCATCCAAAAAAGAGCAATGAGTTATTATCTGATGCCGAGTTCCTTGGTCACTCTAGTGCATTATTCAAAGAGCTAAAACTACTGAAGCTCAAAGATGTAATCAAACTGGCACATTTTATTTTTAATACGAATGTAAGAACAAAATCATTAACTTTCAATGGGTAAATAAATATTTTGTAACTCAAAAAATCCACTCTGTCAGACCAGAAATAGATGAAAGCACGTTATTCCTCAATTTGGATTGTCTTTATCTCAAAAATTATACGTTTTCAATAGGACAAACTATGAAAGGATTTAAATAGTGATCTAAAAAAATATTGTGAATGTAAATTAGTTTAAAATCAAGTTGAAATCTTGATTAATAATGGAATAATAATAATAAAAATCTACACGACGTTCTAAATTTTTCAGCAGATTACATTTTCTCGAAAGTTTTTCACCGATTTCAATTAAATTTGTAGCAAATACTCACTATATATATATATATATATATATATTATATATATATATATATGTATATGTATATATATATATATGTATATATAGCAGCATTTCGATAAAATATTTTAATTAAAATAATTATGTACATAGCGATTATTTGCTATAAATTTCATTGAAATCGGTGAAAAACTTTCGAGAGAATGAACTCTGCTTCATAATTTGGAACGTAGTGAGAATGCAAGGAGCCTTGGATTCAGTGTTTCCTAATGCGGAACCGAGAAATCAATTTCAGAAATTTTTATTTTTATCCAAAGATGGAATATTTTCAGTGTGACCTAACTTTAATAGTCACCTATCTGGGTATTGAAGGAATGACAGCGCCCTATCAAACGCAGTTGAACCTACGTTGACTATATACACAGCGTGTGGCATATATCTGGAGATAGGAATAAATTAACATTTATGTTTTAATTGTTCTAATTTTTTTTTCAGATGGAGGGGAATATGAACTAGAGTGTGTGTGTTCACGAGCGAGTTGAATTAATTTTGATGTATGCGAGGCCTGGAAATACCTTTCGGTCAACAACAGATGACTTCAATAGAAAATATCCTGGTAGACATCCAATTGCGCGTGGAACAGTCGGGAAGTTTTAGTACAAGGTCATCTTCATGAAGTTCCTGAACCAGTTGCACTTTATAGGGATGAAATTTGTTTTGCTTCAGAATTCGTTCAATGGAACGAATACCGACATCAATTTCATGATTTAACTCGCATCAGAACTACTTTGGACTGTTAACTAAATGTTGGACCACCATTTGTGATGTGCCAGCATCACTAGTAGTTTTGGGGCGTCCAGTTTTCGGACGATCACAAACACTGGCAGTTTCTCTAAAACGTTGTACTAACTTCTCGATTGTTCCATGCGCACTTGGATGTCAACCTGGATATTTTCTATTGAAGTCATCTGCTGTTGACCGAAAGGTATTTTCCAGGCCTTGCACACATGAAAATGAATTCAACTCGCTCGTGAACACAAACTCCAG
Organism: Bathynomus jamesi; assembly: GCA_023014485.1. Taxonomy (NCBI): domain Eukaryota; kingdom Metazoa; phylum Arthropoda; class Malacostraca; order Isopoda; family Cirolanidae; genus Bathynomus; species Bathynomus jamesi. The sequence goes on from JAJOZX010001615.1 coordinate 436,061, forward strand.
TTCATATTCCCCTCCATCTGAAAAAAAAATAGAACAATTAAAATAAATTTTAATTTTTTCTGTCTCCAAACATATGCCACACCCTGTGTGTGTGTGTGTGTGTGTGTGTGTGTGTGTGTGTGTGTGTGTGAAAAGAACCACGAAGGAAAAGGAAACAGAGTGGTGCTCGAGCGCTTTCGTCTAATGACATCCTCAGGAACAGTGTTCCTGAGGATCATTAGACGAAAGCACTTGAGCACCACTCTGTGTTTCCTTTTCCTTCGTGGTTCTTTTCATCATAAATATCATTCACGTGTTACTTTCGTGAAATAATATATTATTATATATTATATATATATATATATATATATATATATATATATATATATACCCCTCGATTAGGTACTCCGGCTTGCCGGGCCGAGGGGGCTCGTACACCTCGTGGGTTGTTGGGGTTTCCTCAACTCCTCGCGGGGTGTGGGCGAAGAGTTACCTAGTTGCGTTTTTTTTTTTTTTTCTTTTTTTTTTCTCCCCTTTTTTTCCGTCTCTCCCGGAATTTCTTTTGTCTTGACTCGGTCTTGGCCTCTGTCAATTGTAGTATCCCCCCCCTCTGTTTGTATTTTGCAGTCTTGGGGTCATCGGGTGCACCCGCCGGGGGGCATCGCTCCGTGGCTGAGCCGTGCTCTGGGGACGGTACGGGCGCCCGGACCGCTGCTGCGTCTGGATTGGGTCTTTGCTAGGCCCTTAACGGACAAATCTCCGTAGAGCCAATCTGCTGTTTTTAAAACGACAGTCAGGTTGGGGGGCGGGCTACCCGGGACGTTGGGCCTGCGCCTTGAAGGATGCAGCGGCGGATGGTGCATTGCCTTGGGTCCGAGGCTGTCTTTTTTGTAAAGCTATTGTTTATGGGTTCAATTTCAAAACTTCAATCCCCTCCTGTTGACGACTCTGGCCCGCCCTTGGATTTGGATAAGACTTCTACTTCTGGTCGTTCAGCGGCCTCTGCCTCCGCTGGATTGACCTTAAAGCCGTATGGCCCCCTCTCGTCCTCTGCGGCGTCTGGCTCTCGTGGTGGCCGTAGGGCGGGGTCTTCGCGGCCCTCGTTCTCTCGCCCACTCTCGGTTACCGTTACACATGGACCTGTCCCTGCTGTCAATTTCTGTCCGGTGGACAGGTTCCTTGTTCTCCGCCCTTCCGCTGGCTCCCTTCCGGGCAACTCGGAACGGGTGTTTCAGCGTCTTAAGACGGTGGGGGTTCCCTGTCGTTATGATATCCGCCCTCTGAAGGATGGGTCTCTTCTTTTGAAGTCCCGTTCTTCGGGGGTGACTGAGTCCCTTCTACAGTTGCAGGATGTTTTGGGTTGCAGAGTTTCTGTGACTCCCCATCCGCAATTGAATAGCTGTCAGGGCACCATTTTCGCTTCCCGTCTGTTGTCAATCCCGGTTGACGAGTTGCATTAGGATCTTGCCCCCAGGGGGTAACGAAGGTCTTCTGCTTTTCGTCGCGCCGGGATGGTGCTCTTACCCCGTCCGCTCGTCTGCTCTTGACCTTTGACTCCCTTGTGCCTCCGGCCCTGGTGTTCTGGGGCGTGGGTGATCGCCGATCGTGTTTTCGGTGCGACCGTATGTGCCTGACCCGGTTCGCTGCTTTGGCTGCAACCGGTTCGGCCATGTTAGCTCTGCGTGCCGCCGTGAGGGTAAGCTATGTGTCCGCTGCGGTGGGCCTGCGCACCCTACCCCGTGCACGAAGCTCCCGCGGTGCTCGAACTGCTCGGGGGCCCACCCTTCCTCCTCTCGGGACTGCCCCGCTTTCAAGTTTGAATTCGAGGTGCGGTCCTTAAGGACTACCGAATTCCTTAGTGCGCGATAAGGTTCGTGACCGGGAGCCGCGGCGGGGTTGTCCTATGCTGCGACTCTTGGCCCTGGCGGGTCCTCGGGGCCTACCGAAGTGGTGCCCACCCTGGAAGTTCCGGGGGTTGATGGTCCCCCTGGCGTCGCGGGACCTTGTCCCTCTGCCTCACTTTCAGACATCCCATCTGATTCCCTGCCTACAAGTGCCCCTTCTCCCTCTCCGGCCTTGGGGTCTGGATCCTTGCCTACTCATCTCTCGGGTGGGGAAGGTGATGCCCCGAAGGGGAGGAGGAAGCGTCGCCGTGGTCGGAGTCCTCCAGACCCGATCATGACTGCTGCTCGCCCTGCTTCCCCTTCTTCACCGGAGGGGAAGCGGCGCGCCGCTCCTGATCCGCTCGGGACTCCCCCCCCTATACGGAGGGCTGGTGAGGCGTCACCTCCCGGTGCCCCAACTAGTGTCCGGGTGTCGGTTGAGGTACACCGCCCCATGACACCCTCGATTACTGACTCGGTTCCCATGGTGGACCCGGTCGAGAGGACCCTGGCCCTTCATGGAGTCTCTCTCCCTTCGGCTCCTGCTGAGAGTGGTCGGGTCTCTCTCCTGGATCTACCTCTCCCACCTGTGGTGGACCTTTCCCCCCCCCCTGTCAGCACTTGTCTGGTGTGACGAGCCCTCGAACATCTGGTTCTCCCCGACCCCCCTCTGGTGGGGAGTCGGAGGTTTCGGCTGGGCCCGTCTCGTCGTCTCCCCCCTCTGAACTCCCTGTTCCACTTTCCACCTCTCGTTCTACTACGGATGAAGCAGCTGCGGGGTCGGTGGCCCCAACCCCCCCCCGTTCGGGGTGAGTCGGGGAAGCCGATTCCGTCCCTGGTTACGGACCGTTGAGTTTGCTGCTCAGCTTGGTCCGTGGCTATTTCTCTGCTTTCTCTGCTTCTTATAATGCCACTTCCTCTTACAGTTCCATTTTGCATTGGAACTGTAGGGGGCTTTTAGCTAACTGGGAGAACCTTGCCTCCCTGATGGAGAGCGAGCGGCCTTCCTGTGTTTGTCTCCAGGAGACTATCCTGGCTGCGCGGGGCTCCCTCGTCTCTCTGGCTATGTTGGTTTCCCTTGCACCCCGGATGAGCACACACGCCGGCGGGGTGCGGCGATTTATGTACATCATTCATTACCCTCGCGAGGTGTGCCTCTTCGTACTTCCTTGCAGGCTGTGGCTGTGCGGCTCTTTTTAGATCGCCAGTACACTGCCTGCTCGATTTATATTCCTCCTCATGACCCTCCTTCTCGCGACGCGGTTCGCGAGTTGGTGTTGCAACTGCCTCGACCGTTTCTCCTCCTCGGGGACTTTAACAGTCGCGACCCGGCTTGGGGAGATGTCCGGTCGACTAATGTTGCTGGTATGTTGCTCTCCTTAATGGAGGAACTTTCCTTCGCGTGCCTCAATTCCGGTGAACCTACCTACTTCCACGAACCCACGGGTTCATCTACCTGTATTGATCTCTCCTTGGTGTCCCTCGATGCCTTACTCGATTTTTCGTGGAAGGTGTTGGGGGACTCTTATGGCAGTGATCATTACCCAGTCTGTCTTGAGCCGGTCGGACCGCAGCCGGGTGTCTCGTCTCGACCGAGGTGGTGCCTTGCGCGGGCTGACTGGCCATCCTTCAGAGCTCGTTCCGTCATTGCCCGTTCGGTGTTGAGCTTTGGCTCTGTGGATGAGAGCTTGGAGTTCTTCGAGCGGGTGGTGATGGGCGTCGCGGAGGACTGTATTCCTCGATCTTCCGGTAACCCGCGGACGCGTAGCGTCCCGTGGTGGACTCCAGCATGTCACCAGGCGGTGTGTGAGAGGAAGAGGGCAACGCGCCGCTTCCACCGCACCCGGCGCGCGGACCACTTGATTGAGATGCGGCGGGCGAAGGCTTTCGCCCGCCGGACTCTCAAGTTGGCCCGTCGGGCCTCTTGGCGTGCTTTTGTGTCCGGCATTTCCTCGTCTACCCCTTCTGCTGCTGTGTGGCGGAAGGTACGTAGTATCGAGGGGAAGCCGGTCCCTGCTAGTCGCCCTGTCCTTCGGGACGGGGACGGCTTCCTTTCGGATCCTGCTGCTGTGTGCCGATCGGCTGGCCGGTGCTTTTGCTGCGGTTTCCCGTTCGCCTTCAGCTGCGGATCGTCCTTTGTCGGATGTTACGTTCCCGCCGCCTGGGAACGAGCCCTATAACCGTCTCTTTACGATGCGGGAACTTCGGGCTGCCTTGGCAACCCGTCGTTCTTCCGCCCCTGGCCCTGATGACATTCCGTATGACTTTATTTGGAATCTGCACCCGATGGCCCTACACTTCTTGCTGGATCTTTTCAACCGGGTGTGGGTTGAGGGGTCGTTCCCTTCCCGTTGGAGGGAGGCGATTGTGGTCCCGATACCTAAGCCGGGGAAGGATCCGGCGGAGGTGGCGGGCTATCGGCCTATTGCCTTGACGAGCTGCTTATGCAAGCTCCTTGAAAAGATGGTGGCCGTCCGACTTTCCTTTACACTGGAGTCGCTTGGGTTATACCCCCCGACCCAGTATGGCTTTCGTCGATTTCGGGGTACTCTGGACCCCCTTCTCCTCCTTGGTCATGATGTACGGGAGGCCTTTTCCCGCCGGAATCTTGTTCTGGCCGTCTTTTTCGATGTCCAAAAGGCCTATGACACGACCCGTCGGGGAGTTGTCATGGACCGTTTGAAGTCTCTTGGTTTTGTGGGCTTTTTGCCCACATTTCTTCGTAGCTTCCTCTGCCGTCGCACTTTCCGCGTCCGTAATGGGGCGGCCCTATCTGACCTCTATGTTCAGGAGGAGGGGGTGCCCCAGGGGTGTGTCTTGAGCGTCTCCTGCTTCAATCTGGTCTGGTCTATGCCGCGGGGATGAGTCCCCCCATCGTGGAAAGGCAAGTCCAACTCGCGGTCAATCGGGTTGAACGCTGGGCGTCGTCGGTGGGCCTTACGCTGTCTTCCCCGAAGACTTCGTGTGTGGCCTTCCTTCCGTCGAGGAGACGGGGATCCGGCGCCGTCCCGGCCTTTAATCTTACACTCGGGGGTCAGCCTCTGGCCCTCGTTCAATCAGTACGTTTCCTGGGTATGGTTTTCGACAGCCGTTTGAGCTGGGTTCCCCACCTTTGCCGGCTGCGCGAGTCTACAGAGTCTACAAGACGTACCCTGGATTTGCCGGGACATCTGTCGCATACTACATGGGGCGCGGATAGGCGGACACTCCTCCGTTTGTATGTGTCCCTGGTACAGTCCAAATTAGACTATGGGAGTGTGGTGTACGGCTCCGCCTCCCGTACGGCCCTTGGAGGATCGGAGGTCGTTCCTCATTGCCAAGCACTATCTCCGGATTCTCCGTCTTCCCAACTCTCCTCTGTTCCAGGTGGTTGAGAGGGCGTTCTGCCGGGATGGGGGTTGGTATTTCACCGACACGGTGACCTCCCTCCTCGATGGTATGGGCACTCCTCCTCCATCCGTTATACCGGTCTCTTTCAGGGGTGTTGCACCTTGGGAGAACACCCCTGTTGTGTGCTGTAGGGCGTTGCGCCCCGTTCGCAGGGCCGATTCTGACTCTGCCTTGCTTCGGTCTCTGTTCCTTCAGCATGCAGCGTGTCACTCTGCATGTGTTGCGGTCTTCGCGGATGGCTCGAGGTCATCGGGGGGCGTTGGGGTTGCGGCTGTTCCCCAGTCGTCTGCCCTTGCTCCCCGATGTACCCGTCTCCCTGATGAGGCTTCCGTTTTCACGGCTGAGCTCTATGCCATTCTGAGCGCTCTGGAGGTGATGCGGGAGCATCCGGATGGGTCGTTTGTCGTCTATTCGGATTCCCGCAGTGCCCTGGATGGCCTGGAGTGTTTTGACCCTGTCCACCCACTGGTCCGACGAATCCAGCTACTGTGCCATATCCTTGTCGCTTTTGGTGGCAAGGTGGTGGTATTTTGCTGGGTCCCTGCACATGTTAACGTGGTTGGAAATGAGGCTGCCGATCGAGCTGCCCGTTCCGCGTGCCGACTACCGGTTTCACCCATGTCCCTCCCCTTTTCCGATTATATCCCTGGCTTCCGTAGGTTTTTGCGCTCCCGGTGACAGAGTCGCTTGGATGGCGCTACAAATAACAAACTCTGCAAGATTAAACCCAAATTGGGATGTTGGGCCTCTTCCTTCCATCAGTCGCGCCATAAGGAGGTGGCTCTGGCCCGCCTCCGTATTGGCCACACCCACCTGACCCATGGCTATTTGATGGCCGGGGATCGGGTGCCCCGATGTCCCAATTGTAACGTCTCACTTCCAGTTGCCCACCTCCTGGTGGAGTGTCCGCTTTACTCTGCGCTGGGCGCAGAGTATTTTCCCTTTTTGGAGAGCGTCGGGCCTTGTGATAGGCTTGGCGCTATTCTATCTGAAGGTCCCTACTTTTCTGTAACCGGGTTGTTCTCCTTCCTCTTTCGCTCCCGACTTCTTTACCGGCTGTGACTCCGCTATGATGTTTCTGCTTCCCCCCCCCCCTTCCTCCTCCTCCCCGTCTATTGTTCATTTCCGTTAGCTGTTCCATACTCTTCGTCCTGTGTTCGCTCTGCTATCCACTTTTCTTTTGGTGGCCATGAGCGGTCATACTTTGAAACAAAAAAAAAATGTGTGTGTGTGTGTGTGTGTGTGTGTGTGTGAAACTTTCCTTTGAAAATAGCCTAACGAGGCCTACTGCAGATATTGAGCGAACTGCTTTTAATAATGACCCAACCAGGCACGACGAGCAATCACGTTTTTGAAGTAACGTAAGAAAGAAAAATTGTGAATGCATTTGGGTATGATCTTATTTTAATAAGTTAAAAAAGAAAATCATCGGTGGTGTATATTTTTCATCTTTTTTTTATCGCAGGTATCCGTGACCCTTGAGGAATTAGGCTTGACCTCTCCGGGGGGTTATATAGTTACTGACCTCTTTGAAGGTGCGGGTTATGGGGTTGTTCAACCAGCGAAAAGATTCAAAGTAGACGTAAACCCCTCGGGAGTTGTGCTCGTAAGATGCGAGGTCGTGGCAGGAGGAAAGAACAGCTTGAGAAGAATACCCATTCACAACAACATTATACCCCCTCTCGGCAACAACGTCTTCAGCCCCTTCAGATTTGGTCCCAGGTTCCCGTAGAGGTAGAGGGTATTGATAATGGCAGAGAGTGGTTAAGTGAAATGTATCGTTGTCCGTGATGTATCAATCATAGTTACTCCACTCTACTTTTCCCAGATTCTTGTTGACGTGTTTTTTCATATTTTGAGAGATTTGACTTTAATAATAATACGGAATGGGCCACACGCATTCAGGATTTATTGAAAACCTTTGATTTGATACTCGAAATACAAGACTTTGTACCGAGAACATTTCAATTTAAAACAATGCTTCGGTTTTGAAATTTGTAGCCTCTCTAAATTTAAATGTCACGGTGGAACATCAAGCACTAAATGTCATTTACATTATGTATTTTCTAATATATATATATATATATATATATATATATATTTGTCATCTGTGAATGTTGTACAAATAAAATTTAAGCATTTCCATGCCAATTTTCAGTATAAAAAGTTGAATTTTTATAAAAAATTTCAAATTAAATATTGCTTATCGAAGTGTTTTCATTCTCCTTCGAGTTGAAAATTGAGGATGGGTTATGTTTACGTGAAATGTATTTAGCTATCTGATTGCGTGTCATAGTAATGTACCCCTGGTAGAATCGGTAGGTAAGATCTCAAAGTATTGGTAGTCATTTCTTCCATTAATTTTAATGTAACGATTTCGTGTCCCAAGTATTAAAGTTTAAATACTGCAGCAGAAGTAAGAGTAGCAGTAATGGTAATAGTACTTACAAGAGGAGATTTATATATATACAGGGTGTAACACAAATTCCTTTCCCGATTATAAACTTTAATAATTACGTGAAATCCAGACACAGTAATGCTTTGTTTTGCATAACGCATCAATTTTTTTTTCTTATTAAATCTCAACATGGGCGCTGGTAGTTACACGTAGCACATCCAAGCGAAATTCGAATTCACGCGCCCACATTCGCGAGTTGACATCGCAAATCCTTGCACCAAGAGTGTCAGTGTCAGCAACGGGAGTATGGTACACGATGCTTTACATATCCTCACAGGAAGAAGTCCAGGGGCGTGATATCGGGGAATTGTAGAGGCCATGGCACCGGCCCGTCGCGCCCAATCCATGTTCTGGAAAAAGTGGTGTTTAAGAACTCGTGCCCAACCAAACCCCAGTGTCAGGGGTACTTCTAAGACAATAGTGGGCGGGTTGAAACATTTTTTTTTGTAGTTTTATTTGATCACAAAAAACATTAAATCAAATTATACTGTATATGTTGATGCATATATACTCGTATTGCTCATTTTATTTTAGTAGGTGGGTGAAATCTTTCTGCATGCCACCTGGGTAGGCACTTGTCCACATATAGAAAGATTTCACCCACCTACTAAAATAAAATAAGACTATATATACGAGTATATATGAGCATACGAGTACATATTTGATTTGACTTGATTTATTTGTGATCAAATACAAAAAAAAACTATTTTAACCCACCCACTAAAATTCTTAGAAGTAGCCCTGCACAGTCTGGAGGCGCGCTCTCGCTGTAAAATGATGGATGGTTGAAGGTCTTCCAACTTGAGGGCTACAAAGAACTCGAGCATGTCCAGGTAATAATGACTTGGACTCCGCAAACCAAGCACATTTATTCTCCTGCGTAGTTCCCATTTCGTTTGGCAATCACCAACGGTTCCCAGTCAGACACAACAGGATCTGCAAATAAGAGAAAAAACTTGTATATGTATATATATGCAGTGGTGGGCACGCGCAACGATTTTTGTAGCGCCGCAGCCGCAACCGCAACTCTGCTGAAATAGTTGCGCCGCACGCGCAAGCGCAACCCTTTTCAAAAAGTTGCGGCGCAACTGCCCACCTTTGTGTATATATATATATATATATATATATATATATATATATATATATAATATATATATATACACACCTTTCGTAACCTTTCGTTTGCTTCCGCCCAAATTGTTCATTCTGACGAAGGTCAAGCTTTTTCACTCCACCTTAGACCTACAGTTTAACGTGAAATCTGAACCACACCCCACCATCTTAACCACTAGGCTACCCAGGGTAGCCATTTATCTACCAACCACTTTTTGTGTGGAAGGATGAACAGCTGTGTTTTGCTGCGCGCCGCTTGCCATCACCGGGTCTCGATCCCGGGGCCAATGGATTCGTACTCAGCGACGCTAACCACTACAACACCGAGGCGCATATATATATACTTTACCTTACAAAGGTTCCGCGTGATGATTTCTCATTTCGCGAAGGTCAAGCTTGTCGCCCCTCTATATATATATATATATATATATATATATATATATATATAAAATTTAGTGATGTAGGTCACATCCGCGCGCACTCGCACCCGCATCCGCACTTTGGACTGCGGATGTCGTGCGGATGTGGACCGTTGAGATAAAATGTCATTAATAAGCGGAAATTATCAAATTCTACTATATTAATAGAACTAGTTCATTGTGCGCAAAAGTGATGCAAGCGACAAGACGAGAGGCTGTTCTTGTATGAAGTTACTCTCTTGCAACCTACTTAGATCCACGTTACAAAGCTAAGTTATTTTCACCTAGTACATTAGAACGAGTTAAATCATCACTTGGCAAAGCAGTTGAAGAGCTTCAATCTCTTGAATCTGTCGCTTCGCCACCCACCAAAAGAATAAAAGCTTCAGTGACAGAACCAACACCTTCAACAAGCAAATCTATCACATAATCTGTCTCTCAGTTTCTTGAGTCAAGCAGCAATGACGAGACCTACGCGATGTCAAAAGATGTAGTAAATATGATCGAGAGCTATCACCAAGAAAAACGCCTGGCTGCACGTGACAATCCTATTAGTTGGTGGAAAAATACGCAGAATATCTATCCATACTTGAGTAAACTTGCAAGGAAACATTTAGCCTGTCCTCCAACAAACGTACCAAGCGAGAGATTATTTAGCAGTGCTGGATTAATATATGATGAAAAGAGAAACAGACTGGCAGCAGAAAAGGCAGAAAAATTAATGTTCCTTAAGCATAACCTTCCTATAATTAAGTTTGAACATTAAACGATGAACATCTTAGTTTACTTTATTTTAATTACTCATTTATAAATATGCCTAATAAAACTTAAACTTAATATAAATAGTTATCAAGCTAATTAAAGATCTCTTTCTATAAGGGTGGAGGTTGGGGAAAGAGGTCGGTGGGGTGCATTTGAGTTGGGTTCACGTCCCGCATCCTGGTAACACAATTATGGTTTCTAATTGTGGCTGAAACTCAACAAAATATAACGAATTTATTTGCAGACGAATTCACTAATTGATTTCTATATTAGTTAGATGCTTGATATTATTTTATATGTTCAGAGAAAAGTACAGCAATTATTGTACAATTAGTCAATTATACTACATTATAGCTACAGCTCTCTCTATATAATAACTTATTATATACGTTAAACACAACAAATCTCGAATATATCCTAAAAAAATAACGAAAATGTAGACATCCGCATCCGCGGATGTTGAAATCAAACATCCTCATCCGCATCCGCGGATGTGAAAAAATGACATCCGCTACATCACTAAATTATATATACAGGGTGGGCCGTAAGTTTCCATACATAGGAAAATTTAAACGTTTGTTTTTATGTTTCAGATACCCTAAGAATATGCGTTTGTAAGATCTTGTTTACTGATGAAGCAAATTTTTACGTCAATGGAGAGGTTAATCGGCAAAACATACGTTATTGGAGTAATGCTAACCCTAACTGGCTGAGTCCGACGAAGATGCAAGGTGCCGGTAAAGTGATGGTGTGGGCCGGGATATGGGGTGACAGAATTATTGGACCAATTTTTGTCAGTGGAAATCTTAATGCCGAAAGGTATCTTAACATGTTGCAAGAAGAGATTTTCCCATCCCTGCTAAACGAGAAGGTAACTTCCCAGTTTACTTCCAGCAAGATGGAGCTCCACCTCATTATGGTCTTCACGTGCGTCGGTATTTGGATCAGCAGTTTCCGGATGCTTGGATTGGTCGGCGTGGTCCTGTGGAGTGGCCTCCCAGATCCCCAGATCTCACCCCCCTTGATTTCTATCTTTGGGGGCACTTGAAGGCCATGGTGTATCAGGAAAAGATACGAGACATAAATCATCTAAAGGAACGTATCACCAACGCCATTACAAGCATAACGTCAACTGTGCTAATGCGTGTTTATCAACAGTGGGGAACACGTATTGAAATGTGTTTTCAAAACAATGGCAACCATGTAGAGCATATTATATAAATAAAAATGGTTGTCCATAAAAAAATGTTTATTTTTCCTATGTATGGAAACTTACGGCCCACCCTGTATGTATATATATATGTGTGTGTGTGTGTGTGTGTCCCATAAGTCCGGCATCATAGGAGAAATTCATATTTTTCTATTTCTACAAACCATAATTCATATGCTCGGAATGCCAATTTCCCGTCCACCATTCTGTTCAGTGACGAGGCTGTTTTTTATGGAAATGGTGAGATAAATCGACAGAACACCCGCGACTGGTCTCAAAACAACTCTCACTGGTATACCTCTTCAAAGGAACAAGGTGCATCTCGGGTGATGGTATGGTGTGGCATTTGGAAGGATCGCATCATAGGCCCCCTCTTTTTCGATGAACATGTCACTGGAGGCACCTATCTACGTATGCTCAAGGGAGAAGCATTTCCGTGTCTTGAACGAAGAAGGAAACTTCCCAACATTGTTCCAGCAAGACGGCGCTCCTGCACATTACAGCACCCAAGTAAGGGAATACCTGCACCAACAATTCCCTGGTCATTGGATAGGACGTCGAGGGCCTGTGGAATGGCTAGCTAGAAGCCCGGATCTCACGCCACTAGATTCTTATCTTTGGGGCCACTTGAAAGCGCTGATATACGCAGAGAAAATTAGGAGTGGTGAACATTTGCGGCAGCGCATTATTGGGGCATGTAACACCATTACTCCTGACTTCATTCACCGTGTGCCTGCTGACTGGGTATCACGTCTGAATTTCTGTATTGAAAACAAGGGTGGACATACTGAGCACGTTCTGTAAATAAAAGCTTTTGTTTTGCCTTTTTTTATTTTTTTCCCTATGATGCCGGACTTATGGGACTATATATATATATATAATATATATCGTAAAGAACGACGCTTGTATAGGAGATATTCCGCGCAAGACGAGAAAGAGAAAACAACAAATGAAAAATGAAGTACCACCTGGGAATCGAACCCGGGATCTTCCGATTGCCGGTCAGACGCGATAACCACTACACCATGGACTCCACTCTTCCAAATGCCGTAATTCCTCTACATACTCGCAGAAACCAATGCCCCAAGGGGGCACCTCCCGCTTGCCGTAACATTATATACATTCAACTGCAAAGAACACGCAGTATAAATAACGTAAAGAACGACGCTTGTATAGGAGATATTCCCAGGTGGTACTTCATTTTTTCATTTGTTGTTTTCTCTTTCTCGTCTTGCGCGGAATATCTCCTATACAAGCGTCGTTCTTTACGTTATTTATACTGCGTGTTCTTTGCAGTTGAATGTATATAATGTTACGGCAAGCGGGAGGTGCCCCCTTGGGGCATTGGTTTTCGAGTATGTAGAGGAATTACGGCATTTGGAAGAGTGGAGTCCATGGTGTAGTGGTTATCGCGTCTGACCGGCAATCGGAAGATCCCGGGTTCGATTCCCAGGTGGTACTTCATTTTTTCATTTGTTGTTTTCTCTTTCTCGTCTTGCGCGGAATATCTCCTATACAAGCGTCGTTCTTTACGTTATTTATACTGCGTGTTCTTTGCAGTTGAATGTATATAATGTTACGGCAAGCGGGAGGTGCCCCCTTGGGGCATTGGTTTCTGCGAGTATGTAGAGGAATTACGGCATTTGGAAGAGTGGAGTCCATGGTGTAGTGGTTATCGCGTCTGACCGGCAATCGGAAGATCCCGGGTTCGATTCCCAGGTGGTACTTCTTATTTTTTCATTTGTTGTTTTCTCTTTCTCGTCTTGCGCGGAATATCTCCTATACAAGCGTCGTTCTTTACGTTATTTATACTGCGTGTTCTTTGCAGTTGAATGTATATATATATATATATATATATACAGGGCTATTTAAAATGATTCATCCGATTTCAACTGAGAATACTTCCGTACCTATCAACCGTGCATCAACTGGGCATACACCACATGAAAGAGGAAATCTCCGAGTTTTACAAGATCACCGCGAGAGGGCTCCAAAGTCACGCCGTGGCCTAGCCTAGCAACAAACAGTCAGTGTGAAAATGGCGTCCGCACAGCAGAAGGCGTTTTGTGTGTTGCAGTTTTCGCGCTGTAAATCGGTCGCCGGATCTTACACCGTGCGACTTCTTCCTTTGGGGGTACGTTAAGGATACTGTGTACGTACCACCGTTGCCCACATCTTTGGATGAGCTCCGAACTCGCATTGTTACTGCCGTAGAGTCAGTGACAACGGACATGCTGGAGCGAGTATGGGAGAAATTCGACTATCGTGTCGACGTTGCTCGTGTAACTAGGGGAAGTCACATAGAGCATTTATGAGGTGAGAGACAAAATTTGGACAGTTTTTATTTTCGTTGATGTATCACAAATCACACTGTATTTGTAACATTAAAAAATATTCTCATTTGAAATCAGGTGAATCACTTTGAATAGTCCTGTATATATATGAGGGTGGGCTGGGGAGTAATGCCTCCACTCAAATAAATTTCAAACTAGTTGAAGGATTTTATCGAAACAAAAGCAGATGTGTACCCTAGAACAGCGGTTCTCAACAGGGGATTCCGCGAGTTGACTAGATTATATTCGGTAAAACAATTTTTTTTTTTCCCCCTTTTTTTTATGTGGTGGCTAATTTTGACCTCGTACGGCCAACATTTTCGGTTACTTGAAACTTTAAAGTTTGTTTTTTTACGACCATCTTATGTTTCCAATTCATGAACTGTGAGATTTTGGCACAAGTGACCCCCTTTCCTGTTTTTATGCTGTTTTTCTTTTCTGTGTAAACAGAACAGCGGTAAGTTTTACTTATTTTTATTACAGTTTTACTCTGACACTTTGAAGTATAAATAAGGTGACCAGAGTCCCGATTTTGGGCGAGACAGTCCCGAATTTATGACCGTGTCTCTCTTTTCAAAATGTCCCGAAAATGTCCCGCATTTGGAGCAAATTTTCCTAAATGTCCCGCTTTATTAAAATTACTGTTACATTAGATGTCCTTTATGAATTAATAGAATTATGCCACATTCCGAATTCCAAATCTGAATACTAACTCGCAAACTCAATTGGTATGATACATGTCGCCGTGCGGCAGTGCCGTGATTCCCGACTAGCGTTTCAGTGTTTCATTAGCGGCCTCTGTATAAAGTTGTGTTGTAGTGTAACGCTTTTATGTTTGCTTAATTAATAACCTTAATTAATTTTTATCCCTGCATTCCTTTTTTTTTTCTTTTGCAGCTAGGTTAAACTTTTTCGTTTGAAGGATAAAGAAAGTTATTAATTGTATCGTACGTAAGGTCGTAGGCCTAGTTTGTCAACACAAAATGTGTCAAACTAAAAGGAAGTGTACATTTAATGCACATCTGCAGTCTAAATATCCATTTATTACAAAAACAACAACAGAAAGTGATGTACGGTGTGAGAAATGTAGAAGTGACTTCAGCATTGGACATGGTGGGATTAATGATATTACTGAGCACCTTGGCTCAAAAAGAGAGAAATCGGTTGATATCGGTGCTTCATCTGGTAAGATAGTGAGTGATTATTTTAAAAGTGTGACGCTTAGTAATAAGGATTTAGGAGTAGCTGCTGCTGAGGGTTTGCGGGCTTACTATACAGTCAGGGAAAATCAAAGCTTCAGATCTACTGACTGTGCAACAAAAATTTTGAAAACATGCTTTGAACCAAAATTTTCATGTGCCAGAAGAAAGTGCGAAGCGATTGTTTCAAATGTATTTGCACTATATGCTGAAACAGAATTAAAAAACAATTAAAGGATGTTCATTGCATAATATTGCTAACTGATGCAAGCAACCATGGAAACATCAAGCTGTTTCCTGTTTTAATTCGCTTCTTTCAGCCATATGAAGGTGCTCAAGTGAAGCTTATTGACTTTAAATCTCAGCCTGGAGAAACCTCAGATATTGTGGTGAAATATTTAACTGATATTATTGAAGAGCATGACCTGGGCAGAAAATTAGTTGCTTTCTGTGGTGATAACACTAACTGTAATTTTGGTGGTGCTGCAAGAAAAGGAGTGAATAACATTTTCAGGAAGCTAAATGACTACATTGGTAGAGAACTACTGTAATTGTGATTGGTTGTATTGTACATATTGTACATAATGATGTTCAGTCCGCCAGTGACTGTCTGCCAATTGATGTGGAAACTGGTTGTAGGTAGAGAGGTGTTCCGCTTTTGGCTCCTGAAAATATGGTCACTTTAAGTATAAATCAAGACTAAAAAACTATACTAATCTGGATATCTCAATTTGTTTATACTACTTAATCATAATGCAAAAGGTAATTTTTGGGGAGGGGGCCCCAAAAATATCAAGAGTTTGATAAGGGGTCCGCAGTACAGAAAAGGTTGAGGAACTCTGCCCTTGAGTTTATTCTTCAAACGATACATTTACTTTTCTATAAAATCACCATCTACCTCGATACATTTACGGCAACAATAAACGAGCTTTTGAAATCCATCCTGGTAAAACTCGGAGCTTTGACTACGAAACCAAAACTTCACAGCAGTCTTAACTTCATCAGACTCGTGGCGATTTCCACGGAGATGTTAAGTTTAGGAAAGAGGTGAAAATCGCATGGTGCTAAATCGGGCTATATGGTGGATGTGGCAAGACGGTGAATTGCGGATCCTCAATTGATTCTCGCGTTTGAACACTGGCGTGAGGCCGTGCGTTGTCATGGTGAACAATGATTGCGTTTTTGTGGGTGCGAACCCTCCCGATCCGTTTTTTCAACTTCTTTAGTTACACTATAACGTGCGGAGTTGATTGCTGTCCCTCTTTCCGTAAAGTCCTGGGAACAACAACAACATTGATATCCCAAAAAAAAGAGTCATCACTTTTCCAGCCGATTTTTTAACTTTGAATTTTTGTTGCAGTGAATTTTTGTGCCAGTTACTATTCATTTTAGCACATGACCTCGACTTTGGGATGACATTAAGTTTTTCTTATGTAGAATTTAAATCAATCTATTTTCTTCTATGGTGTTTCTTGTGAAAATTGATATTAACGGAGATATAAGCAATTTTTGGATCGATTAACCCATTAGTGCACATTGGTAGAATTTCCTACAGGCAAAATTGTTTCATTATTGTATCACTTTTTTCAGGAGTTTAGACTGCGTCATATCAATGACTCATACCGAAGATCACATGAATACGAGAAAAAGTGATGCAATAATGACAAACAATTGTGTCGGTAGGAAATTCTACCAATGGGCACTAATAGGTTAAAAATAAATAAATTTGCGTGCGCAGATACATTTTCCGGAAAGAAACCGACGTTGAGGCTGAGTTGAGCTCTAAATTCAAATTCATCATGGCTGTTGTGTGTACCAGTTGCGACCTCTCCTATTACAACGTCATTAAGTGGCGTTTCGACGATAACGAAGCTGCTGTTGAGATATTTCAGCAGCACGGAGTATTGCATTTGTCTCTAGATTGTCCAAAGTGCTCTAATTCTCTGAAATACCGTCAAGATCAGCACGCATTTGTTATTTTTTATTTTAGGTTCAGAATCCCAGCTGAGCCGTGAACGGCCAAGCTCTGAAGGGCCAGTTTAACCTACAGCCCAAGTTAAGCTAAACTAAAAACTTACGGACTTGGAGGTCCTATTAGGTCCTACCTCAGGGTTGCTGACTCGATGTGGGCCAACTTTAGGCCTCAGTTGCATAAAATTAAGATAAAAAACAAAAGGGACCCTATTTATGGTCTTCTTTCTAAACATTGCAACAACAACACAACCTGCACGATGCAACAATCTTGTATCTAAACAACCAAACTGAATTGTAAGAGGGCTCTCTATAAGACCACGCCCTGTAAGTGCCGCATTCAACAAACGAGTAGGAAGGACGCGCAGCGCCCAAAAAAATTATGCCACAAGAGTGGCCAAACAATGCCACAAGAGCCCAAAAATGCTAGCTCTAAATTAAGTGAATTTTTCACTAACTTTACAATTATGAGATGGATATATATATATATATACACCTTAACTTAATATATACAAGCAATGCTACATCAATCAGCTTTGTCATCATATCACCTTGGGACAACAATGGTTCTTCCTCTTCTAGATTTTCTAACAGCATTCTACTGTAACCACCACCGTACCGACAAGAAGTCCAAGGGGAAAATTCGTTGTGCTTTCTCGATCTTTATTCATTATTTTATTAATTAGGTCTAGGGTAACACGGTTTTTGGCATGAAAATTGGTTTTTCTGGTGTATTTCACTGTTATTTGTGCATTTCTGACCTTTTACCTCACAATTTCCCTCTACTTCAAAGCCCTGCCCACTTCCGGGGACTTCAAACTCGTAGGATAGGGTGGGGGTGTCATATCTCCACAACCGCTCATTTGCACAAGAAATGAAGGTCAGATGCGCGCAAAACAGTGAAATAAGCCAGAAAAACCAATTTTCATGCCAAAATCCAAGTCATGTGCTAAAACAAATATTTACCTTTGTGCCGATATTCCATGGATTGACGTTTATTTTCAAGGTCATAATGGTGGACCCACGTCTCGTCTCCTGTCACAATGCTGTGCAGAAATTCATCTTCATTTTTGAAGCGCTGCAGATTTTATTGACAAATGCGCGAGCATTGCAGCAATGTCATTTTGTTTAATACGACGATTTCCACGAATCAGTTTGTCAACGTAGTGCCCGTGGTAAAAAAATTCAATTACGACACATTGCTTGAAGCGAACGTCTTTACTCCTTTCCATTGTAATCGATACTGAACCAACGTGTGGAATGATTGTAGCCTATATTAGGCTATAAACCATGGCCGTTTCCTGGCGTAAGCAGACGAAGCGGCCGCTTAGGGCTCCGCTGCTACTAGGGGGCCCCTAGACACGCTTCCAGGTCATAGCTCAGTGGGCAAGAATAGGAATATAGCTGGTTATTATTAGTATCATTATTATTATCATTATTAATATCATTATTATTATTATTTTCGTATTAATTAAAGTTTTTGTATGAGACGAATGTGATAAAACGGAGACAAGCGAAACGTTTTGGTCGTTGTGTGTAAATAACTATTGTGAGATCTTATTTCTATATTATTTAATTTTATTCTTACTATATGCTTATACTTTCCTAAATGCTTAATTTTTCTAGTATTGTAAAACATTATTATTATTATCATTATCATTATCATGATTATTATTATTTAGCAGATTAGTTGTGGTTAACTAGATGCGGCTTTGTGCATCTTGGAAAATGAAACGACATTAGCCATTAGGAGCTGAAAAACGGAAAACGAAGAAAATAGAGAAGCTTTCCAGTAGCACAGGTGAGATGTGCCACTTGTATATTCTTATGATTACAGTTCGGGCAACTAGGTTAGGTAGACCATCAAGCTAGGCAAGTGCTCAGGAATCGTGTAGAGTAAGCTAGTCTCGCTAATATTTATAATATTTGAAATGTGAAATTTAATGGATCACATCACCTCAAATTCTGTTCACACAGATCAATTATCAAACAAGATAAGAAAGAGTATTTTAGCAAAATCTAACAGAATATGTAATATTATGTTCTTCTCAGGAGCACTACTGAAATATTTGGAAAAGCCATCCTCAGCAAAGCCTGATGAGCATCATGAGCCAACAGCAGGACCATCCTCTATGCAACCTCAAACACCAGTAGAAGTAGAGCCTGATGAACCAACAAGTGGCCCATCTTCTGTTCAGCTTAAACACCACACACAGGCATTTCTACTGAGCAACAAGAACCAAGATCTGCTCCACCGCTTGATCCGTATGACTGGCCAGTTGTCCTGTCAGATGCCTGAAGACAGATCTGGTGTCTCGAGGACCATTTCAAATCAGTCCAGATTTCACATTTCCTAAAAGAGAGGACGGTAGAAGCTTTCATCACCAATTACATGTACAGAACATTAATTAATGGGGAAAAATAAAGCGAAGCTGGCTGATGTACTCTAGAAGGAATGATGCTCTTTATTGCTTCTGCTGCAAGGTGTTTTTAAGGAAATCGTACAAACTAATTACAGATGGACTTTCAGACTGGATAAACGTTGGTTCGCTTCTGAAAGGCCATGAAAATAGTTTAGAACATGGAGATAACATGGCAACATGGAAGGATCTGGAACTGCGGCTCAAAACTGGGAGGACCATTGACCAAACTGAAATGTCATTAATGGAAGTAGAGCGAAGACGCTGGCGAGATGTTCTCACACGTCTTGTAAGTATAATCCAATCACTGGCAGAGAGAAACCTTGCTTTCAGGGGGTCTTCCTCTACATCAGTGGTTCCCAAACTTTACTAACTGTCGGAACCCTTACAGACTTGTTTTTATTTCGCGGAACCCCAACTATATCTATATATATATATATATATATATAAGACTTAAAGCTGTAAAATATTTATTGAGCAACAAAACTTACAGATTTTAGTGATTAACACAATACAAATTTGTATACTGAAAACACTTAAGTAAATAAAGCCTATCAGAAATTAACTTGACAGTGCACCACGCCAACGGCTATAGTTATACTGATTGGTTATATTGATTAGTTATACTGATTAGTTATACTGATTGGTTCACAATTAATTACGAAACAAGTGCACATCAAATCAACTGGCAACTTAGAAAATTTTAATTTTAGCGAAAACATATTGCTGAAAATTAATTACAGTTAAATTCTCACGAGTAAAATATATATATTAAAATTTGTCATAAATAATATGACAAATTTTAAATACTATGACAGAATTTATATGATATTTATTTTAAAACAGTACTAATAGAACCAGTCTTTTATAAAATCGTTAAAATTAAAATCTGCCAAATTACACTTTTGCAGTAGCCGAGTAGCGAAAATTTATTTCCATATATTTAGCAGATTTTAATTTCAACGAAAAATATTTCGTGATCCCAAATCCATGATGGTGCCATTTCAAGTCAGAATAAGAATATAAAATATTATTTAACAAAACGCCACAAGGTAAAATTATGTACAAATATTAGGACTTAATTAGACATTAATATTTAGACCTGATTAGACAACGTGTCACGGAACCCTTGTTAAGCCTCCGTGGAACCCCAAGGTTCCGCGGAACACAGTTTGGGAACCACTGCTCTACATTATACAATCGAGACAATGGCAACTTCTTGAAGGAGGTTGAGCTGCTTGCCAAATTTGATCCAGTGATGAAACAACACATCAGCAGAGTCGAAAGTGGCCAATATAGTCATTCAAGTTACCTCGGAAACATCATTCAAAATGAGCTCATTGGGTCCATTAGTGGAAGATCTTGGATGCCATTGTTGCAGAAATAAAACAAGCTAAATATTACTCTCATTTTAGACTGCACTCCAGACGTAAGCCACCAAGAACAGATGTCGATTATTATCAGAACTGTTAAAAACTTAAAATGGGTGAAGTACCAGAAATAAAAGAATACTTCTTGGGCTTTCTTGAGGCTTCAGAAAGTACAGGCCTGGGTTTATCAGTTCTAATTCTGAAGAGACTAGATGAACTGAATATTCACCTTGATGATTGCAGAGGACAGTCATATGACAACGGAGCGAACATGAAGGGCAAGAACAAAGGTGTTCAGGAAAGGTTATTAGAGAAGAACTGTCGTGCGCTCTATGTTCCATGTGGGGTTCACACTCTGAATCTTGTAGTGGCTGATGCAGCTAAAGCTTCCACAGATACCATCAGCTTCTTTGGCAACGTACAAAAATTGTACAATCTTTTTGCAGTAGCTACACAGAGATGGACAATCCTAAAGAAGTACGTGAACATAACACTCAAGTCTTGGAGTGAAGCCAGGTGGGAGAGCCGGCTTAAGAGCATTGAGGCTGTGCGATACCAGAGCCACAACATCAGAGAGGCCCTGTTGGAAGTCAGAAACAATGCCACAGATGCCATAGCCAGGACTGAAGTACAAGCACTTGCAGAGGAGGTAGGGTCTTATCGCTTTCAGATTTGCACAGTAGCATGGTATGACATTCTTCATGCAGTTAACCATGTGAGCAAACTTCCGCAGTCTCCTACAATGCAGTTTGATGTGGCAGTCAACCTCCTCACAAAAACAAAAGACTCACTCACCAGTTACAGAAACACAGGTTTTGTTGCAGCACAAGTCGTAGCTAGGGACATATGTGAGGAAATGAATGTGGAGGCTGTGCTGAAGGAGAAGAGGCTCAGATCCACAAAAAACCGCTTTGCTTACGAAGCTCCTGACGAACCATTTACAGAAGCCTTAAAGAGGCTGGAAGTCAAATTTTTCAATGTGGTGGTGGATTGTGCCATCGGGTCAATAAATGAGAGATTCAAAACATTAGATGATGTGAGAGACATATTTGGGGTTCTCCTAAACTTCACCACAATGAACAAGGAAGACTTGTCCTGCAAGTATGAAAAGCTCTGTAAGATACTGAGCTCTGGAGCTGACTCTGACATTGATGGAAGAGAACTGGCCAGTGGCGGTTCCTCATATGGGCAATATGGGCAGCCGCACAGGGCGGCATTTGTGGAGGGGCGGCATGAGCGCCTGCAAAAAAAATAAAAAATAAAATAAAATAAATAATAAAAGATCAATAAATATATTTTTATTAATAAAAAACCATCTATTGCATTTTCCATAAACCTTCCCATAAAAGACCTAAACAATGCAAAATGCTTCCAGATTAATATTATTGGGAATAAAGGCCCATACTTTAACATATGTAATGTTATTTTTCTGGGTTTGGTTAAATAGTGAAATGTATATTATTTATTACAGAACGAATCTTCACACTAAGCCACTAAGGTCTGTCAAATAACCGCAAATGGATAAGAAGAGGTCAAAGCTATCAGGTGCTCAGTTTAGAAAAAAGGGAAAGAAGAAGAGGAGAAACGAGCAAAAGATAAAGGTATAGAGCTATGTCATCTACTCTTCACTGCTATATTGCACTGCTATTTTGTGATATAGCTTTCTGAGTCATTTGAAGTGTACTATTATGTATATAAATAGCCATTAACCAAGGAGGTTGTATTATTCATTTGTTTCCTATTCTAAAAGTTTAATAAATTGTGCTTAATAACATGTTAAATTAATTGTACTAGCCTATTCATGCATTGGTCTGTTATGTTCTATTTTACTATTTGCAGGGGCACTTTTGAAATATTTTGGAACACCCTCTGCCACTAGCCAGGATGAGAAGCCGTCTACTTCTGCCATTATTGAGGTTGAGGAGCCATCTACCTCCTCAGCCTCACATATGTCTCCACAAATGCAGTCTGATCCTGAGGATGAAGACCCATTTGCTTCTACTTCTCCCCAGGACTCTTCAGGTGAGTTTGTGTGCACATATGTCTGTGAGTGTGTGCGTGTGTGTGTATGTGTATGTGTGTGCATCCCTGCAAAGCATTTTGCAAACAGTTATAAATTATAATGTTATTATCACTGGGTCTGGGTTACTGGGTATGTGTGGTGTTTCACCACCATAATTCCATAACACCACCACCTTAACAAAGTGCTGTGAATAATGTGTTATCTAACTTAGGTGTGTATACTAATGAGTAATGCTCTTGTTCTTTCTATTAGAAAGGCCTGGAGCAGAATCGCCTCCTGAGGATGAGTCTCTGTCCACCGACCCTGCTAACTGGCCTTCAGTTCTGACTGAGAGAATTCGGACACAACTGGTTTCCAGGGGACCAAGTCAAGTACCATCTGACTTTGTATTCCCTAGAAACGACAGTGACGGAAGAAGTTTCCACCATCAATACTTCAGGAAGTCATTGGTTAGTGGGGAAAATATAACCAGAAGTTGGTTGGTCTATTCCTTAAAAAACAACAGCCTTTTCTGGTTGTACATTATTTTCCAAGAGGAAAATAAATTTAACAAGTTTGGGACTCTCGGACTGGAAGCATGCAAGCTCATTGCTCACATCACATGACAACAGTTCAGAACACCTAAATTCTATGAAAATCTGGAAAGAACTGGCAGTGAGGATGAGAAAGGGGGAGACCATTGACAAGCAGGAGATGGCACTTCTGGAGGCTGAGAAGTTGAGATGGAGAGCGGTGCTGACACGTCTCACTGCTATTGTGCATTCTCTGGCAGTTAGGAATTTGGCACTAAGGGGACATACAGAAAAATTGTTCTCACCATCAAATGGCAATTTTCTGAAAGAAGTTGAACTGATGGCACAATTTGATCCTATAATGCAAGAGCACATTAACCGTGTGCAAAAAGGGACCTCCAGTCACACCAGCTACCTCGGCCACCACATACAAAACGAACTCATTGATTTGTCGAGCAGCAAGACCATTTCAGCAATGGTGAGCGACATCAAACAATCAAAGTTTTTTTCAATAATTCTAGATTGCACTCCAGATATCAGCCACACTGAACAGTTGTCAGTTGTGATTCGGGTTGTGTCACTGGAGGGGAAGCCCCATATAAAGGAACATTTCATGGGGTTTTTGGAGGCAGAGGAGTCCACTGGTCAACATTTGGCATCTCTGATTCTGAAGAGACTGGAGGAGCTAAAAGTTCCTTTCATGGACTGTAGAGGACAATCATACGACAACGGGGCCAACATGAGGGGAAAAAACAAGGGTGTTCAATCCAGGCTCCTAGAAATTAATCCCAGAGCTCTGTTTGTTCCATGTGGGGCTCATTCTCTGAATTTGCTTGTGGCCGATGCTGCTAAGGGATCTATTGATGCCACAAGTTACTTTGGCACTTTGCAGAAGCTTTACAACTTGTTTTCAGCCTCCACACAACGATGGGCCATTTTGAAAAAACATGTGAACATCACATTGAAGATGTGGTCTGATACAAGGTGGGAAAGCAAGATCAAAAGTGTGGAGCCCCTGAGATATCAGGCAGCTGCAGTGAGAGATGCACTGATCGAGGTGAGGGACCACACCAAAGACTCTGTAATAAAGGTCGAGGCTCAATCTCTGTCAGAGGAGGTTGGGTCATACCGCTTCGCCATTTGTTCAGTGGTGTGGCATGACCTGTTGTGCCAAATTCAGCATGTGAGCAAGCAGATGCAGTCTCCTAGCATGCACGTTGATGTTGCAGTAAATCTCCTAAAAAAAACAGAGAGAGGTCTCCGCAATTACAGGGCAACAGGTTTTGTGGCTGCACAAATGGCAGCCACAGATATCTGTGAACAAATGAATGTGGAGGCTGTGTTAAAACAAAAACGGCTGAGGCCCACAAAGCGGCACTTCTCCTATGAAGCATCTGATGAGCCCTTGATTGATGCTTTGAAGAAGCTGGAGGTGACATTTTTCAATGCAGTGGTTGATGCTGCAACATCAGCCATTCAGGAAAGATTTTCCACGTTGGAAATTGTGGGAGAGAAGTTTGGAGTGCTGACACATTTCCAAAATCTCACATTTGAGGAGCTGACAGAACAATGTGTGAACCTTAGTACTACACTACACTTTAAGGGACAATCTGACTTGGATGGCAGAGAGCTTGCACAGGAGCTGAAGAACTTGCCTGACTTGCCATCAAAGACCATATCCTTGCTTGAACTGCTGACATTTATCCATGAAAGGGAGCTCTCTGAAATATATCCAAATTTGTGGACTGCTCTCAGAATTGGTCTTACTCTTCCAGTCACTGTTGCTGAAGCAGAGAGGAGCTTTTCAAAGCTGAAGCTCATCAAATCCTACCTGAGGTCAACTATGTCACAGGAACGCCTTACCGGTCTGGCCATCATCAGTATAAATCATACAATTGCTGAGCAGATTTCATATGATGATTTAATTCATGACTTTGCATCAAGGAAGGTAAGAAGAGTCAGGCTTTAGATGGCAGTTGTGCTGTGGTGCAATTTATTTTGTTTCTTGTTCAAAGTGTAGCATAATAATTACCCTCTCTTAAGTGTCTTATTCTATTTATGTGATAGAGCATTTGTACAATTTAGAAATTTGATTCTCTAGTTTATTTATGGCAGTTGTGCAATTTAATTTGTATTTTTCCTGTTCATAGTATCATAATTACATTCTCTTAAGTGAGTTATTCTATTTACATGATGAAGGATTTGTAAAATTCAGAAATTTGAGTCTTTGTTTTGGTTCTGAAGTTCCAACAATTAGTCCAATAAAAAGTTATTTTGTGAAAGAGTTATGTCTGTCCTTTATTTTGGGGGGATTCGAATGTGTGTGTGTTGGCGAACAGGGGGGGGGGCGCTGAAGGTGAGGTTCGCCCAGGGCGTCATGTAAGCTAGGACCGCCACTGGAACTGGCCCTCGAAATTAAGAACTTGCCGACTTTACCTTCACACAACATGACTGCATTGGAGCTTCTCTTCTTCATTCATCAAAAGCAACTGGAGGAACTATACCCCAATCTCTGGGTTGCACTAAGAATTGCCTGCACTCTACCTGTGACAGTAGCGTCAGCCGAGAGGAGCTTCTCTAAGATGAAGCTAATCAAGAACTATCTCAGATCATCAATGGGGCAGGATCGCCTCAGTGGCCTTGGCATCATGAGCATCAACCAGGACGTTGGCAGGGAGATTTCATATGGTGATGTTATTGATGATTTCGCCCAGAAAAAATCTAGGAGGCAAAAATTTTGAAGATACAAACTGTTCTGTATAACTGTTAGCTATTACACGACTGTATCGTAGAGTTAGTAATTGTTTGGTAGTTGATAATTGCATTATTTTTTTATACATAGTTCTGTGTCATTTATTCTAAATAATGTATAAGCTAATTTTCAGGAATTTCATGGAGTATTTTTTCTGTTTGTCTTCTGAAAGTACATATTTGTTGTTTTGGACATAAATGTTTTATTAAAATTGTTTCATAATTGTTTTTCATTAACACAGCCATTTTTTGTATGTGTGTGCTGAGGTGGTGTAGTAAGGCGTGAGTTGGTGGATGGAGGGGTGCGGCCTCAAATGGGTATACTGCTTAGGCTCCCCTAATGGCTAGAAACGGCCCTGGCTATAACACAAAACTGGTTTTATCTGGTTACCTCTACACAGTCCAGAATTATACAAGTGGAGGAATTACTTTTCAGCCCACCCTCGTACACTGCGTTCGCACTTATTAAGCAGATTACATTTTCTCCAATGTTTTCAAAAGTTTTTCCCCGATTTCAATGAAATTTGTAGCAAATAATCATTATGTATAGCAGCATTGATGGTATTCATTTCGATAAAATATTTTGATAATTAAAATAATTATCTCATTTTATTGAAAAATATGTAAAATATTGTGTTCCGAATTATTAAGCAAGTATTCTATTTATGGATCTAAATGGTGAAAATGGGTAAGGAAAACGATTTAACACTAACTGAGAAAAGAAAAAGTCAAGTTACTCGCTGAAAATATAAAATCTATTGAAATTGCAAAGCAGTTTGGCAGAGCTTATCGAACTGTAAACAAGTTTGTAGCGGATGGTACCAAACTGAGGCAGTGAAGTGATAAAGGAGCTATAAGAAAAGTGACAAGGCGGCAGATATCTGTAATCAAACGCAAATTGCAAAGCATCCATTGTCCTTAAGTAAAGAGGTTTTTGAGCAGGCTGGCATACATAATGTACCAAGAACATCTCGATGTGGAATCCTCCAAACAATTGGCAAGACGTGAAAACCTACGATTCAGTCGCATTTGACGTGACCTCACGTCAAATGGATATCGTTAATTAAAATTTCAGAAGCAAATATCACCATAAATATGATCAACCGAAATTTTTTTTACTTAAAGGAAAGGTTTTATTTATTATTTTCTACGCATTGCAATAATTTTTATTAGAAACTGAGGTGAGGGGGTAATTTCCGTCACAAATCACTCGTTCTTGACCCCCCCCCCCCAAAAAAACCCGGATTTCACAAAAACGAGTAATTTGCGACGGAAATGAATGTCATTTTCGGATGAATCACATCAGAAGCCACTGGAAAACCTAATTTTTATTTTTCGAAACGAGTTGTCGTTGAAACTATAATAATACCGAAAATATATCTTACGTTGTGCAAATTTGTTCAAATGTACCTTTTTTAATAAAATATATTTCCTGTTTTGGCTATAATGTACTTTTTTCATAAGATATTTTTCCTGATTGGGCTATTTTTTTGCTACTCTGCGACTTAATTAGTTGGTTGGGTTTTGTTCTGACTATTTTTTTTTTTCAAATTGGATTCAGTTTAGTGGTGTTCGTGATAGAATTATGACGTGCTATTCGTGTGATTTTGACTTTGAGAACTTGATTCGTCATATGCCCTAGATGAAGACAAAGGATTGGATGTTTTTATCAATTATGGCATTATTTTCTCATCCTTAATTTGCCCGAAATGTGACAGTGAGTGCCTAATACGAAAAGATCAGAAGATATTTAGGTGAAATAACCAATATTAACCTGTTAGGTTAATTGAATTCACGGTTAGGTCAACTGAAGGTAATTGTATACAATATCCCCTCACCTCAGTTTCTAATAAAAATTATTGCAATGCGTAGAAAATAATAAATAAAACCTTTCCTTTAAGTAAAAAACTTTTCGGTCGATCATATTTATGGAGATATTTGCTTCTGAAATTTTAATTAACGATATTCATTTGACGTGACGTCACGTCAAATGCGACTTTTCATAAAATATTTTTCCTGATTGGGCTATTTGTTCGCTACTCTGCGACTTAATTACTTGGTTGGTTTTTGTTCTGGCTATTTTTTTTTTTCTAATTGGATTCAGTTTGGTCGTGTTTGTGATAGGATTATGACGTGCTGTTCGTGTGATTTTGATTTTGAGAACTTGATTCGTCATGTGCCCTAGATGAAGACTAAAGTGCATAACTTAACATATTATTACATCATTTGTATAATTTAGGTCTCGGAGGTACGGGGGCAGAGCCCCCGTAAAGACCACGCATCACAAATTGATCGGTATAGGGTTCACTGTGATGCGTGATCTTTACGTACCCCCGAGACCTAAATTATACAAATGATAATGTAATAACATGTTACGTTATGGTAATTGTATACAACATCCCACAGCCGGATTTAGACGTGTGGAGGCCCCCCTACCTTAGGGGAAGACATAATTGAAGTCATCCATAAGATTCATAATATAATTAACATACATACACTTTCAAAACATCGTGCACTCTTGTGTCTGTCCATTCCACTCATTTCTGCAAAAAATGAAAGCCTCGGGTTACTCGGGTATTCCATTATAGTGAGAGTAGGCCTAAAAGAGTAATAAAAACAAAATAATAATCAGTACACAACAAATAGTAATTGGTAAAAGTTTATGTACTACAGTGGTATTGGATGCGCGTGTTTTTTTGTTGATCATCTATCGGGTTTTTCTAGTTTCGGGTTTTTTCTATTTTGATAATGGCTTGTCAATATGTGGAGGCCCCCAAGATGTGGAGGCCCATGGGCAGCTGCCCACTTTGCCCACTCCTAAATCCGGCCCTGCAACATCCCCCTCACCTCAATTTTATGAAACTGATTTCACAATCGATGTAAAACCTTTATTTATAGCATGTAATTTCTTAGGTTATTCGTTTTGGTAATTTTTTACTATCACTCCGGTCTCTTCAATTCCCATAATTTATAGATCAATGGATTCGTTATTACACCAGGAATGTGATTTGGATAGTCTCAAGTGAGGGAACTGGCCCAAAACTAAGTTAGGACACGGTTTGTTTTGGGGTATGTGTGAAAAATACCCTAAAATGTGGGTAATTCCTTCAGTAGAGACTATCTAGGGCATATTCGCGAGGTAAAAACGAATCCATTGATATATAAATTATGGAAATTGTAGAAACAGCCAACATGAGTGACCTAAAAGGTATATATATACACATTTATATATATGTAGTAAAACGAACACTGTATATATTCACTGTATATATTATATATACTAACCTAACCTTCCTAACCTAACCTTCCTAACCTAACCTTCCTAACCTAACCTTCCTAACCTAACCTAACCTAACCTAACCTTACCTAACCTAATCACAATATATGCATGTTCCCCTTCTCCGTTTCTTATCACGTACTGACCTATGGCAACGAAATGCTTTTCTGTTTTTATTGAACACACACTTATTACCACAAACAATACCTTCCTTGTTTTTCTTGGGTAAATAAATTCCTTTAGCAATACACCGTGTTCTACATAAAAATTAAATGCAGCCTCTTCATCATCAAAAAATTTGCATGAAGTTAAACACACTGAATAATTACAACCATCACAAACCGACGCCATCGTGACACTAAAATCTTATGAGTTCAGGTCAAACCACCCAATTTTGTTAGCGGTACCTTCCTAACCTTTGTGGGATCAGCCATTTTATCACTCCCAAAAACATGATCTGCGATTTTAATCGCTCAAAAAAATAATTTCTGAACATTAATTTTATAGCTTTAATCGGCATTTGCCTTCATATTGTACTTAGTAAAAGTTGTTTAAAAAAATGTAAAGAGTCTTATGGTAAACTTTATTTTCAGTTTCCAGAGACTGGACTGATAGTAAAAAATTACCTTCGTTTTTTGACCCAGTCACACCCAGCTATAACCAATATATATTGAATAACCAATCAAAACTGAATAAGAAAATATATACAGGGTCCGCAAAAAAAAAAGGAGCATGACGAAAATGTTTACTGTACATTTATTTTTACACATAATGACAAATAACTTATTTTAGGCAAATAAGCAACAAATAAACTAAGTTAGTACCAAATTTCATGTCAATACGTCAAAAATTAAAGAAAGTATAAAAGTTTTACTACAACATGTCATATAATTTTGCAATTTCCAAAGAAAACGAAATTATAAGACTAAAAAAATTGTTCGATATGTTTGCCAGAAACCTCTACAACCCTTCGTAATTGGGGCCTAAATTGATCTATAGCTTTATGTACTTGATCTTGGGTAATTTCTTCCCATTTTTGTTCGATAACTTCTTTCAAATGTTCGACATTTCGGATCTTATGCTTGTACACTTTCTCAGCCAACATTTCCCATATTCCGTAGTCTACAGGATTCAAATCTGGACTATTAGGGGGCCAATCTTTTGGGTAAAGCAATTCAGGAACATTATTTTCTAAAAATTCAATAGTTGACTTAGCAGTATGTGCCCGAGCGCCATCCTGTTGGAATAAGAAGTAACCATTATTCGCCAATCGTCTCATTTCGGGCAGCATTTATTCCAACAAAGTTTCAGTGTAATAGTGGGTGTCTACTTTGATGTTTGGCTCTACGAAAAAAACAGATGTCTTGCCTAGTTTAGACTAGTGATGTGAGTCATTTTATATTGTCGTTTTTTTTTTTTTTTTTTTTTTTTTTTTTTAAACGAAGATAGTCTGTTTTTTTGTTTTTTTGTTTTTTATTGTTTTAAACTTATTCCATATTTTTCTTCCTTTAATCTAATAAGTATATTAGTATTACCTATAATTTACTATACTACCATGCTTATACGGTTATACCTAGTATATATAGTCATCTTTTAGAAAAACTGAATCACGCAAAAAGTATATAATAGAAAGGAAAAACAAACCCTCATTTTTTATATGTATATGTTGGGGTAAATGTGATAAATTGGTAATTATGCATAATTGAAAATATGACAACCTAACCAATTGTCAAGGGCGTACAGTTGACCTAACCGGCATTCAATTGACCTAACAGGGCATTCAAGGTTAGGTCAATTGAATGCCCGGTTAGGTCAACTGTACGCCCTTGACAATTGGTTAGGTTAAGTCATGATATTTTCAATTATGCATATTTACCGGTAATTATGCATAATTACCAATTTATCACATTTACCCCAACATATATATATTTTTTAACTAGAACATAAAACATTCTTCCTCGTTTCAAACAATATACATAATTGTGATTGGCAAGAGTACCAGTATATATATATTCCAGATAGAAAAAAAAATATTCACCTTTTTTGAACCTTTTTGTTAACCTAATGTTGTTTAACCTTCATTTCCATGGAAGAATCATCACTAGATTGGGTACAGCATATATGCTAGTTTCAATATCACAGGTACTGGTATAATATACATAATAAATACATAATACTGGTATAAAACAATATATATAATTGTGATTGGCAAGAATACCAGTGTATATATATATATATATATATATATATATATATATATATATATACAGGGTGGGCCATAAGTTTCCATACATAGGAAAATTTAAATACGTGCATCGGTATTTGGATCAGCAGTTTCCGGATGCTTGGATTGGTCGGCGTGGCCCTGTGGAGTGGCCTCCCAGATCCCCAGATCTCACCCCCCTTGATTTCTATCTTTGGGGGCACTTGAAGGCCATGGTGTATCAGGAAAAGATACGAGACATAAATCATCTAAAGGAACGTATCACCAACGCCATTACAAGCATAACGTCAACTGTGCTAATGCGTGTTCATCAACAGTGGGGAACACGTATTGAAATGTGTTTTCAAAACAATGGCAACCATGTAGAGCATATTATATAAATAAAAATGGTTGTCCATAAAAAAATGTTTATTTTTCTATGTATGGAAACTTACGGCCCACCCTGTATATATATATATATATATATATCAGTGGCGGCTCGTGGTAATTTTACTTACGCATGCAGTCACATGCATTACAGTGTAGTACATATTAGATAAGCTGTATTTTGTCTTTTATGGTATTCTTATGAGTTATGTAGTAACCGAGGATAGAACCAATATTATATTAATAATATTATTAATAATTTTAACTTTTTTTAACTTAAATAATAATTTTAAATTCATTGAGTATATTATTTACGCATGCACTGCATGCCTTGCATTCATTAAGAAGCCGCCCCTGATATATATATATATATATATATATATATATATATATATATATATATATAATTCCAAATAGAAAAATAAAAAAAATAAAAATATTCATCTCTTTCTTTAACCTTTGTGTTAACCTAATGCTGTTTAACTTTCATTATCTGATTCTATTTCCATTGAAGAATCATTATCACTAGATTGATTAGAGCATATAGTTTCAATATCACAGGTACTGGTACTTATTGCAGATTTGGATGTTGACGAAGCCAATGTAGCACCATGTTTTACTTCACTTTCTTGGAATTTTGCATTTTGGGATATAAATACTAGCTTTGCTGCTCTGTCTGTGCTTAATCGGTTTCTTTTGGCTGTATGGATATTACTGTATGTGCTAAATGATCTTGGAGGTAATGAAAGGGCGAAATAGAGGTGTATGAGTTTGTGTAGGTATATATGTGAGTATGCATGCGTATGTATCTGGAATTCTGGATGTATGCGTGTGTATGGGGTATATAATAGATATAAATATGTGTATATAAGTATTTATATATATATTGGTATATATGTATATTAGGGCGGATCGAAAATGAGGTTTTTAAACTTTTTTTTAAATTCAAATATGGCTAGTGCGGAAAATATGTGGGTGCTATAGATAATGACTATGCATAAATATTAGTCCTGCGAAATTATATCTTCAGGTGCCACAAAGCCGTCGAAAAAAGTGAAATATAATGATTTTCTTATATTCTGCATTAGTACAATAACTGAAACTTACTTGTTATTATTATATATTAAGTGTTCCAATTACCAAAATAGTTACTGAATTATGCAGCTCTTAGTTTATTTAGATCAATGTTCTTTTGATTAATGATCTAAATAATCCAGAACTCACCACGAGGAGGTGGCTGCGTGTCGAGCTCCACCCATGCCCTCCCAACCACCCATCCTTGCGCATGTTTTTTTTCTATTAACGTTTTATTTAAACTTTATATTCAGCTTTACTTTCGAATGATGGCATTTTTTTACGTGACTGAAGTGTTGATCTTATGAAGCCATCTCGCGCGTTCAATCCAAATACTTTTGATGATGCTTCAGTCACTAATTTTACCATTCTTTCTACTACTTGTGTATGACAAGGGAATTTCTCGAATGGAGGGGTACTCTTGTTTTCTATGAATTCTTCAATCTCATTTTCTGTCAGGTGTCTTGTCACAGGTGGTTCAGTGACAATGCATTTTTGCCAATTAATTAAATCAGTATAATCAGTAGCTTCAAATTGAATAACAGGTACTGTGAAACGCCTCACAACTTTTTCCTTGTTTGTTTGCCTTGCTTTCTTTATTCGCCTCCACGCTAATTCTCTTATGGCGCTGCGGTCATCATGAATCATTGATGCTAGAATATTTTCTGGATTTGCAAAAAATGCATTTCTTTGTATGACAGGGTTTACAATATCCTTTACTTCGTCATTCAGTGTTCTTGTTAGTTCAATAGTTTTGAAAACATGTTTTGAGCCATTGACAAAAGACGTACTTTGCTTAATAGAAAACCACATTGGGATGTAGACCTTCATTATAAAAGAAGCAATGTTCATGAGGTTCTCAGATGGACTTACAGTTGAAACGTGTATAGACGAAGCAAACGATTTGCTGTAGTCAGCCATCGTGAATGTGCCATTTTGCCTGGACTACGATGAGCAAGATCTGGAGAGCAATATCCCTTTGTTATGGCCTGATGAATATCAATTAGATATTTTTGGTCGGTGCTAAGATCTTCACAGTCTACAGTTGGTTCCTCAGCATCAATCCTTTCAAACTCGACAATAGGAAGACTCTCACTGTTCTCTAATTCCCTGCCAATAGGACCGGTGAATCCGTGGGGGCCAGATGTTTTTCCATCCAGCTTTGCAACTAAATGGCGTAATGGCAATTCATTGGCATGGAGCTGGCACACTAAATGTTGAACTGGCCTCTTCAGCTTCAATTCTATAAGCCTTATAACGCCTCCCTTTTCTCCAGTGTTGACTGCTGCACCATCGCATCCAATGGCAACAAGGTTTTCCAGGTTCATGTCATTATTTCCAATATACTCAAACATTCCTTTACATATTTCTTCAGCTGATCCAGAATTCACAGAATAATGGCCCAAATAATCTGAACCAGGTTCTCTCACTAAAGTGATATGTTCTTCTGTTACCTTCTTCTGATATACTTTGGACTCTTTTTTTTCTTGGAAGAGTGTAGAATCTTTTCGACCATCAAAATAGATTCCTCTGATTGGGACCTGATTTTGATCTTTCATAATTTCTGATCTCTTCTTTTGTCTTTCTCTTCTGATTTTACTCCTATCCACTATTTCAGATGTATTGTCAATAGAAACTTCTCCAATATCTTGCAATACTGCACTAACAATGAATGCTGCAGCTCGATCTGAAACTGCAGTCCTGTCACAAGCAGTAGCCACTGAAGGTAGATTTGTAGTTTTCCTTTTCTTGAATAATTGTTCTTCAGGTTGTTCGAGCTTTCTCTTCGAGCTAACTGGCTCTGGAAATGTATCGTCTGATATTTCGCCAGATTCACTTTCACTATTTGATGTTGATGATGATAATTCAACATTTGTATCCTGCAATTTCTCCTGTGAAGATTCTTTGGTGAGCCTCACAGCTTCTTTTTGCTTTCTTAGCAACGTAGATGCTTTTTCTTTGAGAGTGTAATATCTACTCTATCAATAAACAGTTTTCTTTCACTCCTTTGATCTAAGAGGAACGTCACTTCTTCCTTTGGAACCATTTTTTCTTTGGGACAAGAACATTGTGTTAGTACTTTGCACTTGCACGCTGCAATGTCAAAAAGTTTCGTGTGTGCTTCTTTTTTGAACATATCAATCTTTGCTTTGTAAGCTTCAGAATTTTTTCTGCTTTGGTATGGCTTCATAATGACACGATACTTTTCGTGGTAGCTTCTGAACATTGTTTCAATTCGCCTGTCTGACAGAATTGGGATGGAAGCACTTTCCCAAATTGTTTTCAATTTATCAACAACTTGTTCTAATATTTGAGATATTGAAGGATCTTTATTAGTATTCTGTTTCAAATCGTTTCTTACAAACAAGTAATATTTAAAAACTCCTTCGTATGTAGGAAGATTCCTGTGCCACAAATCTTCCCCCATACCAAACATGGGGCACTCAGTTGAGGCCCTGGTTGATTTTGCACAAACTCGAGACATTTTGAAAGTATACAAATCTGAAAAAGAAAGAGCTAATATCAATTATACGTTAATTTCAGTTAATAGTACATGGCAAACTTAGGGCAACACAATACAGAAATGCAAAATATATAAGAAATATAGTTTAGACTATCTGAGTAATGCCAACAACAGAACACCCACCTGCTACTAGAGCGACAGCTATACTGAACCGAGGTACTCACGTGACAGCTGAGTGAGCTGACTATAGAAAACTGTTTTTAGAGAATAGAAACTTTTTTTAAAGGTTGACTGAGCTATTTTTATACAAGTGTGAATAAATTTTTGTCTATTGTGCATCGTGGACTCTTCTGTAATTATTGGTTAAAATCTGCTTTTTTCAATTTTTTTCAATATTGAAGGTCATTGTGGCACCTGAAGATATTAATGTTATGATTTTAAATTTATACCAGCTTATTTCCTCACTACTCCACACATTTTCCACACTAGCCAATTTGAAAATTCGAAAAATGAGTTTTTCACTCCGCCCTAATGTATATGGGTGTATGTGTATGTATATATATGGATGGTCTCGGGGTTAAAAATATGTCATCACGGGTCTAAAAGATAGTTAAGTGGGAGATTCAAAATCTGAGGCATGGATGGGAGAGTCCTGGAAAGGTTGGACAATGGGCAGTCAGCTCCCAGCCAGTGTTCTCGCAAGTTTAACGGATCTCAAGATACAAGACTTTCAGTGCAAGAAAGAGGCCAGTTTTTTTCTGTAAATAGGCTGAAAAGGACATTCTATACAAAGCTGGGCACTTGTGTTTTTTTTGCGGTACTGCGGTACTACCGCACTACCAAACTGGTACCGCATAACGCAGTACCGCAAAGGATCGCTGAAAGTACAGTAGTACTGCTACCGCATTTTTTGCGGTACTGCGTTATGCGTTACCGGTTTGGTAGTGCGGTAGTACCGCAGTACCGCAAAAAAAAACAAGTGCCCAGCTTTGATTCTATACTGGTACCATATGGCCTATTTTATTATTTATGTATTTATTTTTATAATATATATCATTGCAAAAGTATACCTTATAATTAAATTGGCAATATCTATATTAATTATTAAAAAAAAAAAAAAAAACAATAAAAAATAAAAAAAAATGACCAAAAAAAAACAACATGGACATTAGGGTGATGCACAAATCATGACCATCGTGGATTTTTAGGGATACCCCCTCATTTGTTCCAATTTGTCACAAAAACACCCTGTGAGAAATTCCAGGTCAAACAAATAACATCCAGAGGTCGCGCCCGCCAATTGAAAATTTGAAAATTACAAAAAATTAGAGTAAAATCACATTTTTTGAATTTGTTCTTATTTTTGTTGCAGGTTTGTTGCAGGTTGCAGGTT
The DNA here is from genome assembly GCA_023014485.1 of Bathynomus jamesi. NCBI lineage: Eukaryota > Metazoa > Arthropoda > Malacostraca > Isopoda > Cirolanidae > Bathynomus > Bathynomus jamesi. Next base: position 472,652 of record JAJOZX010001615.1, read on the forward strand.
TGCTGCAGGCAGAGTGGTAGGTGATGCGTATATGAGCAAACAGCAAACAGCGTTCAAGGAAATCGGTGTGGCAGTGTCTGGGAGAGGTGCTATATCAGTGAGTCTCTCCGCCTCAATTTCTCTTCTATTTCCTGTATCTTAATTATGACGAAAATGAGATCAAGAAGCTCAACAGATATGTGGCTGATCGGTCAACAAATAGATAAATTGAATCAAAGTAAGCTTCCATCAAAGAAAGAAGTAATTTCCTTATTCATGAATTATAAACATGTCAAGAATGAAACCTTCAGAGAAGCATTAACTTCAACCATTAATGATGTATTGGAAGTGTGGCAGAGAGCAGGAATACCAACAACCCAGAAATGTAATGTTGTGAAGAAATTAAATAAACTGTATGATGAGTGGCAAGGGCTGAAGAAGAGCAAAGGAAAAAAATCGAAGTTTTCAATAGAGAAAGAGAATACATGGAAAGAAAAATTGGATGGACTCTTTGATATTGCGCATGCAAATGCTAATGAGTTAATAACTATCGAAGAAGATAGAGAGTTTCTACGGCTACAAAGGGAAGGTCGAAAGGGTAAAGTGATGGCTGTTGATAAGGATGAAGAAAAACGTCGAAAGGAAGCTGCGAAGAGACATGAAAAAATGGATAAGAAAAGGTTACGTGAATCAAGTGCATTTGATGAAACAGTTGTTCTTGCAAGCAGCAGCAGTTCCTGCAGTGATTCACCTGCATCTACGGAAGAAGAAGTACATCTGGAACAGCCCTCAACATCCAAAAGAGGCCTTCCAAGAAAAAAATTCAAGATTATGAATGAAAATCTGCTTTCCTCATTGGATGTTGCTAAGATCAGCGACCGATCAGCCTCTTTAATAATTATTCCAACGATCGCAAATGTTGGAAAAGATCGAGAGAATTACAATGTTAGCTACTCATCGATTCGCAGGGCAAGACAGAAATCAAGAAAGAAGTTCAGTGAAAACTTGAAAGAAGAATTTCAAGCTGACAAACCCTTGATTGTTCATTGGGATGGCAAACTCCTCGAAGACATTACTGGGAATGAGGTTGTTGATCGGTTGCCAGTCCTAATCTCTGGCAGTGGAGAAGATCAACTGCTTGGAGTGCCAAAAATAGATCATGGCACAGGAAATGATACTGCAAATGCAGTACATCAGGCGATCATTGATTGGAATCTAATAGATAAGGTAAAAGGCATGTGTTTCGATACAACTGCATCGAACACAGGTCATAAAAATGGAGCTTGTGTCCTAATTGAACAGAAAATGGAGAAAGATTTGTTGTGGTGTCCTTGTCGACACCATATCCTTGAAATCATGTTGGAAGCAGTGGTATCCCCTGCATTACAGGCTTCATCAGGCCCTGACATTCAGTTATTCAAAAGATTCAAAACAAACTGGAATAAGATTAATCTAACTTCATACGATAAATTAGAAAATTATCCACAAAAGGAAAAAGAGGAAATCATCAACTTTGCAGCAGGAAAAATCAATGAAGATCAACCTCGCGATGATTACAGAGAGTTATTGGAACTGACAATCATCTTGCTTGGCGGTACTCCAACGACTGGAATAAAATTCAGGAAGCCTGGGGCTTATCATAGAGCCTGTTGGATGGCGAAAGTCATTTATTCGATGAAAATCTTTATGTTCAAAAGTCAGTTCAAAATAACAGCAATAGAAGAAAGAAATCTAAAAGAAATTTGTTGGTTTTCTGTTTCAATTTATATTAAGCATTGGTTTTCAGCACCCTGCGCAGCACGTGCTCCACGAAATGATCTGAGTCTTCTCAAGAATCTTCACAGCTACAAAAGCACAAATGAACAACTAGCAAATGCTGCTTTAGAAAAATTCAAGAATCATTTGTGGTATCTCTCAGAAGAGTTGATCGCATTGGCTTTCTTTGATGATAAAATCAGTTTTGACACCAAAAGAAAAATGAAGGAGGCTCTTACAAAATCTTCGGAGCCAGATCCTCCAAAGAAGACACAAATAGACATCAAAACTATTGACAATAAGCAGCTTGAAGATTTTGTAACTGCTAACACAAAGTCCTTCTTCAGTATACTCGGATTGTCTTCAACGTTCTTGAGCAAACCAGTAGAAGATTGGCTTCTCGATGAGAGTTATTGGGTTGCAAAGAACGTAGTGAATCACATGAAAGTTGTTAATGATATTGCTGAAAGAGGAGTGAAATTGATTGAAGATTATAACAAATTAATTACCAATGATGAACAACAGGAGCAATATCTACTGCAAGTTGTATCAAATTATCGGAAGAAGCTTCCGGACAAAACTAAGAAAACTCTCGTATCTTTGATGCAACAATAAAATTTACGAGTATATCCATTCTATGTATCTATTGTAAATATCTATTGTATTGTATCTGTTTTATGAACAAATGGAAAAGAGGAAGGTGGTATGATAGGCCTCCTGGGGAACTTCCACTCAAAAAAAAAAGTAACGTGACGCTTGCTGTACCTCCTGGGTGTCATGGAAATCAGCAAATTTTCAAATGGTGGGCGCGACCTCCAAATATTCGAATTTTGACCCGAAATTTCCCCAGGATCATTTTTCTACCAAAGTAAACCAAATGAGAGGGTATCTCAAAAATTTGAAACAAAAAAATTTTACTCCCCCACTTTTGCATCACCCTAATGGACATAAAAAAACCCATTTTTTAACATCACTAGTTTAGACACACTGACCCATACCATTACGCTGGCAGAAAAATGATTACGGGTAGCATAAAGTCTATCATCTGGTATTTCATTTTTACGATTAACTCTTGAATACACTCTGTCATTTTGGGAATTTCGCGGTGGTTCTACTGTAAACTTCTTTTTGTCAGTAAAAAAGCTGAGCTCTACTTTTTCGGGAGTGATATTTCTTAACATGCGTTCAGAACAAACAACTCTTTTCTGTTCGTTAATTTCAGTTAATTTCTGCCCGTGTATCCGTTTATAAGGTTTTAGTTCAAGGTCGTTTTTAATAATGTTTCTGATGCTACTTTCGGATATGCTCAACTCATTAGCAATTCTTGACGGTGTCACGTGAGTCCCTGGTCTGCCTTCTTGACTACAACTTCTTAGTGAATCATGAAGTGACTGCTGTGAGGGGTGCTTTGGGAAGTAGGTGGAGAAGTGAAGAGTGGAATCATTGGCATAGGAGTGAATAGGACAGGAAGTGTGAATTAAAAGATCATTAATAAATAAAAGGAAAAGAGTGGGTGAGAGGGCAGAACCCTGAGGAACACTACTGTTAATAGCTTTAGGAGAAGAACCAGTGGCCATCTACAACTGCAACTGTACTTACACAGAAAATACATACTATACTTTAGCATTTGCAGTGGTAGCAACATGCCTGGTAGTGCATCTCTTGTATGACTGGCTTGTTTATATCTTTCTCATACTCCTCTGGATTATTACATTATTTTTATAGTGATAATTTTTGAAATTTGTTTTTTTACAAATTTTTACTATTTATATTTGTTATATATTATTTTACATGCAATATTATTATTATACATTTATTGTACAATGAATTAAAAGCTTTTATTCAGGTAAATATGACTTTATACATGATTTTTTTAAATTTTATCCCCCTAACCCCATTTATATTATGGGGAGATAGTTCCAACCTGCATGATTTTGTGCTGCATGAACTTTTTCCCACTTTATTATTCAAAAATTTATTTACACATATGATGGCCAGCTACAAAGTACATGCAGGTTGAGTTGACTGGAAGGCAGGAGATGAAGCTGTGCTCAAAGATCTTTTCCGAAGCAGTGCATGAGACAAGTGAGCAAAGACTATTCACAAAAATGTCAAGCAGGAAGAGCAGAGCCACCACAGTGCATTCAAGCAATGGAAAGCAAACAATGTATGCTGGAATGTTAAGGGGTAGGTGCAAGAAAAAGGTGTTCAGGTAGATAAAGGAAGAGAAAGGAATTCAGGATAAACAAGAATGAACAGGAATAAAAAGCACAGTACAGGCAAAACCTATGCTACTGAAAATTATTCAAGAATTTTCCCTTGAAAATATTACCAAATTTAGTAAACCTTATTCCAGTATGTATGACTTTTTATCTTGTCTCATTCACTGTGATGAACAAATATGGAAAACTTTATTTCGGGTAACTCATCAACTTCACTGGAAATACACACTTGAAGACATGACTTTAACCCAGGGCTGTGGAGCTGGCACCAAAATCTTAAGCTCCGGCTCCAGCTCTGGCTACAGCATTTTCAAATTTCTGGCTCCAACTCCGGCTCCAGCATTTTTTTATGCCCAGCTCCGGCTCCAGCTCCTCTCACCATATATTAATGATTGATAAATCTCTTGAAATTGTACCTTGCTACTCATAGGCCATAGCAGGCAGCCACACAAAACATTTCATCACCATCACATGATTCATCAGGCTACTTTTTAAAATTTAGACCAAAGCCTGTTGCAGCTATTAATCTAAATTCTAATGACTATAGCTATGCCTTTGTGGCTTTTTTTTTATCATTTATTAATAATAATATTACCTACACCTTTCATGACAAAAAATGTTTTACAAAAAGACAAAAAAAAACCTTATTCGTTTGTATTATAGAATGTTTATTTGGAAAATGTAGCCTTTTAAAAAAATTAAAATAATTTTTATTACTTTTTATACATCTTCATTACATGCCTGTCCTCAGAAATAAAATGGCTTCTGCTAAGTCATCCTTCATTGATGCTCTTAAATCAGATTTCACTATTCTCAGTGCTGAAAAGGCATTCTACACTGACTTGTGTGGGTGGTAGAGCTGATACAATACTAGCTACATTCCTTATAATCTTTGGATATAAGGGTATGACATCATCAACTGTCAGTTTAGAGGAGCGGTTGTATTTTTCTACTTCCTTTAATTCAGCATAGAATTCTTGCTTGAATTTGGTTATTTTCATCTGTGGAGGATTCTTTAATTCTACTTTGAGACATTTTGCATTTGATCTATCTATTCTGTCCAAATATTTTGTGAAATCTTCCTCATCATTTGAAGAGGATGATTGGTTGGTAATGCTGCTATCTTCTTCATTCTGGGCATCTGGTTTTTCAGATACCAGCTTTTCCATGCACAATGCAATGTCATAGAGGGCCTCTTTTCCTTTAGCTTTTTGATCTTCATTTAATAGAACTTTGTTCATTGGGTCTATGTAAACAGCAGCTAATACAATTGCATTTTCTAATAGTAATACCTCTCTTTTCTTCATCGAAGAAACAATTCCCTCAGCAAGTAGTCCTCCTGTTTGATTGAGACGAAATATTAATTCTTTCCATGCCAACAAGAATTCACCAGAAGTTAATTCTTCTGTTTGAAACTTTTTAGTGACAGCAAAAGGGTAACGAAGCAGAACTTCTAATTGGGTCAATTGCATCCATTCATTTTCAGTTAATGAGACATTTTGATTTGCCAGGTCTTCAAGATGTGGTTTCAGATCAAGCAAACGCTTACTCATCAAATAGGTGCTGCCCCACCGAGTATCTTGATCTAAAATAGCTCCCATACCTGAATGTTTCTTCACACTGGAGTCTATTTTTGGTGTTCTGGCTGCAGTGGCTACCTGTCTGAACTTGCTGATCATAGTTGCTACATGTCGTTCTTTTAATCCATCCCTTATCGCTAACTGCAATGTATGCACAACACAGCGCATGTGTTGAATATGAGATAGCATAGTGGCTTCTTCAGCAATATCATCTAGAACTTCATCATCTTGTTCTGTCACTATCATTTCATTTGCAGAATCAATTTCAGAAATGTCATCTTCATTTTCCATTATTTCCTTAGTAACTGTCCCTCTATTTAGTTTTTCAATAGTGCTTAGCATATTCGAAGCATTGTCAGTGACAATACATAGAACTTGTTCTTTTTTATTTTAAAATCTTGTAAGACAGTTTCGACTAACTTAGAAAGATATTCACTGGTGTGATGTGCATGTGTATTCCTTACTGCCAGTGTCCGAGTCACCTTTTTATTGTTGTCATCTATATATCTCACATTAATGGCAAAATAATTAACTCTATGGCGAGTGCATCCATCCATTTTGAGGAACACAAAGCGCTCCTTAAGAGTTCTTTGAAGTTCCTCCTTTTTGTGTGTGGCATCTTCAATCACAATCTTTCTAATGCTATTTCTATCCAAAGAAACTTGGAGTTTACTGGCCATTTCTCCATTAAGACCTAAAAAAGCTGGTGTTGAGAAAAAAGATAAAGGTATACTATTTTTTACCACCATTTCTATGATGTACTTCTTGAATTTATCTGAGGTCATATTTACAGTAACTTTATTACTAGGAAAGAAACTTGTTAATGGTGACATTTGCAATTGTCCCCCAGGACAAATTTTACTTTTAGTTGAGGTGGATGCTTGACTTGCTTCACTGTCTTTCTTATTAACAATTTCTAAAATTTTTGGATGAAATCATTGTAGATGTCTTTTTAAATTTAATGTCTTGCCAGTCTGGGTTGGTACTTTTGTATCATAGCTTGTACAAGAACTAATTTTAGTTTCACATAATTGTTCATCATTATTTTCTTTCTTAGTGACAAATGAAATATTTTCCATCTGTAGAAACTGTGAAGTATTCAAATAATGCGGACTTTGTTTGACTTTGAGATCTAGTTGTCATTATGAAAGGGCTCAAAAAAAGAAGAACGAAACTTAATATTTTCAATTTTAAAAAATTAAGCTTACTAGTTTAAGTTTCTAAAAATTAACACATTTCCTGAAAAAAATTAAGTCCAATTAGAAATCATTCAAAATAAAAAAAAAATAGCATAAAAAAGTTTGTATCTAAATATGAACTCTTTGTATTGGGCTGGAGCCGGAGCTGACACATTTTTTATCAGCTCTAGCTCCAGCTCCAGCTCCAGCTTCCCAAAAATAACTGGCTCCAGCTCCAACTCCAGCTCCACTCACCAAAATTGCTTCAAGCTCCAGCTCCTGGCTCTGGCTCCAGCTCCAGCTCCACAGCCCTGCTTTAACCCTCCACTGCCAAATGAGTCGAAATACATACAATTTCAAATACAGGAATACCTCAAAATTTGTTGTTTTGAATTTTATCATTTCACAGATTTGTTGTCAATCTTTTACTACCTAAAGTTTCTCAATCCATTGTCCATATTCGCAGATTCGTCATTTTTTAAAAAAATGTGAAAAAAAAACTATCAAAATTGATGAAATTCAACTGTTTACCAACACAATATATTATATTTTGCCAAAAAATTAGTAGAATTTGATTAATTAATCTGTTTAATAACATAATACAGTAAAATGTTTTCTCATTGAAACATGTTATAATCTACTTCAAATTTTGTCGTTTCATATTTTGTTGTTATTCCGGAACAAATTCACAATGAATTTTGAGGTATTCCTGTACATGCCTTTTGTTGACTTAACTCTACAAAAACATTCAGCATTAAAGGGTTAAAGCTTGACTTTTGCCTGAGAATGTTGAGTTTGAAGTGACACTGTGTCCTAATGGGTTAGTACATCCCATTTAATTTAGGCCAAATTGTTTCAGAAGATACTATTACTAAATACTAAATACAGTATATTACTAAATATACAGTAATACCTTGAACATTGTTGTTTTGCACTTTTGTCATTGCTATGCTTGCGATGAAGATTTATAACAACATTGTCTTGGTTTTGCTATTTTGTCATCTTATGCCTGGCAGCATCACCCTTCCTCTCTGTACAGAAGTAACAAGTGTGGCTGAGATGCTTAAAAATAATTTCCAATTTAATTTTTTCATTCGTATTATAAATGTTAGTTTAATAAAAGGTTTGAATTGAACAGTAGATAAATGTTTTGCTTAAAAATAATTTCCAACTTAATTTTTTCATTCATATTATAAATTTTCATATTTAATAAAAGGTTTGAATTGAATAGTAGACAAATGCTTTACTTAAAAATAATTTCCAATTTCATTTTTTTGTTTGTATTATAAATTTTCATGTTTAAATAAAAGGTTTGAATTGAACAGTTTCTTATTGGTTTTTCCCTGTGATTGAGCTGTTAAACTGAGTGTAATTTGCACTGTATTTGTAATGTAAAAATCCTGATTTTCACACGCAAAAAAATCTGAAAACGGAACCTCTTATTTCCCATTGGTTATATTCCTTGAACATTGTTTTTGAATATTGTTGCCTTTTCCAGGAATGCATTAGCGATGATGTTCGAGGTATTGCTGTATTACTAAATATATTTCTTCAGGCTAACACTGATCTTCCGATTATGTACCATGACTGATATTTAATGATTTATAGAAAGCAAACAAAAAAATTAAGTTTTTCAATTTTATTTATAACTTGATTTAATAGAACAACTTAAAACCTCCCATTTCTTGATTTGAACAAAAACCTTAATAGTAATTATTTATAATTTATTCTAGAGGTTCAAGACAATAAGAACTTTAATCTTAAATTAAGTGATGATGGGGGTTAATATGTTATGATAATGAGCATAAAGATGATTTATGTACAAAACACTAGAATTTTAAATAACTTTATCAAACTTCGGAGGGTCTTAGCTTCCTAGATTTTGACTATTGTATTCACAGAAATTCTCACTTGTTTACCTCTTAATTTATTTGGACAAGATAACATGTACAGGCTCTTAATGAATTCACATGCAATAGCATAATGAAAGGTTTATAAGCCAAAGCTGCAAGAAAAGGGGTACATACTGGCAATGCTTCAAGTAATTTGATCTTGCATGCACAACACTGGACTGTCTGCCTAGAAGCAGCACTTAAGTTCTGGATCCTTGGTGCTAACTTCAAAACATGCCTTCTGGCTTCAGTAATGGACTATGATCTTGCCTTTTCTTGAGTTCAATAGGGACTATCAGGGATAAATACTGGACTAGGTTTTTACACTACCTCCAGAGTTGTTTCTAGGAAGATGCCCTATTAAATTGATCTGAGCACTTCTGCATTCACTACAGTATCTACCTATGCTTGACTGGATTGACTTAATTGGCACTCTTAACTAGAAGCTGTGAAACCAAGTTGCTGGAAAAAATATATGAATTAAAAAATAAAATGTCTTAAGAAATGAGAATCAGCAGAGCCCCTACATCAAAATTTAGGGGAATTAGGGTTTTTAGCCTTGATCTGCTTCATTAGAATTTCCTATATTTGAGTTACCTTTTAAAAGAAAAGGTGAGTTTAAGATCTTTCCACTTTCCTAATAAAGTTAAGAAATACTTCACTCATACCAGAAAAATTGATGTTGAGCCATTATTTATACCAAGAACTTCTGCCCCCATCTAGTAGCTTAGTATTTTCAAGTCCACTGGATCTGTTATGATGGTGGCTCCCTTCCTGGTTCACTGTGTGCATAGGCTGCCTTAAGTCACATAAGACACTGTCCCATACTTGGCATAAATTCTTATGTAGTGTGAGTTGTTAGGTTTCCAAAATATTTTGAAAATTGTAACTTCTGATCATTCTATCCCAATTTCTTTGTGTGCATATGAATATTTAGTATGAAGCAGTAGATGTTTTTTGTTGAGAGTACTGTATTCTCTGGTAACCTTCCCAGTACTTAAGCGTAAGCATCAGTCTAATTAGCACTGACATCTTAAAACTAGATACATGTATATACATTTTTATTTCTGCTATCAATTTTCCCTGTAGGCTCTTCATATATTTACAAACATCATATTTTAAAACTTTGGGTGTCAGATTTTACAGATTCTGCATACTGGTTTTGATTTGTATTGAGATGACTAAAAGTTTTTGATTTTGTTTTAAAATTAAAATTATAATCTGAATGTCAGTCATGAGTATTGGCTTTTAAGAGTAATTTTAAAGAATACCGGTAAACTATGGCCTGTGTTAGGTTAGGTTTATAGGCTATAACATGAAAGAGCCTCTTTTTTTTTCTATCTTAAGATGAACTTTGTAATTTGAAAATCTTGTTCTCGGTAAAAGCTATAAAATAATTTTGTTAGGCATAGGCTAAACCCCATGGATTACAAGGAATTCATTGAATTTTGGGTACAGACCCATACTGTAGCTTATTGAGTGTTATATTATTTTCAGAGGAATACTTCATTTCCTTCAGAATAATGAACTGTTAACTAAAAAAAGATACTTTTGTAAAGGAATTTAATTTTTTCCATAACTCATTTGATGTCATAAGTTTCAAAATGGAAAAAAATGAGTGTATGTGTGATTTGAAAGAAGTTTATTGGAACATTAAAGATGAAATTGACATTAAAGAAGAAGACAATTTCTTTGAAACAAATTACTTGAAAGAAGATTCAATTGGCTACAGAAACATTTGTGATAAATTGCAGGTAAAAAATAAATATGAATAATTGATTTTCTTATTATATAGTTTAAGTGGATTACCATTCATGGCACAATGAAAACAAAAAATAAATATAGTGGGCCCTCATTGTTCGTAAATTCTTGATAACCCATGTTTTGGTAAACTCGCGACTGACTCTGTAAATTTGTGATTTTGTCACGTGGCATCTGCAACACTTGCCCAGCCAGGTCAATGCAGGCTCAGTTGCACTGTCTCTCTCACTGAGTGAGGTTGTGTCATTTTGTGCTCTTCAATGCCAGTGTACTATATTTGATGTGTTATTTAGTTGTTTATAAAATATTATTGCTTTACATAATTGTTTGTGTAATAATATTGCTTTATATTACATACAGTAAAAAGTTTTATTTATATAAAATATCATTGTTTATGTAATATTACAGTAACATTATTAGTGTTTGACGCGAATCATTGTTGTTTAATAATACATATTAACAAAACTTTTTTGGCATTTTCAGGATATTTTACACTGCCATCGTTGAGCTTTTGGAACCAATTAGCCATTTTACAATGAAAATGGATCTCATTGTTCATGATTTCATAATTCGTGACATTTTTCTCAGTCCCAATTAATCATGATTTCGTAATTTGTGACATTTTTCTCAGTCCCAATTAATCATGATTTCATAATTTGTGACATTTTTCTCAGTCCCAATTAATCATGAACAACAAGGGCCCACTGTACCTTTTCATTCTTTTAATGAATAGACATTATTGACTAAGGTTAGTAATTTATTTATTAATACATTCATCAAAGCATTAAGCTGATGAATTCATTTTTAAAGCTCTAATATATTATAAGGCATTTTTATTAAACTATGAAATAAATTGGAATAGGAAATTAATTATTGAATGTGATGAAAGAGAGAACCACTTTCAGAGTGATCAGATCAAAGATGAATGGATGAAAGACATTTCTGTTGAGGAGCACACAGATTTCATCGATTATGAACTTCAAATTAAGGTAAATATGTGTGTTCTCTTTAATGATGCAACATTTTTGCAATTTTTTTTTTTTTTTTTTTTGCAAAAAAATGAGTTTTTAATTGTTGCTGAAAAGGGAAATTTTATTTAAAATATAAACTTAATGTGATCAAACAATCAAATGTAACCCCCCCCCCCCTTTTTTTTTGTCATAGTTTAGGTCAACTATTATTGTTGAATATACAGTGTCCAAGAAAATAATTGGTCACTTATTAATCAATATGTATACAATGTATATGGTTATTTTCATTTCCAAACTATACAAGTTTAGAACACATTTTACAAGATGACCATCATTTGTCACTATAATATGTATTCATCACAGTCCATTTTTTTAAGGAATTCTTACTGCTGGGAAGAAAAATATAGAATAATCTCATTCTACACTATTTAGTGCTACATATATATATGAAACAAACAGAAAGAATAAAACTTAACCCTACGTTAGTACTGTTCAGAGTTAAAAACTTAATACCATGGGGTGTCTAGACACCCCAAATGGAAAATGTTTTTATATTTTTGTATTTATTTATTTCTTTTTTTCTTTTTTTCTTTTTTTACTCTGGCCAGATTCAGGAAGCTACTAGAAAGAGGAATGGTGTCAGTGTCACTATCTCTAGATGAGATTTTTAATGTTTTAGGGGTGTTGAAACACCCAATGGGGATAACAGGGTTAAGTAGCAAAAACTTGAGAAACTTACCGAGGACACCAGCAACTCCTCCTTTTACTTCTACAGCCAGACTCCTTACTCATTCGTCAGCCAGACTCCTTGCTCATTCGTCAGCCAGACTCCTTGCCCATTCGTCAGCCAGACTCCTTGCTCATTCATCAGCCAGACTCCTTGCTCATTCATCAGCCAGACTCCTTGCTCATTCATCAGCCAGACTCCTTGCTCATTCGTCAGCCAGACTCCTTGCTCATTCGTCAGCCAGACTCCTTGCTCATTCGTCAGCCAGACTCCTTGCTCATTCGTCAGCCAGACTCCTTGCTCATTCGTCAGCCAGACTCCTTGCTCATTCGTCAGCCAGACTCCTTGCTCATTCGTCAGCCAGACTCCTTGCTCATTCGTCAGCCAGACTCCTTGCTCATTCGTCAGCCAGACTCCTTGCTCATTCGTCAGCCAGACTCCTTGCTCATTCGTCAGCCAGACTCCTTGCTCATTCGTCAGCCAGACTCCTTGCTCATTCATCAGCCAGACTCCTTGCTCATTCGTCAGCCAGACTCCTTGCTCATTCGTCAGCCAGACTCCTTGCTCATTCGTCAGCCAGACTCCTTGCTCATTCGTCAGCCAGACTCCTTGCTCATTCGTCAGCCAGACTCCTTGCTCATTCGTCAGCCAGACTCCTTGCTCATTCGTCAGCCAGACTCCTTGCTCATTCGTCAGCCAGACTCCTTGCTCATTCGTCAGCCAGACTCCTTGCTCATTCGTCAGCCAGACTCCTTGCTCATTGTCAGCCAGACTCCTTGCTCATTCATCAGCCAGACTCCTTGCTGAGCGGACGCATTCCCTGGGCTGTCTGATATTGTTTCTACTTTTGGAAAGTTCTGAATTTTTATATATTTGTGTTTATATTCACATTGTTATAGTTAAGTAACTGAATATTAGTGGTTTTTAGTGATTTAAAAGTTTTCATAGTGTGCTGGCTTAATTTAACTTAAACTTGTGATGGTTATAAATGTCAACTACTTTAACTTGCGTGATGCCATTGCAGAAAGTGTCATGTGCTAGGTGTGGGGTTAATCGGTGGTATACAGATTTTAAGGGTTACAATGGTGGTCCTATGGTGATTACCAAGAGATTGGTTTGTTTCTTTTGTGATTTAAGGGAAAAGATAGTTGATATAAAATGTAGAGTATGCGAAGTGATGGAAAGGCTTGCAATGCTTGATGAGAGCATGGGTAGGGTTACAGTTGATGAAGGCTGAACCTATACTAATGTTGAAGATGTTAGTAATTTGAAGGGCGAGGTGAGGAACATAGTTTCTAGTATAGGTACTAGGTAGCTTATTAGGAAGGTTAGATAGAGTTGAGGAAGGAGTTAAGGTTGGTCCGAGATTAGTAGAAGGGGAGAGATTTAGAGAAGTTAAGGGTGGAGCTAGGCCACGTATGTTAGGTGATAGGAATCCCCCCTATCGAGGTTTCGAACCCTTTCGCCCAGTTGGATAGTGATGTGAATGAGGGGGAATCTATTTTAATTGGGGACTCTTTAGTGTGCCATATGGATAAGGAGTTTGTTGAATGGAATCCAACCAAGAGGAGGAGGATCTGTCTAGCAGGGGCCAGGGTTGACAGAATTAGAGACGAAGTAGATAGGATTGATGTTGCCTCCCATCACTCGATGTTGGTGAGTGATGATGGTAGGGGGGTCATTCTCTGTCAGATCAACCAGTGCCTAACACCCTCATCTCTCAGATTTTGCTGAAATTTGGTTTATAGGGAGTTTGTGGGCCCTGAATCCATTTCTGAAATTATAAGGTCAATCTGACCAACGGTTCAAGAGATATGACCTCGGGAAATTTGAGGTCACTTGCGAGGTCACTAACATTTGGCGACCCATAACTTGGGTAATAATGGTCACAATTATATAAAAGTATATATATTTAGAATCAGAAAACGACAAGGAATCCAAATATGCAAGTTTTAGAACTCTAGGTTGAAAAATAAAAAGTTACACTGTAACCAAAATTTGAGGTCACGATTTGACCTCTGGGGTATCAAATGAGAATTTTTTTTTTAAATGTAAAAAATGAAGGCATAGGCATTGGCTATTAGAATCAGCAAAAAAAAGTTTGTTTATGTTAGTATTTTTCATGTAACTAACATATAAGTGAACACCATATTCATAAGTTGTGCGTCAATTCTACCTATTTTTTCACACTTAAGCTCATAATTTGACCTATAGAAATTAAAATTACATTTTTTTATAGATATAAAAACAAAGGCAAAAAATGTAAAATTGTATTTCACTGCTAATCTACACTGGCAATAATAGTTATAATAGTGAAAGGGGAAGACCTACTTAGAGGATTCATGTGCTAGCCTAATACAATTTTTGCATGCTCGATGCTCTCATCAATTTCTTTTTGTGGAAAAATGTATTGAATTCTGCTGCCTCCTCTTAGGGTAGGACAACTCATTACAGTTAATATATGATGTCCTGGCACTGCACATGAATCCTTGTTTGATGGATAATAATATGCACTTGATCCTGATGACCCAGAGGGATGTAGAAAGTTCACAGTGAAATCATCAAACTCTTCACAATATTCCTCCACAATTCCATACCAAACTTGCATGTCATAAATGCAGCCAACATACTCTCCTGGTTTGACACATTTTAGGTTACCAAGCATTGCAGGTTCATTAGTAAAATGACTTTTCCTTATTCTTTTCTTTTCTCCAATGCCACTTGAAATGGGATACACCATCAGTTCTTCCTTGTTTAGGGGAACAAATCTATGATATTTCTGAGTTCCAGGAATAGCCCTACTATCCTTGAATCGATGTTCCAACCGTTCTTCTGCATCTTTCAAATCAGCTGTAGTTACAAAGAAAAAATTTATCTTCTTGCTCAAGTTTTCTTCACAAAACTGAAACATGTGTTCTGGTGTAAGAATTTGCCTCTCTGTAGTTCTCTGCAAACTGGCACGAGCAGTAGCTCTTTTCACTGTTCCTCCAATCCCATCACATGCATTTTTGCCATGGGATGTAGCAAAGAAGTGCCATTCACAAGACAGACCAAAATCCTCTTCATGGTAACAGAGATTTGTGAAGTTGTATCTGTTCTTATATTGGCCAGCACATCCATCTGAGAAATAGTGCACCTTCTTCAATTGTGGGCATCTGAATTTAACATATGTCATAAGCTTCAATATGAATGAGTAAACCATTATAGTGTTGTGTTTTAGTGATGCAGATAAGAAACAGACACTAAAATGGCTAAGTTCCTGGTCTGCAGATGATCTATAATAGATGACAAAAGGGTGAACTGTACACTGTGAATTGTCCCAGTGAAACCCTTGGGCAGCATCCTGGACAATGAAAGAATAATTCTCAGAGAAATCACCTACTATAACTACCTCGCTCTGAGGTGGTAGTGTTTCTTTCAACTGCTTGAAGTACTGTGATTGTTGCTGAGCAACAAAGTGATGACGAACCATGGGATATTTTCATGCTTAGGGATGATAAGTATTCATGAAGTGGCTCCACCTTATCAACCATTGTACAACGGTCAACAGTCACCCATTGCTTGTAAGATATTTCATTTGGAGCTGATTTCACACTGTCAAGTAACTCAAGAAAATCCAGGACACCCTCTTCTCTTGGGCAATCATTGCAAAGTTGCATCATGCAAGTCTCTCTTTCTGTACTGCAGACACTGTAATCCATAAGATCCTTGTATGAAAGACCTCTTTCTCCCAATGCAGCCAGCTGCAATTTTGGATTTTGATGGTATGTGCAGACACAGACAGAATGAGTCCCACCACTACGGCAAGCACACAATATGATGGCCGTAATTTTGCAAATGTGGAAAATCCTATTTTGGGATTCTTTTCATCATTTTTATATAGTTCAAACATCTCTCTTAAATTCCCGAGGACCAATCGTTTTTGCACCTTCATTGCACCTTCAGCACTGATAACTTTCACGCAATCCTTTTGGCCAGGACACATACGACTAACCTCTTCTGACTCATAGAATCTTCTAACTATATCTTTGTGTTCTTCAGATATCACTTTTCCTTTGCTCATTAGTGGAATCTTCGGAAGGATTCCATGTTCTGATTTAAGTGAACGGCTTCTTTTCACCATGTATGTTGTAGTTTGAAAGAAACTAGCTGTTTTTTCAATTGTGTATGGTGAGAGTGTCAATATTTGTAGTTTGTGATGGTGACATTTGCTCTCCAGGAATGACTGTTTCAATTCATTCATTAATTTGTCTAGATGTTTTTCAGATTTAGTTTCAGGTTTTGAAGTATCACTTACCTCCTCGGTAATTTGAACACCATAACTGAGTTCTAGCCTCTCCTTCAGGTGTTTCTGAGCAGATGATAGCTTACCACGAGCCTTGCGCTTTTTCTGGCTTAATGACAGCCCTTCTGAAAAGAACAGAAAAAAAGGTTTCACACACCTGAATATTAGTAATTAAATATTAATTATAGTACCTTAAATGCTATATAATTGGCTATATAGTAGATCAAACAGACCTTGTAGTAAAGTATAAGTTATTATATTAATTTATTACTTACTTTTTTTAACTGGTGTTTGGTCCAGAAATGCTAGAACTGGTTCAACTGAAGTTGAAGGATTTTCCTTTATCAAGCAATCACTGTCATTGTCCAGATCTTGAATTGAAGAGATGTTACTCAAGCCACTGATAGTAGATGATTCATTTGAATCCTGCTCAGACTCGTTGTTTTCAGTGGTACTAAGTATAGTGGTTTTTCAGTGGTACTAAGTATAGTGGGGTTTTTCATTATCAGTGTCCAGCAGTTCACACACAACAATGAGTCTTTTTTCACTCTTCCAGCACATTTTTCAACAAGTACATCAGTCACTTTTCTAAGATTGATTGTTATGCGTTTCTTGTGTTTTTGAATAGGGTCCTGGCAGTATTTCAAGTGCCGAACCATTGTATTTTGATCTGTAAAGATATAGGATTTACAATTAGGTAATATATATTTTTTAGAAAATATATAGCTATACACACTTAATATTTTAGGCCTTGATAGTCTCTGAGGCTCATTAAAACACCATACCCACCAGCCACCCACAGTGCTGGCTGGAACTGTACTAACCTGTAGACAAGGAATTTTGCAACTATCTGTGTTGATTCTGCACTTAGACAAGTAGCAACATGTTTCAACAGGTTTGTTTAGGCTACATGTGAGCTTAGTCTTCCCCTTTCACTATTATAACTATTATTGCCAGTGTAGATTAGCAGTGAAATACAATTTTTATTAAATTCTTGGAGCTTGAGGTCAAATTGATAGCTAAGATATAAAAATTCCTTGAAATGACAAGCAATTTATAAATATGGTGTTCACTTATAAGTTAGTTACATGAAAAGTACCAACATAAACAAACTTTTTATGATTGTTTCTATTAGTCAAGAACTCTGACTTTGTTTTTTATATCTATAAAAAATGTAATTTTAATTTCTATAGGTCAAATTATGAGCTTAAGTGTGAAAAAATAGGTAGAATTGACGCACAACTTATGAATATGGTGTTCACTTATATGTTAGTTACATGAAAAATACTAACATAAACAAACTTTTTTTTGCTGATTCTAATAGCCAATGCCTATGCCTTCATTTTTTACATTTAAAAAAAAAATTCTCATTTGATACCCCAGAGGTCAAATCGTGACCTCAAATTTTGGTTACAGTGTAACTTTTTTATTTTTCAACCTAGAGTTCTAAAACTTGCATATTTGGATTCCTTGTCATTTTCTGATTCTAAATATATATACTTTTATATAATTATGACAATTATTACCCAAGTTATGGCTCGCCAAATGTTAGTAACCTCGCGAGTGACCTCAAATTGCCCGAGGTCATATCTCTTGAACCGTTGGTCGGATTGACCTTATAATTTCAGAAATGGATTCAGGGCTCACAAACTCCCTATAAACCAAATTTCAGCAAAATATGAGAGATGAGGGTGTTAATTTCAATTTTTTTTGGTTGATCTGACAGAGAATGACCCATGGGGCAATGACTCATATAGGCCCAATACAAGAGTGCCTGACCTTTTGGAGAGATATAGGGGGTTAATTAGGTCCCTGAAGGCAAGGTCAGATAGGCCTTTAGTTTAGTTTGGGTCTTAATATTATGTCAAAAACAATATTTTTGAATACTAAACTAGAAGAGATTTGTGCTGAGGAAAATGTACCCTTCGTAAAGCTGTGGTCAGAATTTAGTGATGCTAGCCTTTTTATAAAAGATGGGGCATGTGCATTTCAATGAAATAGGGAATGCTAGGCTAGGTAGGTTAATCAATGAGAACATCTGAAAGCTGTATAGGTCAAAGCTTTCTTTGGGTCTGGGAAATGCCAGCCCAATGTGAAAAATAGTTTAAAATGCTGCTCCTTACCTTACCTTACAAAGGTTTTTGTGATGATTCATCATTTCACGAAGGTCAAGCTTGTTGCCCCTCCTCCTCCATGGTAAAAAATAATTTAAATATCTTTTATTATAGTGCACGTAGTATTAGAAATTGAATGAATTTAAGGTGATAATTTATTCTGGGAACTACAATATTGTTGCTATAACCAAAACGTGGTAAAATACCATGACTCTGGACTTGTTGGGGGAACTTGATATAATGGGTTTTAAACTTTTTACTAATGATAGGTTCCAGAAGATTGGTGGCAGCGTTTTGCTGTACATTCGTAATTCCCTTAGGGCTATCGAGGTTAAGATAGATTTTCTGGCAGCAATTAATGCGATATGCGTTGAAATTAGGGTGCGTAGTATTAACTTTAATTTTGTTGTTGTTTATAGACCTCCCATTCAACCCCTCAATACCAATACTAGATTGTACTCACTTCTTGGTAACTTTATTAATAATCAGAATAGTATAATTGTCAGAGACTTTAACTGCCTTAATGTTAATTATGAGACTTACCTGGTAATGATGAGGGTTTGAGACTGATTGAGTTCATGGAAGATAATTTTTTATGACAGATTATTACCGAACCAACATGTGGTGACAATATCTTAGACATGGTGATGATGAATGATGATAATATAGTTGAAGGTTTAGAAGTAGGTGAGAGTTTGGGATGGAGTGATCACCAAATTATTAGGTTTCAGCTATTGATAGAAAACAGTAATGATAGTAATGTAATAAAGTCCCTGATTTTCGTAGGGCTAATTTTGATAGTTTTGTGGACAGGATGAGAGTAGTGGACTGGGATAATTTATTTATGGGTAATGACGCAAATTTTCATTGGGAAGTGTTTAAAGAAAGTTTTATGAATATTGAAAGGGAGTTTATTCCTCATAAGCCCAAGCATGCTAGAAATCATGATAGGCCCAAATGGTGGACTAGGAAAATAGGTGAGTTCATAAACAAGCATAATAGAGTGTATAGACTTAATAAGTGCAATGGCATGGTAGCTAACTTTAATAGATATATTGAGCTTAGACATCAAGTTAAAAGATCTGTTAGGAATGCTAAGAGTAATTTAGAGATACTTATAGCTGCGGATAGTAAGCATAATCCAAAAAAGTTTTTTGACTACATGAATAATTATAAACTGATAAAAGATAATATAGGCCTTCTAGTGGATGTTAATGGCACTTTGGCTTCCAACACTCAGGTGATGGCAGGTATTTTTAACAACTTTTTGTGACAGTTTTTACTGTAGAAGAAATAAATAATGTCCCTGATGTGGATGATATTGTTCCATTTAGTAGCGAGACTATTCCAAATGAAATAACTGTTTATGAGGGTGAGATTGTGCATTATATTGATAAGCTAAAAGTGAGCAAGGCTCCAGGCCCTGATGCACTTTATCCCAGACATTTAAAAGATTTGAAAGATGTTATCATAGGCTCCTTAACAAAAATTTTTAGTAAGTTGCTGGAAACGGGGATTATTCCTGAAGACTTCAAATTAGCTAATGTTACACCTATTTTTAAAAAGGGCAACTGCACAGTAGCTAGCAATTATAGGCCTATTAGCTTAACATCATTTGTCAGAAGACTTTTGGAATCCATAGATAGGGATTGTATTGTTGATCACTTAGAAAGTCACGATTTGATTAATAGTAGTCAGCATGGATTTCAATGCCATAAATCTTGTTTAACTAATTTGTTAGAGTTTTATAATGGAATAGCGCACAAATACAATAGGCATAGAGTGGCAGATGTTATTTATTTAGACTTTAAAAAAGCATTTGATACAGTTCCACATAGAAGATTAATTGCGAAGGTTAAAGCACACAGTATACGCAGTCAGGTAGCTAACTGGTTAGAGGAATGGCTTCGTGCTAGGAAACAGAGCGTCGTTTCACAGGGTTCAGTGTTAGGCCCATTGCTATTCATAATCTACATTAATGACATAGATGTAGGCTTGACCAGTAACATGTCAAAATTTGTGGATGATACTAAAATAGGTGATAAAGTTGTTAACGTGGACAATACAAATAGGCGCCAAGACAATGTAAACAGGATTATGGAGTGGATGGATAAGTGGTAGATGCAATTTAACGTAGACAAATGTAAAGTTTTGCATGTAGGTTCTTGTAACAATAATTACACGTACACAATGGACAATAGACAGTTAGTGAGCATTGATGAGGAAGTAGATTTAGGCATACATGTATCTAAGGATTTAAAATTTAGGAACCAGTCCCTGGAGTCTTGCGCAAAGCTAATAGGATGTTAAGCTTCATAGCGCGTAATTTTGAATTTAAATCAAAGAATATTATATTGCCCCTTTACAAGTCCCTAGTCAGGCCTCATTTAGAATATGCCATTCAGTTTTGGTGCCTGTATTTGTGTGAGGATATTGATAGGTTGGAAAGGGTTCAGCATAGGGTTGCACCGATTAATCGGTTGACAATCGGTAATCGGCCATATCGGCCATTTGCGATTAATCGGTCATCAGCTTTTTTTTGCCGATTAATCGGTTTTCATACTCAGTCATCTTTGTTTATTACATTACAGAAATTGCATCCCTGGTTTAAGAATTTCAGTTATCCTAGACATGGAATGAACTTAAATAATATTTTGCTTGTTTTTTTATTAAATATTTTCTACCAATTTGCATTGTTTGGAGAATAATAGGGAGTATTATTGAATTAATTTACTCCATTATCACTCCATTTATTAAAACAAAAAAATTATTGTATCTTACTGAACAAAAGAATCCATTGCATAGGGTGCATTTGCAAATAATTTTGTTATTTTTATCTACTTTAAAGTATTTCCATGCAATGCTTGGAGCCATAAGGGCTTTATGTTATTTAAATTTGTAACAAAAATATAAAATTTCTTGGCAACTTTCATTAAAATGCTTAATTTAATCTGTAAAAGAAATTAAAGAATTAGAATATGTAAATAGTTCTAAAAATATTAGATTAATATTAGATAAAAAAATATTAGATATTAGGCCTACGTTTTATATTGTGTGCTCCTATTTACCAGTATAATAGGTATAAGTGGCATAATTCAGTAACCATGTAGTGCTATAAACTTATACAGTATATAAAAAGAATTATCGGCCGATTAATCGGTAATCGGCTAATTTGCTTATCGGTGCAACCCTAGTTCAGCGTCGTGTCACGAAACTAATTCTATCATTGTGCAACAAGTCTTATGAAGCCCCCTCGATTAGGTACTCCGGCTTGCTG
Organism: Bathynomus jamesi; assembly: GCA_023014485.1. Classification (NCBI taxonomy): domain Eukaryota; kingdom Metazoa; phylum Arthropoda; class Malacostraca; order Isopoda; family Cirolanidae; genus Bathynomus; species Bathynomus jamesi. The sequence continues at coordinate 494,393 of JAJOZX010001615.1, forward strand.
GGCCGAGGGGGCTCATACACCTCATGGGTTGTTGGGGTTTCCTCAACTCCTCGCGGGGTGTGGGTGAAGAGTTACCTAGTTGCGTTTGTTTTTTGTTTTTTCCTTTTTTTTCTTTTTGCTCCCCCTTTTTTTTCCGTCTCTCCCGGAATTTCTTTTGTCTTGACTCGGTCTTGTGCCTCTGTTAATTGTAGTATCCCCCCCTCCCCCCTCTGTTTGTATTTTGCAGTCTTGGGGTCATCGGGTGTCCACCGGGGGGCATCGCTCCGTGGCTGAGCCGTGCTCTGGGGATGGTATGGGCGCCTGGACTGCTGCTGCGTCTGGATTGGGTCTTTGCTTGGCCCTTAACGGACAAATCTCCATAGTGCCAATCTGCTGTTTTTAAAATGAGTCATGTTGGGGGGTGGGCTACCCGGGACGTTGGGCCTGCGCCTTGAAGGATACAGCGGCGGATGGTGCATTGCCTTGAGTCCGAGGCTGCCTTTTTTGTAAAGCTATTGTTTATGGGTTCAATTTCTAAACTTCAATCCCCTCCTGTTGACGACTCTGGCCCGCCCTTCGATTTGGATAAGACTACTACTTGTGGTCATTCAGCGGCCTCTGCCTCCGCTGGATTGACCTTCAAGCCGTATGGCCCCCTCTCGTCCTCTGCAGCATCTGGCTCTCGTGGCCGGACTCGTGGTGGCCGTAGGGCGGGGTCTTCGCGGCCCTTGTTCTCTCGCCCACTCCCGGTTACTGTTACAGATGGACCTGTCCCGGCTGTCAATTTCTGTCCGGTGGACAGGTTCCTTGTTCTCCGCCCTTCCGCTGGCTCCCTTCCGGGCAACTCGGAACAGGTGTTTCAGTGCCTTAAGACGGTGGGGGTTCCCTGTCATTATGATATCTGCCCTCTGAAGGATGGGTCTCTTCTTTTGAAGTCCCGTTCTTCGGGGATGACTGAGTCCCTTCTACAGTTGCAGGATGTCTTGGGTTGCAGAGTTTCTGTGACTCCCCATCCGCAATTGAATAGCTGTCAGGGCACCATTTTCGCTTCCCATCTGCTGTCAATCCCAGTTGGCGAGTTGCAGGAGGATCTTGCCCCCCAGGGGGTAACGAAGGTCTTCCGCTTTTCGTCACGCCGGGATGGTGCTCTTACCCCGTCCGCTCGTCTGCTCCTGACCTTTGACTCCCTTGTGCCTCCGGCCCAGATGTTCTGGGGCATGGGTGATTGCTGGTCGTGTGAGTTTTTGGTGCGACCATATGTTCCTGACCCGGTTCGTTGCTTTGGCTGCAACCGGTTTGGCCATGTTAGCTCTGCGTGCTGCCGTGAGGGTAAGCTATGTGTCCGCTGTGGTGGGCCTGCGCACCCTACCCCGTGCACGAAGCCCCCGCGGTGCTCGAACTGCTTGGGGGCCCACCCTTCCTCCTCTCGGGACTGCCCCATTTTCAAATTTGAATTCGAGGTGCGGTCCTTAAGGACTACCGAATTCCTTAGTGTGTGGGAGGCGCGCGATAGGGTCCGTGACCGGGAGCCGCGGCGGGGGTTGTCCTATGCTGCGGGTCCTCGGGCCCCTCCCGTGCTACCCCGGCGTCTACCGGAGTGGTGCCCCCCCTGGAAGTTCCGGGGGTTGGTGGTCCTCCTGGCGCCGCGGGCCCTTCTTGTTCCTCTGCCTCACTTTCAGACATCCCATCTGATTCCCTGCCTACAAGTGCCCCTTCTCCCTCTCCGGCCTTGCGGTCTGGATCCTTGCCTACTCGTCTCTCGGGTGGGGAAGGTGATGCCCCGAAGGGGAGGAGGAAGCGTCGCCGTGGTCGGAGTCGGAGTCCTCCAGACACGATCATGACTGCTGCTCACCCTGCTTCCCCTTCTTCCCCTTCTTCACTGGAGGGAAAGCGGCGCGCCGCTCCTGATCCGCTCGGGACTCCCCCCGCTATACGGAGGGCTGGTGAGGTGTCACCTCCCAGTGCCCCGACCAGTGTCCGGGTGTCGGTTGAGGTACACCGCCCCATGACACCCTCGATTACTGATGCTGTTCCCATGGTGGACCCGGTCGAGAGGAGCCTGGGTCTTCTTCATGGAGTCTCTCTCCTGGACCTACTTCTCCCACCTGTGGTGGACCTTTCCTCCCCCCCCCGTCAGTGCTTGTCTGGTTTGACGAGCCCTCGAACATCCTGTTCTCCCCAGCCCCTCTCTGGTGGGGAGTCGGGGGTTTCGGCTGGGCCCATCTCGTCTCTCCCCCCCCCCAGGGGAGCCCCCCTCTGAACTCCCTGTTCCACTCTCCACCTCGTTCTACTACGGGTGAAGCAGCTGCTGGGTCGGTGCCCCCCCCCGTTCGGGGTGAGTCGGGGAAGCCGATTCCGTCCCTGGTTGCGGACCGTTGTGTTTGCTGCTCAGCTTAGTCCAACGGTCCGTGGCTATTTCTCTGCCTCTTATAATGCCACTTCCCCTTATAGTTCCATTTTGCATTGGAACTGTAGAGGGCTTTTAGCTAACTGGGAGAACCTTGCTTCCCTGCTGAAGAGCGAGCGGCCTTCCTGTGTTTGTCTCCAGGAGACTATCCTGGCTGCGCGGGGACTCCCTCGTCTCTCTGGCTATGTTGTTTTCCCTTGCACCGCGGATGAGCACACACGCCGGCGGGGTGTGGCGATTTATGTGCATCATTCGTTACCATCGCGAGGTGTGCCTCTTCACACTTCCTTGCAGGCTGTGGCTGTGCGGCTATTTTTAGATCACCAGTACACTGCCTGCTCGATTTATATTCCTTCGCCCGCCGGGCTCTCAAGTTGGCCCGTCAGGCCTCTTGGCGTGCTTTTGTGTCCGGCATTTCCTCGTCTACCCCTTCTGCTACTGTGTGGTGGAAGGTACGTAGTATCGAGGGGAAGCCGGTCCCTGCTAGTCGCCCTGTCCTTCGGGATGGGGACGGCTTCCTTTCGGATCCTGCTGCTGTGGCCGATCGGCTGGCTGGGGCTTTTGCTGCGGTTTCCCGTTCGCCTTCAGCTGCGGATCGTCCTTTGTCGAATGTTACGTTCCCGCCGCCTGGGAACGAGCCCTATAAACCATCTCTTTATGATGCGGGAACTTCGGGCTGCCTTGGCAACCCGTCGTTCTTCCGCCCCTGGCCCTGATGACATTCCGTATGACTTTCTTTGGAATCTGCACCCAATGGCCCTACACTTCTTGCTGGATCTTTTCAACCGGGTGTGGGTTGAGGGGTCGTTCCCTTCCCGTTGGAGGGAGGCGATTGTGGTCCCGATACCTAAGCCGGGGAAGGATCCGGCGGAGGTGGCGGGCTATCGGCCTATTGCCTTGACGAGCTGCTTATGCAAGCTCCTTGAAAAGATGGTGGCCGTCCGGCTTTCCTTTACACTGGAGTCGCTTGGGTTATACCCCCCAACCCAGTATGGCTTTCGTCGATTTCGGGGTACTCTGGATCCCCTTCTCCTCCTTGGTCATGATGTACGGGAGGCCTTTTCCCGCCGGAAGCTTGTTCTGGCCATCTTTTTTGATGTCCAAAAGGCCTATGACATGACCCGTCGGGGAGTTGTCATGGACTGTTTGAAGTCTCTTGGTTTTGTGGGCTTTTTGCCCACATTTCTTCGTAACTTCCTCTGCCGTCGCACTTTCCGTGTCCATAATGGGGCGGCCCTATCTGACCTGTATGTTCAGGAGGAGGGGGTGCCCCAGGGGTGTGTCTTAAGCGTCTCCTGCTTCAACCTGGTCATGTCTGCGCTACCGGGAGCCCTTCCGCCCTCGGTGCGATGTTCCATCTATGCCGACGATCTGGCTGTCTATGCCGCGGGGAGGAGTCCCCCCCTCGTGGAGAGGCAAGTCCAACTCGCGGTCAATTGGGTTGAACGCTGGGCGTCGTCAGTGGGCCTTACACTGTCTTCCCCGAAGACTTCGTGTGTGGCCTTCCTTCCGCCGAGGAGACGGGGATCCGGCGCCGTCCCGACCTTTGATCTTACACTCGGGGGTCAGCCTCTGGCCCTCGTTCAGTCAGTGCGTTTCCTGGGTATGGTTTTCGACAGCCGTTTGAGCTGGGTTCCCCACCTTCGCCGGCTGCGCGAGTCTGCAAGACGTCCCCTGGATTTGCTGGGACATCTGTCGCATACTACATGGGGCGTGGATAGGCAGACACTCCTCTGTTTGTACGTGTCCCTGGTACAGTCAAAATTAGATTATGGGAGTGTGGTGTATGGCTCTGCCTCCCATACAGCCCTTCGGATACTGGATCCAGTCCTCTCTAGAGGACTGCGCATGTCATCTGGTGCCTTCCGCTCCTCTCCGGTTGATAGTCTGCAGGTTGAGTGTGATATCCCTCCCTTGGGGGATCGGAGGTCATTCCTCATTGCTAAGCACTATCTCCGGATCCTTCGTCTTCCCAACTCTCCTCTGTTCTAGGTGGTGGAGAGGGCATTCTGCCGGGATGGGGGTTGGTATTTCACCGACACGGTGACCTCCCTCCTCGATGGTATGGGCACTCCTCCTCCATCCATTATACCAGTCTCTTTCAAGGGTGTTGCACCTTGGGAGAACACCCCTGTTGTGTGCTGTAGGGCATTGCACCCCGTTCGCAGGGCCGATTCTGACTCTGCCTTGCTTCAGTCTGTTCCTTCAGCATGCGGCGTGTCACTCTGCATGTGTTGCAGTCTTCACGGATGGCTCGAGGTCGTCGGGGGGCGTTGGGGCCGCGGCTGTTGCCCAGTCATCTGCCCTTGCTCCCCGATGTACCTGCCTCCCTGATGAGGCTTCCGTTTTCACGGCGGAGCTCTATGCCATTCTGAGCGCTCTGGAGGTGGTGCAGGAGCATCTGGATGGGTCGTTTGTCATCTATTCGGATTCCTGCAGTGCCCTGGATGGCCTGGAGTGTTTTGACCCTGTGCACCCACTGGTCCGACGAATCCAGCTACTGTGCCATACCCTTGTCGCTTTCAGTGGCAAGGAGGTGGTGTTTTGCTGGGTCCCAGCACATGTTAACGTGGCTGATAATGAGGCTGCTGATCGAGCTGCCCGTTCCGCGTGCCGACTACAGGTTTCACCTATGTCCCTCCCCTTTTCCGATTATATCCCTGGCTTCCATAGGTTTTTGCGCTCCTGGTGGCAGAGTCGCTAGGATGGCGCTACAGATAACAAACTTTGCAAGATTAAACCCAAATTGGGATGTTGGGCCTCTTCCTTCCATCGGTCGCACCATAAGGAGGTGGCTCTGGCCCACCTCCGTATTGGCCACACCCACCTGACCCATGGCTATTTGATGGCCGGGGATCGGGTGCCCCGATGTCCCAATTGTAATGTTTTCCTTACAGTTGCCCACCTCCTGGTGGAGTGTCCGCTTTACTCTGCGCTGCGCGCAGAGTATTTTCCCTTTTTGGAGAGTGTCGGGCCTTCTGATAGGCTTGGCGCTATTCTATCTGAAGGTCCCTACTTTTCGATAATCGGGTTGTTCTCCTTCCTCTTTCGCTCCCGACTTCTTTACCGGCTGTGACTCTGCTATGATCTTTTTGTTTCCCCCGCCTCCTCCTCCCCCGTCTATTGTTCATTTCCATTAGCTGTTCCTTAATTTTCGTCCTGTGTTCGCTCTGCTATCCACCTTTCTTTTGGTGGCCATGAGCGGTCATACTTTGAAAAAAAAAAAAAAAAAGTCTTATGAAGATAGGATTAAAGAGTTAGACTTTCATTCACTTGAAACTAGGAGATTAAGGGGGAGCTTATTGAAGTTTTCAAAATCATTAATAAAATCAATAACGTAAATTTTGACAAACTGTTCACTTTTGATAATAGCAATACTCATAATAATGGATTTGTTGTGTGGCAGATGATTCATTATTGACATCACTAAAAACTCTTTTGCATTTAAAGTCATTGATGAATGGAATAATCTTCCTGCATCTGTTGTGAACTCTACCAGCGTTAATATGTTTAAAAACCATTTAGATAGGCACTTTAAAAATATTAACATTGTTTAAAATAATAAACAATTAGCAACAGGAGCTCTAGGGGTAATGGTCGAGGATGAGTCTGTTGACGATTAATGCCAGCTTGTGATATGCCAGCAATAAAATTATTAAAAAAAACTAAACACGAATGTAGATGTAGCTTGTAGTGTAAACTAACCCACTTTGTTATACTCTTCCTACTTTTTTTTCCCCCCCTTTTCTTATCCTCTCTTTATTTGCATGTCTGTAGTTTGCATGGTATGACAGTGTTTGAGTTAAGACTGTGTTTGCATGGTTTGTAAACATTCTTATTTTACGTAAAGATTTTCATCTTTCACCCCTTTCCTATTCCCTTTGACTATTTTTCTGACTTGTCAGCAGTGGCTGGTGGATGATGATGGTGAGTCCTTCTTTCTCATTTTCTGAATGAATGATAACCCACGAGTGATAGGTTTTGCTGCTTACTTAACCCCTTATTCTCTTCTTTTAACCCCCAACACACTCCTTTCTCTCGGGCTAACCTTAGAGTGGATCTTAGGGTCTTTGTAAGCCTTAGCTTCTGTAGATCTGTAGATCTTCCATGCTGTTTATAATTGGTTTTCTCTTATGGAATATGGAAAATCTCGATCATAGAAAATGTTTGTATAAATAAAAGGGCATACCATAATATTTCTCCTTACTAAGAATTTTTCACATTTGATTTCTTAAAATTAAATAACAACATATTTTATAACTGTACCTTTCAAAAACGGGGCAAGGGGCACCACTGCTGGGGCAATATGAAGGACCACTGGGACAAAGTCCCAGTAGTTTCTCTGTAAAAAAATGCCCTGATTCATCACTCAAACTCCATTAACCCTTTCACTGTGCATAAATGACCTTGTCATTCATCAAAGTTGATGATAGGAATGCATGAATATTCACTTGTATATTCACTTGTTTATCATTCCTATGGTAACTTTAGTCTTTTTAGTCTTCTCTCTAATGATTGATGGCAACTTTTTTGCTACTTGAATGCCCAACAGCTTTAATTAATATAAGATAAAAACAGTACCTATCAGGATCTCGCATGGTAAAGTTAGTGTGGCTTTTCTCTCTCTCAGAAACAAAACTAAGTCTCAAGGAGTCTAAGAATAAAAACCCACTCTAATAGACAGAGTTTATTTCCATGACAGTTTCGATGCCCACTGGCATCCTCCACCCGAGGAGGATGCCAGTGGGCGTCGAAACTGTCATGGAAATAAACTCTGTCTATTAGAGTGGGTTTTTATTCTCATATTTTGACCTTCACCTAAAAAAGTGAAGTTTTTTGCATTTCTCAAGGAGTCTGTTGTTGTGGAAAGGAAGGCTCATTTTTTGTCAATATATCAAATCTAAATGATCAAGATTTGGAATCAAGATTTTTAAACCTGTTGATGAAAATGGTGTAACCATAGAACACAGCATTTATACTGGTATCAATGAAACATGGATGATTTTTCAAAAACTGAAACTGTAGTTGTTAGGTTGATCCAGAGATATTTTGGCAAAGGACATCATCTTTATACAGACAATTACTGTACTATACCAAAGCTTTACAAATACTTACTGGAAAACAAGACATATGCAACAGGAACCATCAGAAATAATCGCCAAGGGCTACCTAAAGAGTTGTGCACCACAAAAGTTGAAAAAGAAAAAAAGCATGCATTTGAGACTGATGAGTGATGACTTGGTGTGTCTTTTATACCAAGATAAAAGAAATGTACTCATGCTCTCTAACATGTATTCAAATACTGATAAGAAAGTGAATAGAAGATCAAAAGGGAGGTATTATACAAAAAAACATTCTAGCTTGTATTGAGGACTACAATAAAAACATGGGATTTGTTGATTGAACAGATCAAGTTTTGCATTACTACACTATGGCCAGGAAATCAACAAAATGGTACAAAAACCTAGCTGTACATTTCATTCAAGTATGAATACTAGATGCACTTGGAATATACAACTTTGTAAAGAAGAAAAAAGTCACTTTTCTTGAATTCTGTTTGGCAGTAGTAAAAGAACTGACAGCTACCTCAAAGCCAGTCCTGGATAAGGTGACTGTTCCAAGGCTAGTTGGGAAGCATTTCATAGAAAAAATAACATCCAAAAAGAGTCGCAATCCCACAAAAAGATAATGTGTATGCTACCTTCAGGAAATAGTGTCACAAAGTTGCTATCATTGCAAAACCTGCTCTGACAAACCTGGATTATGCATCGAATGTTTTGAAATCTTTCATACTGAACTAAACTTCTAAACTACTACTTTATTTTTATATTCTAGGATTATCTTAATTTTAAGGTAAGTCAATTTAATTTTATAATTAAAATTATATACATTGATTAAAATTATAATTAAATTAATTAAAATTAAATTAAAATAATTAAAATTATATATATATATATATATATATATATATATATATATATATATATATATATATATATATATATATATACAGTGCCCGCGAAAAGTATCCGATCACCCTTGAAATTTGTATTTTTTACATAAAAAACAATGTTTAAATGTATACTAACCTTATATTAGTATTTTGTCATCTGTCCTTTGGTTTGGATGACTTGTTCTAGACATTTTGGCATGGATTTAATCAAGTTTTGACAAACTTCCACTGATATTTCCTTGCACCATACCTTTTTGATGGCCTCTTGTAATTTTTCGACTGAGCCAGTGTCGTGGCATTCAACCTTATTTTTTATTATTAGCCACAGATTTTCTATCGGATTGAGATCTGGACTATTACCAGGCCAATCCAAAATATCAAATTTATTGTCAGTAATCCATTTTGTCACTATTTTGGCCCTGTGACATGGTGCACCATCATGCATGTATGTTTTTGTCCTTTGGATTGCCATTGCCATTGGAAGTTTATCCTGTAGCATTGCTAAATACCGTGCACCATTCATAGTTGTGTTCTTCGGAAGAAAATATAAGTTTCCACGCCCATAGTAACCGAAACAACCCCAAACCATCACACTTGGAGGGTGTTTCATTGTCTTTAGGGTGTATTTAGGGTTCATCCTATTTGAGCCAATAGGCCGGCGAACCTTTTTTGGACAACTTCTGAATGTCAAAAATGTCGACTCATCGCTAAATAAAACCTTCTTCCAGTCATCAACAGTCCAATGAATGTATTTTTTACAAAATGCGACACGTTTTTTACGCATTTTTTCATTAATGAACGGTTTCTTAGCAGCATGGCGAGATGGTAATCCGAGTTCTTTTTGGAGCTGCTCCTGGATAGTTCGTTCAGAAACACCAGATAACAAATTATTCATATTAAATTTTATTTCTTTCGCAGTTATTGTTGGGTTTTTCAATACTAAACGTTTCATAAGTTTGTCTGTTCGCGAATTTGTTTTTCTCGGTCTGCCAGATCGTTTTTTAGGGACTGGCGTGGTTAGGCCACCATTGTTCTTAGCCCGTGAAACCCATAAATTAACGGTACTTTGAGATATGTTTAATTCCTTAGCTATCTGTCTCTGTGATTTCCCACATGCATGCAAAGCAACAATAGCACCTCGACAATCACTCTTAAGTTGTTTTTTAGCACACATTATATATAAATTTTATTTACACCACTTTCTGTAAAAAAAAAAAAAAATCAAGAAATTTACACAAACAGTGAAATCTGACAAATTTGAGACACAGCCACCCGCAACGAAGGCTACCAGAACACTAATTTGAGAATGCGTTGGATAGCTCTCATATCAGCGAGCAACCTCAAAGTTACCAGATGTCGCTAGAACAAATAGAAAGTGAATTACGTGTCTCTGAATATCAAGGGAAAATATTGTATTTTCTTGAGTGATCGGATACTTTTCGCGGGCACTGTATATATATATATATATATATATATATATATAAATAAAGATGAAAATTGCCATGTGTAGAGATGAAAATTGCCACACATTTGTCCTGAGTGTAACCTGTGTACTCACAGTGAAAGGGTTAAGGCATTAATGAGGTGCTCTCATGTGGAGTGGATCTATTGACTTTTGTTTCTTCAAAGGAGTTTTGCCAGTCTACTGAGTTTGTTACTACGCAAGTTTCTTAATATACTCCCACATTTAGCATTGAGGAAAGGTTCTATCTAGGAAGTTGTGAACAGTACTGACATTGTGGGAAGTCACCCTATCCTGTTGAAAGATTACACTTTCCAAGTCAACTCCAGTAGCCCTTGCATGGAAGTCAGGTTATGATTATCAAAGAAAGTGGACTGATTACATTGGCATCAGCATTTGCCGAATTTAGCCAATTCTCTACTGAATCTTTAACGTTTTAAAATTTTCATGTTAATGTCTCAAAACTTTGATGTAAAATTCCTTGTTGATTGTGGGGCATATTCATGGTGCACAATACCTTTACATTTGTCTCATAGTTTTGTTATTTAATTTATAAATTTTATTTTCTAAGTATATTTGTTGCCAGTGACCTTGTAATGTCAGATGGATTACCCCCCCCCCACACACACACACACACACCGTCTGAAACAGTGTTATAATAAAGTAACTAGTCTTCTTGTGGTGTAACTTCTTTGTTGTAATACCTATATAAAATAATCATATTGTAGGATTAATTTTGATTCATAACAAATATTTACATGTAAAGTTCTCTAAAAACCATTTTTAAAAATTTGTTTCAGAAATCTGAAAATTCATGCCAGAAAGAAAGCTCTGAACTTTTTAATGATTCAAATTCAGAGGAAATTTCAAAAATTGAAAATCAGAAATGTGCTTCTGATGTGTCATTGAGTAAGCATCTTCTGTTCAAAAGAATTCAATGTTCCAAATACCCGCTGGTTCAACTTAAAAAATTGAACATTAATGACCATATAATTAGGATTGTTGGAAGACCTTTAAATGAACAGGTAAGATGAAAACCTTTTCTTGGTTTATTTTAAAGAAATCTAGCAGCAATACTAATGATAGCCAAATGGTAAAGCAGAGTGGAAATTGGGAGGTTGAAAATGCTTGAAATATCTTGAATGTAATTATGGAAAATGTTTTTCATATTTTCTTTAATTTTGAGATTTAAAATTTTACATAATCATTTTTGTTAAAAATTAAATATTTGAATTTGTTATTTATCATTTGATTGATAGAAGCTAGTTTATATGCATTTTTTTAAAGTAAGGAATATAATTTTCTGATTTTAAGCCATTTCTGGATTTATTAACAAACTTCTGCCAGTATGCATTCCCTAATACAGTAAACCCTCACTCTTCATTGGGGTTATGTTTTTGAATTTTGCCATGAATGGCAAATCTGTGATGTGCAAACTTAAAGGATTATAGGGAAAATAAGGTTAGGTACTTTGTCTAAAAAAATTTATCTTTTCTGTCATATTTTACCCTTTATATATATATATATTTTTTTGTTTCAAAGTATATAATATATATATATATATATATATATATATATATATATATATATATATGATTTAGGGGTTGTAATGACTGATGATGCAAAATTTGAAACACAAAATAAGATAGTAAATAGAGCAGAGAGAATAACTGAGCAGATACTGAGAACCTTGAAATGAAGGGATAGGAATATAATGATTCCTCTAATGAAAACACTGATCATACCCAAATTGGAATACTGCTCAGTCCTAACATGCCCATATAAAAAAGAAGACATTAGACAGCTAGAAGGATTCAGAGAAGCCTCACAGCCAAGATCAAGGGGTGCAAAGAACTAAATTACTGGGAAAGGTTACGCAAACTAAACCTATATTCACTGGAAAGGAGAAGAGAGAGAGATATACACCATTATTTACACTTGGAAAATAATGGAGAAATTAGTCCCTAATCTTACTCTGAACCCTGTAACTCCCCAAACTAGGGATGTACTGATATATCAGTATTGGTGATATTGGTAGATTTTTATTGATATTGGTACAGTATTGGCCAATTTTTAAAAATATTAGCTGGTATTTCAAAAGTACAATTTTTCCAAAATTAGGAATAAAAGACTTTAGAGGATGAAATTTCCAATATTTTGTTGGCTTAATGCTGTAGGTTAATCATAACGTAGGTCCTAACAAATATAGCACATAAGTTTTACCCAATTTTCTTTTAAAACAGCCAATCAAACAAGTGTAAATCCTTTGAGAAATATGTATAAAGCCTAGAAAACCAAAAAACTATCTTGTAGTCATAGCTCACAATATTAACCCTTTAGCGGGCAAGGTAGTATATTTTTGAGTAATCAAAAAATCCTCTTAGTTGTGAAAACTTTAGCCCTTTCTAAGACATTATTACTGAGTAATTTTTATTTAATTGTAATGTAATGGTTTCAGTATTACATTAATGAAATATCCCATCTGGGCCACTTGGCAGTTTCACGGTGTACTACGCTCATCCCGTTTGGGCTCTTTTGCCGGGTAAAGGCTAATTTTTTTCAACTAATATTTTATATTATATAACTTTAAAGAACACATTAAAATAATGTATTGCATCAAGAATTTACAGTTTCGTAAAAAAAATTTGATGATAATCCTATGTTTTTCATTTTCTCCAATTCAATTTGCTACTAAAATTGGGAATTGTACCAAGGAAAAGAGATTTATTACTACAAACATTTATTTAGATTACATTTATTCATATTGATCATGATATGTTTCAAAGCAATTTTTAGTATCAGAGAGGCAGATAGCAATATTACAAACCTTGCACATTCACCTTGATCAGTGGATATACCCCTTCTTCGAATAAAACTTGCAGGTCTGCTTCATTTTGGTGGAGATTGGCAAGTGAAACTTGCTGATATCATGTCGGATGGCTTCAGGTGGTAACGTAGCTTGTTGGCCTCTCTTTGGAAGAGTCAGCTCAAATGAAGGAGCCTTTGGCTGCCTAGCTGCCCTTGTTATTTCAACCTTCAGAAACCTTAACAACCTTGAGATCTCCAGCCTGAAGTTTTTCAGTGACAGTGGTTCCATGTGAAGTTCCTTGCAGTCTCTCTTGTAAAAGAGCCAGGCATTGCAGAGACATAAGTCGATGGCATACCCAAATATCCTGATGTACCATCGCCTTGCCCTAAGAGGAGTTTTGTAGAGATGAGTCAGCATGTCACTCTTGTCAACCCCACCCATCCAACCATTGTATTTCTTGATGACATCAGGATATGCTACTTCTTTCTTTCCTTTTGTTGACTTGTCGTAGCATTCAACGCTGCCCATTGGCTCCACTCCTGCATCAGATGACAAAACAGTAATGACCTTGTTATCCTTCCACTTGAGAGCAAGTATGCCGGATGATGAGCAGTAGTCTCAGGTTCCTCTTGGGGTTTTAGAATGGTTGATTTCCTTGATGGACATCAGGTCTGGATTTCTAATTCTGTTTTCTCTTGCTGTCCCTACATACTGGCAGTTGTAGGTCTCCTTCAAGTATTCAATGAGGCCTATGCTGGTGAAGTAGTCATCATCCTCAAGGCTTCTGGGTTGCACAGGTACTGCACCAGCTGAAAAATATGATTACATTAGTAAGGACATTAGTAAGGGTCATATAAAATAATAGCTTTTATCACATAAAAAAAATAAACATGAATGTCCTCTCAAAAATTAAAGTGGACTACATTACTTAAAATGTAAATTGCCTTTAAAACTAGCCATTTAAAAATTGAATACCTTTCCATTTTCTTGTTGATTGTGGAGAACTGCCTTTAAAACTAGCCATTTAAAAATTAAATACCTTTCCATTTCCTCATTGATTGTGGAGAACCATCATCTTCCAGGTCTTCCTTGGTCAGCTCCAGAAGAAAATCAGGGTCAAGTGCATTATCATCCTCAATGTTGTTCTCAAAATCACAGTCTTCATCATGAGAAGGGGCTAACCACTTTGACCTCTTATTTTTTGGCTTATAAAAACTGCTTGTCGACACCTGAAAAAGGGGGACAGATTAATGTGTGTGAATGAACCTTCACAATGTGTTAAAGCACAGCTCAATCACCATTATTGATATCACAACAATCATTAACACTCACCACAGCTAGTATTTAGGCCTAGTACCCCCACTTTACATCAAAACCAATATATATATAACTGTTCATTACCTAAATACCCATATTTACCCTCAAATTATCCCTGTCACCATCACAGTAATTCCAAATGCTTAAAAAATCATTAACTTATGAACCTAAAATGTGGAAATATAATTTCTGATTTACTAAAAATCATGAACGTGCTTAATTCATCAGAATTAACTAAAATCCCAATCACATTTTCTCCTGTAGTCCGGATGAAAGATCCCAGATGGGCTGAGTGTGGTTTCCCATTAAACTGTCAAGGAGCCCATTTGGGCTCTTTGTTTTTCTAAACACTAAAATTTTTAGATTTCCTCTAATTTGAGGCATTTTTAACACACACACATGAAGTACAGCTATTCACCTATACTATATTAAATTTTTATACACTCACCTCTATTGGGACAGGTTTGAGAGTGAAGAAAATTGAGAGAGGTAGGCCCATATTACAACACACGTGGAACTGGTGTGAAATGGATAGCTTTAACGCCTCCTCAGAGAGAGTATATTTGCATAAAGTGCTCTGATTGACTGAAATGTGATGATGAAAGATCACGTCATAGATGGAAGGAAATGTCACACTTTGTTTGCTTATGTAGGCTTGTACATGCATCTGAATATTGGCTTTTAAGTAACCCATATGGGATACCTGCCTGCTAAAGGATTAATCCAGATAACTGGTTAAAAACACATTTACTAAGCCCAACATAGGCCCGCAGTCCAATTGTATAACAAACAAAACTATGACATCTAATGCAGTGTTGCCATCTTTAATGAAAAGCATTATTGCTTTGTTTGCAAATTTTCAACACAGAAAATAAATTATGAATATGTTAAAAAATGTCAAACTAATAAACCCTAGCTGGATATTGGTTATCAGCCAAAACGTGATATCAGTACATCCCAAACAACAGTGGAAAGTAGAAAAGGAAGACTGTGTCATATTCCCAAATTAAAGGCGAGACAGGGAGCATCCTTAACCCTGAAAGAAATAGTTTTGTTGTGAGAGGACCAAAACTGTTTAATCAGCTGCCCAAAGACTTGAGGAACACGAGTGGTGTTGTGGTGGACATCTTTAAAAGAAGAGTAGATACCTGGCTCAGAACAATCCCTGATGAGCCGGGCATACCTGGCTATGTGAGGTGGAGTGTACAAGAAACCAACTCACTGAAATGGGGGTGCGATGCTGGCAAGTGTTTCTTGTGAAAATGCATTTGCGTTACTCACCTACCAGATACTCTGTTAGTGGGGTCATGGCAGCTGCTGCTGGTGGCTGAGATGGGAGATTGAGCTGCCAGTGAGGACCACCCAGAGGGCCTTCAATTGAGTAAAAATAAATCCTTTGACTTCAGCACCACTTGCACTGCTAAGAATGAGAGAAATGAGGTGAGCAAGTTCCCAATTTTAGTATGGTTGAGATTGTCAGATAGGCATCTCTCACCAATTTGAAACTGGGTTCTCACCTTTAAGATCTCTGGGGCATAGCAGTCTGCCTCTTTTAAAGACTTACTCCTCGGCTTATGGTGGGAGGATTTAAGAAAAGTAAAGCGTCCTTTGCCTAATTTAATCAACGAAACAAAAATAACACTTACAAGGTTAACTGCATCCAAGTTTTTACAGGTAACTAAAGAAAATATGAACAATTTTATTGATCATACACCAATGTGTATTCAGAACCAACTAAGCACTTGGCAAAAAAAAATATTACTACAAACCAAAAGAAACAATAATATTTAATCCCATACCACACACAAAAATGTCAACATAAAATAAAACCATTAAATTATTGGCCATCACCAGCCCATTAACACACAAAGGAGACAAGACTTACAGAAAAAAAAAGCAACTTGCATAACTAATACAAAGAAAACAAAGAATATTAGTCACTAGGGCAAGGTCAATGAGTGTTTACCCAAATTCTATAAACCTGATAAGTCCCAGATGTGTCATTTTAACCCTTTCACTCACTGGGTAGACAATTGTATAGCTGAAAAATAAACCATATTGATTCTTATATAACCACACATAAAGGCAAATTTCTTTTTTACCCTATGTCATAATTTGTGAATGAAAGGGTTAAACTCTACACACCCTATCCTTCATATCACAATCATTAAAGGTATTCTTGGCTCAATCAGTGCAAACAAAAGTAATGTTTATAACAAAAAAAAACGTGTGTGAATACTGGCTTCAGCATTTGTGCAGGTATTGGGGGAGAAAAAGCTTTGTCCAAATTCACTTCAATAAGCAAATGTCCCAGCCAAAAACAAATCCCTGATAAAGAGAAAAAACCCAACAACATTTAGGGATTATCCCCCAGCACTGGCATCAGTGGACCCACCAGAATCCATGAGTGCAATGATGCCAGAAAAGGGAGCAAAATTAACAATAATAATAATTAAGGCTCTAAAATTTTGGGATATGTATTTGCTTTAATATGTTGCTCATAAGGCAGTTAAAGGTACAATTTAGTTCACAGCCTGAGAAAGCTCAAAATCCATTGTGATGCATATTGATAACTGAAGTTAAGTTTTTCAACAAGGTCTTTATAAAGGAAATCAGGCATTCAAAAATGATTATGATATTTACATGATAATTTTAAGTGATCCAAATATGTTAGACTGGTTCTTATAGCTAATAGTTAAGCAATACAAAGCACTAATGGTAAAAACAAGACTCTTGGATCACCTACCACACCATCAACGAGAAGTGAGATGCTTTTCCATCTCTAGAAATGTGCACATGATTGCCTCAAGGTTCTGATTATTCTCTATACTGAGAGAATTTCAAAGCTGTTATAATCAGGCATATGATTGCCTCAAGGTTCTGATTATTCTCTATACTGAGAGAATTTCAAATCTGTTATAATCAATTAAAAAGATAAGAAAAACATTTTTAGTAACTCTGAAGGCCTGGCTTTCTAAGAAAGCTCTGGCCCAATGGGGATTACTGAAACCTCCCAGGCCCTACTGAGGGGTTTGGGAGCTCTCAGGAATCCTTCCCAATAGTGGAGTTCCCACCAACTTGGGGTCTTAACCACACCATCTCATCCCTACTTCACCAAGCCAACTTTAGAGAAGGGGCGACAAGCTTGACCTTTATGAAATGAGAAATTATTGCATGAAACATTAGAAAGGAAAGGTATATATATATATATATATATATATATATATATATATATATATATATATATATATATACATATATATACATATATATACAGTCAACCCTTGCTATAACGGACCCTGTTAGAGCGGATATCGGATAAACCGGACACACCACTGGCGATGTTAACCAGGAAAAGAAGAAGCGTGTGACCCTGTCGGTGACCCAGAAGCTGGAATTAATCAAGAAGTTAGAGGCGGGTGCTTCGGTGGCCAAGGTGTGCATGGAGTATGGCGTGAAAAAGCAAACTGTTTCCGACATTCATAAGGCCAAGGACAAGCTAACTTTTATATTTTTATTATATTTCATTATTTTCTGTATCATTTATCATGTATTGTGTTCAGCAGACAGTGCACAGTACTGTATATAGTATCTCCATTACCGTATCGTATACGTATACTGTAGGTTACCAGTACCGTTGGTTATATCGGACAATCGGCTATAACGGACACCTTTTCCCCCCTATTAGTCCGTTATAATGAGGGTTGACTGTATATACACTATATATATATATATATATGATCCCCCTACTGAAAACCCTGATAATACCCAAACTGGAATACTGCTCGGTCCTAACATCCCCATATAAAAAAGAAGACATTAGACAGCTGGAGGGGATTCAAAGAAGTTTCACAGCCAAGATCAATGGGTGCAAAGAACTAAATTACTGGGAAAGGTTACGAGAACTAAACCTATATTCACTGGAAAGGAGAAGAGAGAGATACACCATTATTTACACTTGGAAAATAATGGAGAAACTAGTCCCTAATCTTACTCTGAATCCCATAACTCCCCAAACAACGGTGGAAGGTAGAAACGGTAGACTGTGTCATATTCCCAAATTGAAGGCGAGACAGGGAACATCCTTAACCCTGAAAGAAAATAGTTTTGTAGTGAGAGGACCAAAACTATTTAATCAGCTGCCCAAAGACCTAAGAAACACGAAGGGAGTTGCAGTGGAAATCTTCAAAAGAAGACTTGACGCCTGGCTCAGAACAATCCCCGATGAGCCGGGTGTACCTGGCTATGTGAGGTGGAGAGCGCAAGAATCCAACTCACTACTTCACCAGGCCAACTCGAGAGGAGGGCGACACGCTTGACCTTCGCGAAATGAGAAATCATCACGTGGAACCTTTGTAAGGTTGTAAGGTAAGGTTATATATATATATATATATATATATATATATATATATATATATATAATGAATAAAACCACGAAGGAAAGGAAACACAAAAAGGTGCTCAAGCGCTTTTGTCTAATGACATCCAGCATTAAGGAAAGGTTGCATCTAGAAAGTTGTGAACAACAATGGCATTTTCGGGAAGTCATCCCATCTCATTGAAAGATTGCCCTTCTCACACCAGCTCCAACAGCCATTAGTTTAGAAAGAAAAAAAGAGTATGTAACATGTTAGGTATAGTTCACTCCAGTCATGGTATTACTATGAAAGAAAAATGAATTGATTATGCTGTCCTGTGACATAGCATACTGAACATTAACTTTTAGTAAATCCTATTCATGTTTGTGTTTCAGCACTGGATAGGCCACCAATGCCTCAAAACATCAGTTCTTGCATTTGTTTACTCATCACAATCTTCCACATGACTATCCCCTAACCTTCAACAACAATCAACTCAATCCTTCCTCTTCTCTTAACATTCTTGGCATTTCATTTTCTCATGATCTTTCCTGGAAAGATCACATATACTCTCTTTTCAAAACAGCTTCTAAGAGGTTAGGTGTACTGTACTGCCTCTGCAATTTCTTCACCCCCACTCAGTTGCTGTGTCTGTACAGGGGTCTTGTCCCACCCATGTATGGAGTATGCTTCTCATGTATAGGGTGGCTCAACCTACACAACAGTACTTGACTGGGTGGAATCAAAGGCTTTTGTCTCATCAATTCCCCCACGTCTTACTGACTGTCTTCAGTCCCTCTCTCTTCACTGCAATGTTGCCTCACACTCTTTAATATGGATATTATGATGGACACTGCTCTTCTGAACTTTCTAACTGCATGCCTCCTCCTTTAAGGAGAGCATACAGCATGAGACTTTAAACACTTTTTCATTCCTTTTTGGTCCAACTCTCTAACACAAAGGTTAATCACTATTTTCAATCTTTCATCTAGTCAGCCAGTCAACTCTGGAACAGTCTTCTTCAATCTCTCTTTTCTCCTGTCTTTAACCTCCAATCTTTCAAATGCAGTGTGTCCAGGCATCTCAAAAACCCTGGACCTTGGTTTTGGTGTGGGGGTATTTTTGTGGACTTTCACCCTTGGCCCCTCCTTTCTGCATTAAAAAAAATTGTTCCTAACAAGATTTGTGAAATTGTAGATGCAGTATGTCTCTTGGAATTATCCACTTGCCTGTCTTTAGACTGTATATGCTTTACCCATTTGTATCTCTCTAAGAGGGCCCCTTGGCCCCACTATGAAGATTTTATGATGTCTTTGACTGTGTTACACTCGCAGATTGAATGTCCCAGTTGTCTCAAGAACTTAGGCTTGCATCATTTCTCAGAGTACTGAGGTGAAGATGGCATTTATACTCTTTTCAGAGTTGGGGCAGGACCATACTCTCCCAGTAGTGAGATTTTTAAATTTGTTCAAATATTTAGGAGGCTGCCATCTTCTCTTCTATGTAATCCTTTTGAGTATCGCTTCATATTTGTTTTAACCTTCACTTCATTCATCAGCTACCTTCTTATTCATTTTTCATTTCACTATTTATCATTTGTCTCATAGTTTTGTTATTTAATTTATAAATTTTATTTTCTAAGTATATTTGTTGCCAGTGACCTTGTAATGTCAGATGGATTACCCCCCCCCACACAGCATCTGAAACAGTGTTATAATAAAGTAACTAGTCTTCTTGTGGTATAACTTCTTTGTTGTAATACCTATATAAAATAATCATATTGTAGGATTAATTTCGATTCATAACAAATATTTACATGTAAAGTTCTCTAAAAACCATTTTTAAATTTTTTTTTCAGAAATCTGAAAATTCATGCCAGAAAGAAAGCTCTGAACTTTTTAATGATTCAAATTCAGAGGAAATTTCAAAAATTGAAAATCAGAAATGTGCTTCTGATGTGTCATTGAGTAAGCATCTTCTATTCAAAAGAATTCAATATTCCAAATATCCACTGGTTAAGCTTAAAAAATTGAACATTAATGACCATATAATGAGGATTGTTGGAAGACCTTTAAATGAACAGGTAAGATGAAAACCTTTTCTTGGTTTATTTTAAAGAAATCTAGCAGCAATACTAATCATAGCCAAATTGGAGATTGGAAAGTTGAAAATGCTTGAAATATTGTGAATGTAGTTCTGGAAAACTTTTTTCATACTTTCTTGACTTTTCAGATTTAAAAATAATTTTCTGATTTTAAGCCTTTATGGATTTATTAACAAAATCCTGTCAGTATACATTCCTTAATACACAAAAATGCTATGTAAAAATAAATATGAAAATTAAGGGTAATTTAATGTTTGTCTTTTATATAGTTGATTAACCCCTTCATTACGATGATGAATACATGTTTGTCATGGTTCCTCCCGTGATGTGCTATGATGATGAGTATGCGTTCATCATGACTAATGTTGGTTATTTAGAAGCAAATATTTCTTGTAGTGTTCTGCAAAGCTGCTTGTGTGATATTCGAAGTATGGACTGGGAGTTGATGATGTCATTATGAAAGAACCAATCATGAGCTTGTATAGGTGGAGACTAATGACTTTGTAATTGTTAGTGTTGCATCGGCTTTGATGAGTGTCATGTTGCATTGGGTTCTTTCTTTATTTTTTATATTTATTATTATAGTTACCAAAATATTGAGTGATGAAAGTGATATCTCTGATAATGGAAGTGAGTATATCCCAGATGAAAGTGATTTAGATAGTGTAATGAATAGTGATAATTCACTAGGGAACATTATTTTTGTTTCTTGAAAACTATTTGGTGTTTCTTATAGAACTTTTGATGCTGATTCCAAATATGGTCTCAGAAGTTTTCTATCACCCATAGTTTTCGAGAAAATAATATTTCCATTTACTCAGAGTTTTCCCAAAATATTAGTTAAAATTAAGTGTACTAATTTAATTTTACTTTCTTTTTTTTCCAGGTTAACTCTATTTAATAGTATTTTTTGCATTAAAAAAATATAGCTATTTAAACACAGATTTTTAATAAAAAGAAAGAAATTTTTTTCAAGTTTTGCTCAAATTTTAAAAATTTTCATAGAAAAAATTGGTTTTTCATTCCAAAAAGTTTTCCGTGATTTCAATAATTTTCCGCCAGCATGAATCGAAACTGTATTAACCCCAGAGATACATTTTGCTACGTATGTGGAGAACTGACCATAATGGCACAGAGGAAGACGATGACCCCACTCGTGAAGAAGGCTTACGAACTTTATTTTGGATGTAAGGTAGGCAACCAAGACAAATCCTGGGCACCTCATATCTCATGCATTTCCTGTGCTGTCACTCTTAAGGGTTGGATTAAAGGTACCCGCAAATCTATGCCATTTGCCATACCAATGATTTGGAGAGAGCCCAAGGATCACCTAATGGATTGCTATTTTTGTATGACTAATGTTTCAGGATTCTCTGCCAAAAATAAACATAAAATTCAATACCCAAATCTTGCATCTGCCATGAGACCAGTACTACATGATGATGATAACCCAATTCCAACTCCCCCAAAGTAATGGACACTGGATGAAGAGTCTGAAGTTGAACCAATAGAAATTGATGACACTAAAGATACAGACTTTCAGCAACCTGAATCAAATAAACCACGTATGATAACGCAGGTTATGCTGAATGATCTCATGAGAGATTTGGACCTTCCGAAAAAGAAAGCAGAATTATTGGGCTCCAGGTTACGTGAATGGAATTTGCTGGCAAAAGATACAAGCATATTGGCATTCCGCACTCGTCAAAAAGATCTGATGCAGTATTTCTCCTCATCAGGTGGTTTATGCTACTGTAATAATGTAAATGGACTGCTGTTAGCTCTCGGTCATGAGCACAAATCTGAAGATTGGTGTTTATTTATTGACTCTTCGAAGCTAAGCCTCAAGGTTGTACTACTTCACAATGGAAATAAATACCCTTCCATTCCTGTTGGGCACGCTGTCCACATGAAGGAATCTTACGAAAATATGAAACTCATCCTTCAGCAGATTAATTATGACCAGTTTCGTTGGTATATATGTGGGGATTTAAAAGTCGTCGCGCTTCTTCTGGGAATGCAGCTCGGTTATACGAAGTTCTGCTGCTTCCTTTGTGAATGGGACAGCAGAGCCAGAGATTCGCATTATTTTGTAAAGGATTGGCCACTTCATCAAAAATGTATCCCAGGACTGAAGAATGTGTCTCATGAACCCTTAGTTGACCCCAAGAAAATATACTTACTGCCACTTCACATCAAACTTGGCATCATGAAAAATTTTGTCAAAGCAATGAACAAGGAAGATGAGGCATTCAAATATTTGAAGAAAAAGTTTTCACGACTTAGTGATGCAAAGATAAAAGAAGGGATCTTTGTTGGTCCCCAAATCAGAGAGCTCATGAAAGATCAAAAGTTTGATGATGCCTTGAGAGGAAAAGAAAAAGTGGCATGGGAGGCCATGAAGAACGTTGTCACATTTTCTAGGGAACATCAAAGCCTCTAACTATGAAAAAATAGTGCAGGACATGATTGAAGCATATAGGTTATTGGGATGTAATATGTCACTAAAAATCCATTTCTTGCACTCCCATTTAGATTTCTTCCCTGAAAACCTCGGTGACGTAAGCGATGAGCATGGAGAAAGGTTCCACCAAGATATAGCTACTATGGAGAAATGCTACCAAGGGAGGTGGGATCCAGCAATGTTAGCTGATTACTGCTGGACATTGATGCGAGAAGCTCCTAATGAAAACTACAAGAGAAAATCAGTGACAAAGAAGTTTTAAGAAGAATATTTTAAATGCCAATCTGCCACTAATATAATTTTTATGAAGTATTTTTACTAACTTCTATACACTTTTTGAATAAATATTAAAATACAAATTTCTCAGTAACCTTGGGTGATAGATAAATTCTACAGCTATATTCGGAATCAGCGGAAAAAATCCTATAAGACCGACCTGTTCACGTCCAAGAAACAAAAAAAAAAGTTAAAATTTGTTCCCCAGTGCCATCATTCAGTTAGTGATATTGAGTGCAAGCCAGTGGAAATGGCTAGTGGCTGGAAACATGTTCCTAACATATTTGAGGATAAAAGGCCTGTCCCTGAGCCAAAATTATTACATAATTTTAGTGGCATCAACCCTGCAGTTGGTTGTGATGTAAACACGAGTGTTCTTTAGTGTTTGAAAAAGTTTATTACAGCTAATGTTATCAGTCATATAGTGCAGTGTGTAAATGATAAAGTAAAGGCTTTCTTTGACACAAATCCACAAACTAAAGGAATTGTAAAGAGCATACAGTGGAAGGATGTCAATGACAGTGACATGTATACTTTTTTGGGCCCTTTATTTTTATACTAGAATTTGTAAATATAGTGAAATGAACCAGTATTGGGCTAGAAAGCCTTTTGAGCCAGGTGTGCATTTTTTTTTTGCATCAGTAATGAGTCAGGATAGGTACTTTTCAATGAAATTTTTACGATTTAGTGAAGTAAAAGACATGAAAAAGAACGTTCCTTCCACACATTTAGATACATTTTGTGACATGCTGAGAATCATTTTAATGCAAAATGTCGATGCAGGGGAACATATTACAATTGATGAAGCCTTGGTAGTATGGAAAGGATGTCTGGAGTTTCACCAGCTTATGAAAACCAAGTGTTCTAGATTTGGAATAAAGTTTTGTGATGTGCAATAGTGAAAAGGAATGGAATGGGTACAGTTACAACTTTAGTGTGTATTATGGAAAAGATAAGTACTCATAGCCAGATACTTATTATTCCAGTCAACTTTCCTCCAGTGAACAAATAGTTGTCTATTTGGTGGAATCTGTACTCAGGTAAGGATGTCACATTATTGTGGACAATTGGTATGCAAGTGCTCATCTTGCCTCATTTTTGGATTCTCAGAAGACAATGATGACTGCAACTATTTGTGCAAACAGAGGGCTTCCTAAAGAATTTATTGATGAATGCCTTCAGCATTATGAAGCAGCTTTTACTCATAGGGACATTGCCTTGGTAGTGAAGTAGGAAGACAAAAGAACAGTGAATGTGATAACCACAAAATATGTGGCTGGTATGGTTGAAAAAGACAAAACCTATTTTGGAGGGACCAGAAAGATATATAAGAAGCCATATCATATAAAAAAATATAACGCATATATGCGGGGGGGAGTTGACATGGCAGACCAATTATTAGAGCCTTACGACCCAAGTCATAAGTATCATGCCTGATTTAAAAAGCTAGACCTTCACTTACTTATGAGAATGTTGCTGAGCAGCTACATAGTGCACAAAAATGTCATTGACAAAAAGATAAAAATTAGACATTTTATTGAAAAACTTGTGGAACAGCTACTGGTAATGCACAACTTGGAAGGTAGTATCATTATTTGAAAGTACGTGAGTAATAATCCATATTCAGAATGTAAATGGAAAGCAGAGGAAGCCATCCATTTACTGGTCCCTATTCCACAATTGCCTGGTAGTTCAGTGACTTGTCCAACTAAGCAATGCAGAATGTGCTATCCTAAGTGAAAAGAGAGAAGGAAATGTTGCATTGGATGCCTGGAAAAACCAGGTTTATGCTCTGTAGAACATTTTCAAATGTGGCATTATAAGTAGGATTCATCATCTGCTTAGGTAAATCCCAATATATATCTATATAATCAATATATATATATATATATATGTATATATGATGAAAATAACAACGAAGGAAAAAGGAAACACAGAATGGTGCTCAAGCACTTTTGTCTAATGACATCCTCAAGAACTGAAATAAATAACAAGTTCGAGACTATATATAGGTCACAAAAAAAAAAAAATAAAAAAATAAAATAGAACAATAAAAACTGTAGGAGGAGCATACAAATTTATAAGGAAAAACTACCATAGTTTTAGCACTTTGCCTCTCTTGTCTAAATCCATTCTGAATGAATTCAAAATAACAGGATCAAGCAAAAAAAGGCCCTGGCTAATGTTAAAATTATTGATTGGAATAATGCTTCAATTTTGTTTCACTCAAGCAACATTGTTAATAGAAATATTCTTGAGTCTGCCATTATTCAACTTAAAAATAATTTTAACTTTAGCCAAGGCCTTTTTTCACTTGAGCCTGTTTTGAATTTGTTCAGAATGGATTTAGACAAGAGGGGCAAAGTGCTAAAACTCTGGTAGTTTTTCCTTATAAATTTGTATGCTCTTCCAACAATTTTTATTATCCTATTTTATTTTTATTTTATTTTTTTTATTTTTTTTTGTAACCTATATAATATATAGTCTCAAACTTGTTATTTATTTCAGTGTTCCTGAGGATGTCATTAGACAAAAGTGTTTGAGCACCATTCTGTGTGTCCTTTTTCTTTTGTGGTTATTTTCATCATAAATATTTTTCATGTGTTACTTTCATGAAATAATTTTCATATGTACATTACCGTTCAAAAGTTTGGAATCACTAAGAACTTTTTCAGTTTTAGAAAGAAATTGGAACTTTTGTTCGCAAAATGGTCGTAAAATTGACAAAAAAATACAGTAATGACATTAACGAAGTTACAAAATACAAATACTATTTGAAATAACTGTTCCATTCTTTAAACCTTCCATTCATCAAAGAACCCATCGTGTGCAGCAATGACAACTTTACAGACCCTAGGCATTCTTTCTGTAAGTTTCTCCAGATATTCAGGTGAAATTTCATTCCACGCTTCCTGCAACACCTCCCAAAGGTGTGAGGCGTTTGTAGGACACTTCTCACGGACTTTGCGATCAAGCTGTTCCCACAAAAGCTTGATGGGATTAAGATCAGGTGACTGCGCAGGCCAATCCATCAAAGACAGTACTCCAGTTGACTGCTTCCTCTCGAGATAGGTCTTGCATAACTTAGAAGTATGCTTTAGATCATTGTCCTACTGCATAACGAAACTGGGACCAATCAAGCGTTCTCCAGAGGGAATGGCATGGCATTGCAGAATTGAATGGTAACCTTGCTGATTCAGTATACCTTGCACACAGTGTAAATCACCTACCTGACCAGCTCCAAAGCAGCCCCAGATCATTACACTTCCTCCGCTGTGTTTGACTGATGGTGTCAAGCACTCTTCAAGCATCCTTTCGTTTGCTCTTCGCCTCACATATGTTCTCCTTTTTGACCCAAATACCTCAAACTTAGACTCATCTATCCATAATACTCTCTTCCAATCATCTAATGTCCAGTTTTTGTGATGCTTTGCCCACTGTAACCTTTTCAGTTTGTTCGCCAGCTTCAAAAGTGGTTTTTTCTTTGCAACTCTGCCTGTAAGGCCAGCATCCCTGAGTTGTCTCTTCACTGTTGATGATGAAACCAATGCCTGGCATGTACTGTTGAATGAAGCTGCCAACTGAGGACCTGTTAGGCGTCTGTTTCTCAAACTAGAGACTCTGATGTACTTATCCCCCTGCGTAGTTGTGCATCTGGGCCTTCCTCTTCTCTTTCTGTCCTGATTAGATCCAATTTTCTCTCTTCTTGCCAAAGTGTAGTGAACACCTTTGTATGATATCTTCAACTTCTTTGCAATATCATGTATGGAATAGCCTTCATCTCTCAAAACAACAATAGACTGACAAGTTTCTAGTGAAAGCTGTTTCTTTTTGGCCATTTTTGAAACAAAATTTAAACGTAAGAAGTGTCAATGCATTATCTACTTTTACATCTGAAAGAGAGAGAATATATAGTTAATTTCAAGCATTATCTGACAATACACTTACATCCCTATGGTCATAGACATAATACCTTTTGATAATGGTAATATTTTGGATAATATTGTGGTTAGTGAAGGGGAGGTAATGTGCTATATTGATAAAATGAAAACACGTAAATCACCGGGGCTGGATTCCATATATCCCATACAACTAAAAGAATTAAAAGATAGCATTGTTGTGCTCTCTGATATTGCATCTACTTCTGTATATTGCTGAGAATTTTACTTTTGGACAGATTTGAATTTTATATACTTGCGTTTATATTCACGTTGTTATAGTTAAGTAATTGAATATTAGTGTTTTTTAGCTATTTAGAAGATTTCATAGCGTGCCGGCTTAATTTAATTTATACCTGTGATGGTTTAAACTAATTTTTAACTGCGCGATGCTGTCGCAGAAAGCTTTGTGTGTTAGGTGTAGGGTTAACTGGTGGTATTCGGAATTTAAGGATTATAACGGCAGTCCTATGGCGATTACCGATAGATCAGTTTGTTTCTTTTGTGAGTTCATGGAGGAATTAGTTGACATAAAACGCAGTGTTGGTGAGGTAGCAGAAAGACTTGCAACGCTTGATGAGGGCAGGGGTAGGGCTACGGTTGACGGAAGCCAAACCAATACTAACGTTGAAGATGTTATTAATTTGAAGGGTGAGGTGCATAACCTAGTTTCTAGTTTAGGTAGCTTGTTGGGAAGGTTAGATAGAGTTGAAGAAGAGGTTAAGGTTAGTCCGAGAGTAGTAGATAGCGAGGGATTTAGAGAGGTTAAGGGTGGAGCTAGGCTGCGTACGTTAGGTGATAGGAATCCCCCCCCTATCGAGGTTTCGAACCCTTTCGCCCATTTGGAAAGGGATGTGAATGAGGGGGAAACTATTTTAATCGGGGACTCTTTAGTGCGCCACATGGACAAAGAGTTCGTTAAATGGCATCCAACCAAGAGGAGGAGGGTCTGTCTCCCAGGGGCCAGGGTTGACAGAGTTAGAGATGAAGTGGATAGGATTGACATTGCCTCCTGTCACTCAATGTTGGTGACGATGGTAGGAGGCAACGACTCGTATAGGCCTGAATGATACGAGAGTGCCTGACCTTTTGGAGAGATATAGGGGGTTAATTAGGTCCCTGAAGGCGAGGTCAGATAGGTCTTTAGTTCTAGGTATTACCCCTAGGCATGGGTTGGGTCTTAGAATTACGTCAAAAACAATATTTTTGAATAACAAATTAGAAGAGATTTGTGCTGAGGAAAATGTACCCTTCGTAAAGCTGTGGTCCGAATTCAGTGATCCTAGCCTTTTTATAAAAGATGGGGTGCATTTTAATGAAATAGGTAATGCTAGGGTAGGTAGGTTAATAGACGAAAATGTGCGAAAGCTGTATAGGTCAAAGCCTTCTTTAAACATTGTGGGTCTGGGAAACGCGGGCCCGACATGATAAATAGTTTAAAACACAGGCCCGTGGTAAAAAATAACTTAAACGTCTTTTATTGTAACGCGCGTTGTGGAGGGTGAACCCTTTCCCCTTTTAGTTCTCAGCCCTTTCCCCCTGGCCTTGATTATTATTATTTATATATTAAATTTCTTTGATTTTTGAATGAAATACTTGTTATAGATGGGATTTTAATGGTTCTCTCTTTCTTTCCAGCAAAAATAAAATAAAAAAGAAGAATAAGTATGTTATATGTTAATATGTAAATATTTTAACAAAAGAAAAATATAACCAATAAGTCTTAAATACATATAAATAGTAAAGAATTAATAATTATTAAATAAGTAAGCAAACATTTTAAACAAAAAATAGAAAGAAGATAATAAATAAAGAATAAGTATGTTATATGTTAATGTTAATATTTTAATGAATGAAAAGAATAAACAATAAGTTATATATAAAGAAATGGTAAACTTGTAAACAAGGAATGAGGAATAAAACAGTTTTATTAAATTAGTATGGGAAAAAGAGTGAGAATTGGACAGTCGCTTGTTAAACCCTATTAGTAAATGGATAATAAAGTACTTGTTTAATGTTAACATTTTAGCAAAAAAAAAAAAGAAGAATAAACAAATTTAGTAAAAGAGACGCTTCTGAGGTTTAAAAGTGTTGGCATGTGTGTCAAAACTCGAGTTTTGAGAAGTGGGGGGAACCAATTGGTGCATGTGTGGAAATGTAAATAAAAAAAAATAGTTGAAGTGTGTAATTTGACAAGAGAAAATAAAGAACATAACAGAGGAAACTAAATTCAGGCTGGATTTGTCTGAGAGGCTGAAGACCGTTATTGGACCAAGGGAACTTTAAGTTCTGTTAGGAAGGGGATGCTGGAGATATTGAAATACTAACAGAAGGAAGCTATTCTGGCAAGACCTATGAAACAAGTGAGAAACTGTTGGTGGCATGAGCCAGCAGTCGTGGGATCGGAGGTCTGGGCAGCGAGCCTGGATCCAACAACCCTTCAAGGTAAGCAGCCTGGTTTCGTGGAGGTCTTAAACAAAAGAAAAATTCTTGTTCGTGGTGCGGCCATTAGGTTAATCCGAATCCCACCACAGCGTAGTATTAGAAATAAATTAAATGAATTTAAGGCGATAATTTATTCCGGCAACTATGATATAGTTGCTATTGTGGAGGGTGAACCCTTTCCCCTTTTAGTTCTCAGCCCTTTCCCCCTGGCCTTGATTATTATTATTTATATATTAAATTTCTTTGATTTTTGAATGAAATATTTGTTATAGAAAGGATTTTAATGGTTCTCTCTCTCTTTCTAGCAAACAAATAATGAATAAGAATAATAACTGTTATAAGAAATTAGAAAGATAGTAGTAAACTATTAAGTATTAAGATAATAAATAATAAACATTAAGTACTAAAGTATTAATATTAGCAAACAAATAAATAAAGAAATAGTTATAAGATATGTTAATGTTAATATTTTAATGAATGAAAAGACTAAACAATAAGTTATATAAAGAAATGTTAAACTTGTAAACAAGGAATGAGGAATAAAACAGTTTTATTAAATTAGTATGGGAAAAAGAGTGAGAGTTGGACAGTCGCTTGTAAAACCCTGTTAGTAAATGAATAATAAAGTACTGAGTTGTTAAGTATTAACAAACAAACAAACAAATGAAAAGAAGAATAAACAAATTTAGTAAAAGAGACGCTTCTGAGGTTTAAAAGTGTCGGTGTGTGTCAAAACTCGAGTTTTGAGAAGTGGGCAGAACCAATTGGCGCATGTGTGGAAAAATAAATAATAAAAAATATAGTTTAAGAGGGTAATTTGACAAGAGAAAATAAAGAACATAACAGAGGAAACTAAAGTCAGGCTGGATTTGTCTGAGGCTGAAGACCGTTATTGGACCAAGGGAACTTTAAGTTCTGTTAGGAAGGGGATGCCGGAGATAGGGAACCACTAATAGAAGGAAGCTATTCTGGCAAGTAAGAGACTGTTGGTGGCAGGAGCCAGCAGTCGTGGAATCGGGGGTCTGGGCAGCGAGCCTGGATCCAACAACCCTTCAAGGTAAGCAGCCTGGTTTCGTGGGGGTCTTAAACAAAAGAAAAATTCTTATTCGTGGTGCCGTTAGGTTAATCCGAATCCCACCACATAAAATAAGTGGCGCCCGAACAGGGACTTCCACTCAGAAAAGTGGATTGTTTCCTGGTTGGGTTGTATAGAAGAAGAGTGAAAGAGTAGTTGTAGGTTGGGTGTAGTAGTAATAGAGTAGAAGTGAAGTAGGGTAGCATCTTTAGAGATGCCTACCAAGGAGGAGTTAGAAAGGAGGTTGAGGGAGATAGAGGAGGCATTAGAGGTAGAAAAGGCTAGGAACCATCAGTTAGAGTTACAGAAGGCAGAATTAGAGAATGTTTTGGGGAAATTGCAGAGTAGATTAGAGGAACAGAGTAAAGAATTAGTAGTTTGTCGTCAAGAGACTGAAGAAAGAATGATTGAGAGTAAGAAAGAGATGGATGATGGGTTAAAGGCAATGGTTAAGAGAATGAGTGAGTTGGAGGGCAAGCTTGATGGGAAAGTGAAAAAGGAAGGGAAGGGGGGTTTTGAAGGGGAAAATAGTAAGGGTGTTGGTAGTAAGAAAGGGGCACATCTAAAGGATGTAGCAGTAGGGGGCCTGGAAGGAGAAGGGAGTGAAAGCGTGAGTGAGGGGAAAGAAGAAAGACCTTACAAGGTGATGGTGCATTCCACCCCTAAGGAGGGTAAGAAGAAGCTTGAGGGTGAGGATCAGAGGGAGAAAGGTAAGAGGATGGAAGGGCAGGCTAAGAGGGGCAAGGCGGGAATGAAGGGGGCTCGGAGGGCATCTGGTAAGAGGGCTTCTCGGAAGGTTCAACGCTGCGTTAGTGCAGATGACTCCCTCTATTCCAGCATTGAGGACAGTATGTATGAGAGTGAGAGTGAGACTGAAACTGAGAGTGATACGAGTGAGGGTGTAAGAGTGCATAAGGGAATCTTAATTAGGGAGATTCCGAAGGTTGCAAAATTTAATGTTTATAGTGGGAGAGATGTACAAGAGTTTTTGAAAGAGTATGAACGTTATTGTAAGAGCAAGTATCCAGACGCTCCTGAGTATTGGGTGAAAGAGATGGGTGACTGTTTGGAAGGTAGGTTGCTAGAGTTTTACAATGTTGTTGTAAATTCAGGAGTGCCTGTGAAGTATGAGGTGTTAAGGGAGAGATTGGTGGAGCAAGTGTTAAGAATAAGAGGGGGTGTGAAATATCGAAAGAAGGATGATTTTGAGAGAGCAAGGATGCAGAAGGGGGAGAGTATTGATTTGTATGCATATAGACTTGAAACTTTGGCGAGAAAGAAATTTGGAGATGATGGGATAGATGAGAATAAAAGGTTGGTAAGAAAGTTGATTGAGACAGTACCTGAGAGTGTGAGAGAGTTTTTGAATGTTAAGAGGAAAGAGTGTGTAAGAGTGAGAGGGACACGTTTGAAGTGGCATGAAATCTTGGAATTGTTAGAGGACCGAGTGTATGAGAGTGTGATTGGGCGTAATAGGGAAGCAGATGTGCGAATGGGGACAGCGATGAGGGAGGAACAAGTACCTGTGTTTCCTAGTTATGCGGACGCATTAAGAAATACTAGGCCAGGTCACCCTCCAGTTAGCCAAGCATCCATGGCCCAAAACCCAATGGAAATGCTGGCTAACTTTGTGAACGAATTCACAAGGGTGTATGGAGGGTCGGCCATGCAACAACCAGGGCCTCCTCCCACATCGGGTCCCAGAATGAATGGTCCGATGCTGGGGCAAACGTATAGAAGGCAAGGGCTTCAAGGCCAGTCAACAATGAATGAGCAAAGAGGGCCAGTGAATGGAGGGAATATGGGGAATGTGAGAGGGTGTGCATATTGCGGTAGAGGGGGACATAGTATAGAGACCTGTAGAAGAAGAGTGGGTGCGTGTTTTGCATGTGGGCAGATGGGACACATGGCGTATGAATGCAGAACACCTGGGTATGAATGTAGGGCATGTGGGAACTTTGGGCATATTGCCCGGTTCTGTCAAGCCCAACAGCAGGGTGCTCCGGCACCGGCGGGAGGGAGTCCTGTCTCTCATGCAGGAAATCGGCCAGTGTCAGCCATGCCAGCTCCTCAACCTCAGAGGCAGGGCCCTCAAGGGGGTGCTGTCACTGGAAATGGCGAGGCTGGTCCCAGTACGGGAAACGCATAGGGCAGGGGCCTCTCATTGGGGTTGGGGTCCCTGCTTCTCTGAATGATGAATGTGTATTTGAGGCATTAGCAGGATGGTGTCAAGTGAATAAGGAAGTGAGAGCGAGTGAGAAAAAGGCAGAGTGTATGGTTATTCCTGTTGAATGGGGAGGGAGTGTATGGAGGGCATTAGTGGATACAGGATGTTCACCTAATTTAATAAGTAAGCAAGGAATTGGATGTTTGTGTAAAGAGAATGAATTAGGAAGAGTGAATTGGGGAGTAACTGGGGAAATTAAAGGGGTTGGGAACATCCCAGTACGAGTGTTGGGAGAGGTGCAGATTAAAGTGAAAGTGATGGGGTGTGAAATGGAAGAATGTGTGCTTTATGTGGTTGATAAGGAGAGTGAAAAGTATGACATGATTCTGGGGTATGAGTTTTTGAAAAAGAATCGATTGGTGATCCATCCTGCTAGACGTATGATTGAGTGGAAAAATGAGTTGGGTAAGTGTGAATTCTATGTGGGGAGAAGTGAATCGGATTGGATGAGGGTAATAAAAGGGTATGAGGTGAGAGCATCTGAGAGTGTAAATCTGGAAAAGGGAACCCCAGCATTGGTGCATGTTGAGTGGCCAGTGAGTGATAATAGAAGAAAAAGGCAGGGAAGCATGATTTTTGTGAATGGTATGGATGCATCCTATAAAGTGAAAAGAGTTGGGCATGTGTATGATGGTATAATTGATGAGAGTAACCCATGGATTTGTGTGCAAGCTAGGGAAGATGGGGGTGCATGGCGAAAGAGAATAAATGAGGGGGATGTGATAGGGAGAGCATATACAGTGATTGAGGAAGTATGTGAGGAGGGAGAAAATGGAATACAAACGGATGAACGAGGGCAAGAATGTGGGGAGGAATGGACGACTGAACAAATCAGAAAGGAGGTGATTGTTGGCGAACAGTTGAGTGAGAGTGAGCGAATGCAGGTGTGGCAGTTGGCAGGGGAGAAAAGGAGCGTATTGGCCCGAGGAGATGATGACCTCCGTTTAACAAAACTACCTCCCTTCAGGATCCAGTTAACGGATGAGACTCCGATCTACCAAAGGCCAAGACGGTTCTCCCCACCAGTAATGAATGAGATAGAAGAGCAGTGTGAGGAATTAGAGAGAATGGGAGTGATTGAACAGAGCACAAGTCCGTGGAATAGTAGAATAGTGCCTGTGCGGAAACCTGATGGAAGGATTCGCTTGTGTGTGGACTATCGAATGGTGAACGAAAGGACAGTGAAAGACAGGTTTCCGATGTGCTTGATAAACGAAAGTGTATACTCTTTGCATGGAAAGAGGGTGTTTAGTAAATTGGACCTATTGAGGGGATATTACCAGATGCCGGTTGAGCCAGAGTCTCGTCCCATAACTGCTTTCTCCACAGCCAGGAATCATTATATGTTCCGTGCTCTCTCGTTCGGACTTACAGCTGCACCTGCTGCATTTCAGAGAGCAATGAATCGTGTTCTTGGTAAGTTTGCAAGGGAAAATGTCATATGTTTTATAGATGACATTTTGATTATGACAGAGACATTTGAGGAGCACCTGAAGATAATGAGAGAGGTACTGCAAGTGTTGGATGAAGTCGGACTACGAGTGAAACCAAGTAAGTGTGAGTGGTTCAGGGAAAGTGTGGCATTTCTGGGGCACAAGGTGAGTTCGAGTGGTATACGAAAGAGTGGGGAGTATATGGAAAAAGTCAGGGAGTTCCCGAAACCTCGGACAGTTCGTGAACTTAAATCTTTTCTGGGACTTGTAGAGTTTCAGAGGAAATTTATAGCGGGCTGCTCTGGGATTTCGAAACCCCTGACCGAAGTGACTGGAATGAAAGGTAGTACTCAGTTGGTGTGGACGGAGAAGATGAATGAAGCATTTGAGCAATTGAGAGTGGAAGCAGCGAAAGATGTGGAGTTGGCTTATCCGGACCTGAGTGAAGGAGCGAGTTTGCTAGAATTGTATACAGATGCGAGTGGATTTTGTATGGGTGGGTGCTTGTGCCAGTTGCAGGGAGAGGAAGGACAGGAAGGAAGGAGAGTAATTGGGTATGTATCTAAAGCATTCAGTAAGGCAGAGCGAAAGTACAGTACAATTGAGAGAGAACTTGCGGCAATGAGGTTTTGTGTGAAAGCTTTCAAGTCATTTTTGTATGGAATGAAATTTATTTTAAAGACTGATCATCAGCCCTTGGTATATATGGAGAGAATGAAAGTTGTGGATGGAAGAATTGCTAGAACTTTGCTTGAGTTGAGTGAGTTTGATTATAAGATTGAGTATGTGCCAGGGGAGAGGAATTGTATGGCTGACCTGATGTCAAGAATACCTGGGGTGAATGAAAGGTGTGAGAAAGAGGTGGTCGACCCTGAGTATTTGCCAGTGGGAATAGTAAAGTTGCATGAAAGTAGGGGGGGTGGCGACAGTTTGTTTGAAAGTGTATGGTATGGGTTGAAAGATTTGAAATTGGATGGGTTAAAAATGAGAATACCAGGGAGTGTGAATGAATTGCGGACCTTGGTTATGAATGAAGCGATTAAGAAACCAGAAAGGATGGGTGTTTGTAAGGTCCGCAATTATGTACGTGAGCTGAAAGCCATGGGGAGCCCGGGTATTTTTCTTTTCAAGAGGTCCTCATGGTGGTCAGCTCATTGTTTAGTGTTGAAGTGTATG
The DNA here is from genome assembly GCA_023014485.1 of Bathynomus jamesi. Lineage (NCBI taxonomy): Eukaryota > Metazoa > Arthropoda > Malacostraca > Isopoda > Cirolanidae > Bathynomus > Bathynomus jamesi. Next base: position 529,816 of record JAJOZX010001615.1, read on the forward strand.
TGCATTATGGTAGTGATTGTCCATTGTGTATAAAGATGAAAGGATCGAGGAGAAAGGAGCCCTGATTTTGCATTTGCAGTGTATTAGTGGTGTACATTACAATTGGGTGAGTGAAAGGAAGAGGTATAAAAGCATAGTGCCAGGTGAAAATTTGGAAAGGGTTTTGGATGAAGTTAGAGCTGCACAGAGAGAGTCAGAGGGAGAAGGTTGTATGGAAGTAGGTATGTTAGAGGGGCCATGGATGATACGTGACTGTGTGGATGAGGTAGAGCTCAGCCCTTCTGTGGTTCCTGTAAGGGTTCCAGAAGGTCCTATTGAGCTCTACAGGGGTCTTGTGGATACAGGTGCCCAAATCAGTCTGGTGAATGAGCGAGTGTTGTGTGATTTAGATGAAGCGAATGTGCCTGTATCCCGAGAAAGAGTGGGTGTGAGAATACGTGGTATCGGAGGGGGAACAGTCGCGTCACATGAAGCTGTGCAGTTGAGGGTGGGATTAGGTGCATGTAAAGAGGTATGGGAGCACAAGTTCATAGTCTTGAAAGGGGAATCAATGCCCTGGGATTTTCTACTGGGAATTGATTTCCTTGAGAATATGAACTTGAGTGTGGATGTTGGTCAGGGCTCAGTAATGAGAGAAGGAGAACATGTGGTCAGTATGGGAATGTTTCCGAGCACAGGTATAGATGCTGTGTTAGTGGGAGCAATTGAGTTAGAGGTGGAAGACCAGTGTGAAGTGTTGAGAGATGAAGATATTTTAGATATGCAAGAGGGAGATGAGGTGATATGCAAGTTGAGAGAATATGTGTATAATGGTATAGATGTGAGAGAGTGGTCAAAGAGGTGGAAGAGTATAAAAGGTATGCGAAAAAGTTGGCTGTATGGATGGGAGTGCTATATTATATGAGGGTAAATAAGGTGGGTGAGACAGAGAGTGTGCCAGTGATGACATTTGAGGGTATGGTAGGATTGGTGATTATTACACATAGGATGTATGGGCATGTGGGAAAAAACAAGTTATGGGAATTGATGAAAGGAATGGTTTTCCACCCTAGGCTGGGACTGGTTGTTGCAGAAGTGGCAACTACTTGTGAGAGTTGCCAAAAGCGAAAATACCAGTCCCAGCATAGCCGCCCCCCAGTGCGAAAGATTGAAGTGAAAGAACCGTGGGAGCTTGTGGTGGTTGATATTGTGAGTATGCCGAGAACGAGTAGAGGGAAAGTTGGAATATTAGTAGGGGTCGATCACAAGAGTAAGTTTGTGTATGTTGCTGCGTTAGAGAATAAAACAAGTGAGCATGTTGCGAGAGTGATGAGAGAGAGTATGTTACCAATGATGCTTGGAAGGCCGCGTAAGTGTTTAACAGATAATGGGCCTGAGTTTAGGGGTGCTAGTTTTGAGAGAATGTTGAGTGAGAATGGGATAGAGCATGTTAGAATAACTCCGTATATGTCTGCTTCGAATGGTTTGGCTGAGAGAACGGTGAAAACGATAAGTGAAATGCTGCGTGTATGTATTGGGGAAGGGGCTGAGTGGGATGCTGAGTTGGCAAGAGTTGCCTGGTGCTACAATTCGACATACCACTCAGCCATTCAAACTTCCCCAAGAAGGTATGTGTCTACATTTGGAAGGTTTGTGCAAAAGGATATACGATTAAATGAGAATACATGTGATAGATGGAGAGAGGCTGGTGTGCATTTTCGGTCATTTGGTGTTGGTGAGCTTGTTTTGAAAGAGGTGCATGAGGCTGGAAGAAGGAATGAGTATAAGTTGGCGCAAAAGTTTGAGGGTCCATTTGTGGTGAAAAAGGTATGGGAGAATGGGGTAACGTATGTGATTGAGAGGGAGCAAGAGAATGGACAGTGTGAAGAAGTAAGAGCACATCATCGGCAGTTGCGCAAATGGCGAATACCTCCGGAGTACATCGTATGTCACCCAATGTATGATATGTGTGAGAGGATGGAACAAAAGAAAGCGCTAGAAACCAAGAACATGATGGGAATCCAGGATGAATGGATGGATGCAGATCTGGAGTTCTTGATTGTGTCAAAGCGGGCAAAAAGGAAGAAAAAGGTGAGAAGAAAGGGAATGAAAGGTGAGAAAGCCAGGCAGATAGGTGAAGTATATGAGCTGAAGGATTCCCAGTTGGACTCTGGAACAGCCGCGGGTGAGGCAGAGTTAGAATGGGATGTTCGGGACTTTGGTGGTTCATGGTGCCAGCCTGGTCCATCCGGGGAATTCTCATTTGAGGGTTTTGGGGTCTCAGACCTTGAGGGCCTTTCTTTTCTGGGATTTTCCGAGGGTGGAGGAGAAGGGGAGAAGAAGGGAAATCATCTTCACTCAGAAGTGGAAAGATTGTGTCAGGGAGGGGGCATTAAGAGTGTGGGATTTACAATTCTTGAGAGTGAAAGGGAAAATGTATGTGAGAGAGAAAGGAGTGTAACTGAGCAAAGTATTGTGACCTTAATGGAAAGTGTGAGGGATGAATGGGGAGTAGATAGAGGTGAAGGAAGTATAAATGAAAGAATGAGGGAGAGAATGAATGTGATTGATTTTTGTGAGGAAGTGAGAATGTTATTGCTTGAGATAGAAGAAAATGTGTTGAATAAAAGCTTAGATGTAGAATTAACAAGTAGTATTAGAGAAGATATTAAAAGTAGATGGGTTAGAATGATAGAGAAAGTGCAACAGTGTTTAGGGAGTGGTGATGGTAATGTAGTATAAAGTATTGGTGTAGTGTTCTGTAGGAAAAAAAAAAAAAAATAGTAGTATTGTATGATGTGTGAAAGAGTGAGTGGTTGGAAATTCAACCAGGTGGCAGCCTACATTTTGAGGCCAGAAGCTGGGCTGTGCTTGAAGGAGGAAGGTGCCTGGGTGAGTTCCCAGACCTGCTGATACCTGCCTCTGGTGATTTGCTGCTTTGCAGGTTTCAACCTCATTCCTGGTATTGTAAATAACTATTGTAAATAACTATTGTAAATAACTATTAAAAAATTAAATTGTAGGTATATTTTTTTAGTATAACGTAAATTATTAAAGAGAAAGTAATTGTTAGCCAGCTGTTAGTCCTAAATATTGAATGTTTGAATGTTTACTGTATTTGTTAAATATAAAGATTATTAAATAACTGAATTAGAATTTAAATAAATAAATGATTTATAAAGTAAATTTGTAAATATGTTATTCTTATGATAGCCATGTATGTAATTAATGATTTAAAAGATTTAAAATTGAAAACAATTATTTTTGAAAAAAAAAAAAAAAAAAAAAAAAAATTGAAAATTATTTTTGTAAAAAAAAAAAAAAAAAAAAATATATATATATATATATTTGAAAATTGAAAAAATTATTTTTCGGAAAAAAAAAGGGTATCTATGTAAATAATTTGTTAATAAATATTTGGTATAAAAATTGTAAGGAAAGAAGAGAGAACCATATTAGGGTAATATAGTAGGTGTGTAGGCTATATGGCAAGACAGGTGGAAAGGAGCTTGGGGGGGGGGAAGATGTGGAGGGTGAACCCTTTCCCCTTTTAGTTCTCAGCCCTTTCCCCCTGGCCTTGATTATTATTATTTATATATTAAATTTCTTTGATTTTTGAATGAAATATTTGTTATAGAAAGGATTTTAATGGTTCTCTCTCTCTTTCCAGCAAACAAATAATGAATAAGAATGATAACTGTTATAAGAAATTAGAAAGATAGTAGTAAACTATTAAGCATTAAGATAATAAATAATAAACATTAAGTACTAAAGTATTAATATTAGCAAACAAATAAATAAAGAAATAGTTATAAGATATGTTAATGTTAATATTTTAATGAATGAAAAGACTAAACAATAAGTTATATAAAGAAATGTTAAACTTGTAAACAAGGAATGAGGAATAAAACAGTTTTATTAAATTAGTATGGGAAAAAGAGTGAGAGTTGGACAGTCGCTTGTAAAACCCTGTTAGTAAATGAATAATAAAGTACTGAGTTGTTAAGTACAATCAAAACAAACAAATGAAAAAGAATAAACAAATTTAGTAAAAGAGACGCTTCTGAGGTTTAAAAGTGTCGGCGTGTGTGTCAAAACTCGAGTTTTGAGAAGTGGGGGAACCAATTGGCGCATGTGTGGAAATATAAATAATAAAAAATATAGTTTAAGAGGGTAATTTGACAAGAGAAAATAAAGAACATAACAGAGGAAACTAAAGTCAGGCTGGATTTGTCTGAGGCTGAAGACCGTTATTGGACCAAGGGAACTTTAAGTTCTGTTAGGAAGTGGATGCCGGAGATAGGGAACCACTAATAGAAGGAAGCTATTCTGGCAAGTAAGAGACTGTTGGTGGCAGGAGCCAGCAGTCGTGGAATCGGGGGTCTGGGCAGCGAGCCTGGATCCAACAACCCTTCAAGGTAAGCAGCCTGGTTTCGTGGGGGTCTTAAACAAAAGAAAAATTCTTATTCGTGGTGCCGTTAGGTTAATCCGAATCCCACCACACTATCACTGAAACTTGGTTAAATACCGTGACTCGGGACTTGGGGGAACTTGATATACTGGGTTTTAAACTCTTTACTAATGATAGGTTACATAGGTTTGGTGGAGGCATTTTGCTGTACATTCGTAATTCTCTTAGGGCTATCGAGGTTAAGTTAGATTTTCCGGCAGCAATTAATGGGATATGTGTTGGTTAGGTTGCGTAGTATTAGTTTTAATTTTGTTGTTGTTTATAGACCTCCCGTTCAACCCCTCGATACAGATACTAGATTTTACTCACTTCTTGGTAACTTTATTGACAATTGGAATAGTATAATTGTCGGAGACTTTAACTGCCCTAATGTTAATTACGAGAATTTTACTGGTAATGAGGAGGGTTTGAGATTGGTTGAGTTTATGGATGATAACTTTTTATGACATAGTTACCGAACCAATGCACGGTGATAATATTTTAGATTTGGTGATGACGAATGGTGAGAATATAGTCGAAGGTTTAGAAGTAGGCAAGAGTTTAGGATGTAGTGATCATCAAATTCTTAGGTTTAAGTTAGCAATAAAAAACACTCAGGATAGTAACGTAATAGAAGTCCCTGATTTTTGTAGGGCTAATTTTGATAGTTTTGCTGATAGGATGAGAGTAGTGGACTGGGATAACTTATTTATGGGTAATGACACAAATTTGCGTTGGGTGGTGTTTAAAGAAAGTTTTAGGAATATTGAAAGGGAGTTTATTCCTCGTAGGCCCAAGCACGCTAGAAATTGTGGTAGGCTGAAGTGGTGGAATAGGGAAATAGGCGAGTTCATAAATGAGCGTAATAGAGCGTATAGACTTAATAAGTGCAATGGCACAGCAGCTAACTTTAATAGATATATCGAGCTTAGACGTCAGGTTAAAAGATCAGTTAGGAATGCCAAGCGTAATTTAGAGATACTTATAGCTGCGGATAGTAAACATAATCCCAAAAAGTTTTTTGAATACGTAAATAAACGTAAGCCAGTAAAAGATAACATAGGCCCTCTAGTGGATGTTAATGGCGCTTCTACCCTCAGGCAATAGCGGGTATTTTCAATAACTTTTTTGCGACAGTTTTTACCGTAGAAGACGTAAATAATGTCCCCGACATGGACGATATCGTTCCATTTAGTAGTGAGACTATTTTGGATGAAATAACTGCTTACGAGGGTGAGATTGCGCATTATATTGATAGGCTAAAAGTTAGCAAGGCTCCAGGCCCTGACGCTTTTTATCCCAGACATTTGAAAGATTTGAAAGACGTTATCGTAGGCCCCTTAACGAAGATTTTTAATCAGTCACTCGAAATGGGGATTATTCCTGAAGACTTCAAATTAGCTAAAGTCACGCCTATTTTTAAAAAAGGTGACCACGCAGTAGCTAGCAATTATAGGCCCATTAGCTTAACATCAATTGTCAGTAAACTTTTAGAATCCGTAGTTAAGGATCGTATCATCGATCACTTAGAAAGTAGAGATTTGATTAATAGTAGTCAGCATGGGTTTCGACGCCATAGGTCTTGTTTAACTAATTTGTTAGAATTTTATAATGAAATAGTGCGCGAATACGATAGGCATAGAGCAGCTGACGTTATTTATTTAGATTTTAAAAAGGCGTTCGATACAGTTCCGCATAGGAGACTAGTTGCGAAGGTCAAAGCGCATGGTATACGCGGTCAGGTAGCTAACTGGTTAGAAGAATGGCTTCGTGCTCGGAGACAGAGGGTCGTAGTTAATGGTAGTGAATCGGGGTGGTTAGATGTAGGTAGCGGTGTCCCACAGGGTTCAGTGTTAGGCCCATTGCTATTCGTAATTTACATTAACGACAGATGTAGGATTGACTAGTAACGTGTCAAAATTTGCGGAGATACTAAAATAGGGGGTAAGGTTGTTAACGAGGACGATAGTAATAGGCTCAAAGACGATGTAAATAGGATTATGGAGTGGACAGATAAGTGGCAGATGCAATTTAACGTAGATAAATGTAAAGTTTTGCATATAGGTTCTCGTAACAATAATTACACGTACACGATGGATGATAGGGAGTTAGCGAGCATTGACGAGGAAGTAGATTTAGGCATATCCGTATCTAAGGATTTAAAGGTTAGGAACCAGTGCCTGGAGTCTTGCGCAACAGCTAATAGGATGTTAGGCTTCATAGCGCGTAATGTTGAATTTAAATCAAAGGATATTATATTGCCCCTTTACAAGTCCATAGTCAGGCCTCATTTAGAATATGCAGTTCAGTTTTGGTGCCTGTACTTGCGTGAGGATATTGATAGGTTAGAAAGGGTTCAGCGTCGTTCCATGAAACATTCCATCATTGCGCAATAAGCCTTATGAAGATAGGATTAAAGAGTTAGACCTGTATTCACTCGAAACTAGGAGATAAAGGGGGGAGCTTATTGAAGTTTTCAAAATCGTTAATAACATCGATAATGTAAATTTTGACAAATTGTTCATTTTCAATAATAGTAATCAGGGTTGTGGAGTCGCACGTTTCAGGGCGGAGTCGGAGTTGGTAAAAAACTTCTGACTCCAATTTCTGTGTCCTGTGTCACCCTTAATTTCTAAATCCTAAATACTAATATTTAGGTTATTTAGTTTTTTTGGTCAATAAACCTTATTCATTGATAGCCCCTAGATTAAGTTTTTTTAGTATTTTTTTTTTACATTTTCAGAATATACAATTAATATTTATTTAAATATAAAATATAAAATATAAAATTTCATACTTAGTGTGGTGGTGATGAAATGTCTTATTATTATGATAATTATAGAGTGAAACACTAGAGGAGTCGGAGTCGTATATTTAAAATGTGAGGAGTCGGAGTTGGATTTTTAGATTTTTTACAATGTGTGGAGTCAGAGTTGGAGTTGAATTTTTACAATGTGTGGAGTCGGAGTTGGAAAATTTTGGACCGACTCCACAACCCTGATAGTAATACTCGCAATAACAGATTTAAGTTGCGTGGCAGACGTTTCATTACTAATATCACTAAAAACTTCTTTACGTTTAAAGTAATTGATAAATGGAATAATCTTCCCGCATCAGTCGTTCATTCTACCAGCGTTAATATGTTTAAGAACCGTCTTGACAGACATTTTAAAAGTATTAAACGTTGTTTAAAATAAAAAAACAAAGTAAGCAACAGGAGCTCTGGTGGTGGTGCTCGAGGATGAGTCTGTTGACGATGAATGCCAGCTTGTGACATGCCAGCGTGTGATGCCAGCAATAAAATAATAAAAAAAAATTAGACTAACACAAACGTAGATGTAGCTCGTAGCGTAAACTAACCCACTTTTTGTTTAACTTTACCTACTTTTTTCTTTTTTTTTCTTATCCCCTCCTTACTTTGCATGTCTGTAACTCTCTTTCTTGCGTTTGTAGTTTGCATGGTATGACAGTGAGTTAAGAATGTGTTTGCATGGTTTGTAAGCATTCTTATTTTACTTCTTTTCATCTTTCACCCCTCTCCTATTTGCTCCGACTATTTTTCTGACTTGTCGGCAGTGGCTGGCAGATGATGATGATGAGTCTTTTTCTCTTTTTCTGAATGAATGTTAACCCACGAGTGATAGGTGTTCCTCCTTACTTAACCCCTTATTCTCTTCTCTTCTCTTAACCCCCTACTCTTTCCTTTCTCTCGGGTTAACCTTAGAGTGGATCTTAGGGTCTTTGTTAGCCTTAGCTTTTGTAGATCTGTAGATACCTTTTGATAATGGTAATATTTTGGATAATATTGTGGTTAGTGAAGGGGAGGTAATGTGCTATATTGATAAAATGAAAACACGTAAATCACCGGGGCTGGATTCCATATATCCCATACAACTAAAAGCATTAAAAGATAGCATTGTTGTGCCGCTAACAAAGATTTTTAATGCGTCTATTTCTGAGGGGTGCGTACCAGATAATTTCAAGTTAGCAAATGTAACACCTATCTTTAAGAAAGGCGATAAAGGTGCGGCAGGAAGTTATAGGCCAATCAGTTTAACGTCTGTTGTGGGTAAGCTACTGGAATCAATAATTAGGGATCGTATAGTCAAACACTTAGAATTGCATAAACTAGTTAGAAATATGCAGCATGGTTTTAGGCAAAACAAATCTTGCTTAACTAATCTTTTAGAATTTTTTCAAAATGTGATTGATGTTTACGACAGTCATCCGGCGGTTGATGTAGTGTATTTAGATTTTCAAAAAGCGTTTGATACCGTGCCACACAAAAGACTCATTGAAAAAACTAAGGCTCATGGAATCAGGGGTGTAGTAATAAATTGGATACAAGAGTGGTTGTGAGGTAGGAAACAGAGGGTGGTCGTTGATGGAGCTGAGTCATGTTGGGCTAATGTAGCGAGTGGCATTCCTCAGGGTTCTGTATTGGGCCCCTTGCTTTTTCTTATATATATTAATGATTTAGATGTTGGCCTAGTCAGTACAGTTTCAAAGTTTGTGGATGACACAAAGCTGGGTGGTAGGGCGATTAATGACGAAGATAGAGGTAAAATCCAGGAAGATCTGAATAAAATCTTTGATTGGTCAGTCACATGGCAAATGAGATTTAACGTGGATAAGTGCAAAATTTTGCATATAGGTTCGTGTAATGGTAATTTTGCATATAGTATGTCAGGGAAAGATTTAACAAGCGTAGAGCAGGAAAAAGGATAGGAGTTAGAGTCACTGGTGATTTAAAAGTAGCGAAACAAAGTACAGCAGCAGTCAATAGGCGAACAAAGTGTTAGGTTTTATAGCTCAAAATTTTGAGTACAAATCACGCGATATTATAGTTCCTCTTTATAAATCATTAGTTAGACCCCATTTGGAGTACACAGTCCAATTTTGGAATCTGCATATGCGCAAAGATATAGACAAAATTGAAAGAGTTCAAAGATGAGCAACTAAGATGATTCCGTCTCTTAGGTCAAAATCGTACGAGGATAGGCTTAAAGAGTTAAATTGACTACTACACTCGAGACTAGGAGGTTAAGGGTGATCTAATCCAGGTTTTCAAAATTATGAATGGGTTTGATACATAGATAGAGATAGCTTTTTTCGAAATACAGTATCTCAATATAATAGGACTAAAATAACGGTGTAAGTTGACAAGTAGAAGGTTCGAGACAGCAGTTGCGAAAACTTTTTTACGCATAGAATAGTAATAGCTGGAATAGTTTGCCGGTAGAAGTAATTAGTAGCACGTCTATAAACATGTTTAAGAATCGATTGGACGTGCATGTTGATAGAAAGGTATAGTTTAAGTAGTAAAATTAAGGCTTTGTGGGATAGATCCCACAGCTCAACACAAGTGTTGTGGGATATAGGGAGGCAGCGTCTTGGGTTAGGGGATACTCTCTGTCCTTACACACCCCATTTAAAGAGATTCCTGCACTGAGAGCGGTGCCCCCCATAGTACTGTGAGGTATTGAAAAACTCATGATCTTCACTTGCCCCACAAACACCTTGAAATGGGAGACCCAAAATGGGTGCACACACATTTCTACATTACTGTAGTGTCTTTTCAGCCACACCTACACTTTTCCTCATAAGTATATATATTGCAATGTATATGGTTGTAAAGTTTGACTTGGTCCGCAATCGATATGGACTGTGACATATTTTTGGTTGGCAAGGTACTAGTATTGATGCATACCGTAATGAAATTGACTGGATTCTTTGGATCTGATATATTTGCATGTCGGTTATAAATAGATATAGAGTGTAACATATTTGTGGATAGTAGTCTATTATGACTTGATCCTCTGGATCCAGAGATTCTATCTTTAGTTTTAAATTGATAATTATTTAGTTTTGTAAAAATTGGTCATTGCCAATGTACAGGCAGTTTTTACATAAATTTCTTATGTTCTTGTGGTTTGGAACCCACGTAAAATTGTAGGTCCCCTCCACCACCACGGAGGATGTACACAATTATAAACACAGTTAGGTAGACCAGCCATGAGTGGATCCTAGGGTCTTTGTTGGTCTGAAACATTATAACATTACATTATAACATTATATATATATATATATATTCTTATATATATACTTAGATTTATACAGATTAATTGAGGCTGAGATAACACAATGTATTGTTACTAGATTGGTACAGTGGATGATGAAAATGGGGCCTTACCAATATATGTACAGATTGAATTATAAAAAAGTGATTTCGAACAGTAACATTAATTTTTAACAATACGAATGTCTTTTACATGCTTTTTGATCAATTTAACAGCAATTTTGTGAATAAATTTTTATTGTTCTATTTTATTTTAATTTTATTTTTTTATATTTTTTTTGTAACCTATATAGTCTCAAACTTGTTATTTATTTCAGTGTTCCTGAGGATGTCATTAGACGAAAGTGTTTGAGCACCATTCTGTGTTTCCTTTTTCCTTTGTGGTTATTTTCATAAATATTTTTCATGTGTTACTTTCATGAAATAATTTTCATATATAATATATGAAAATTATTTCACGAAAGTAACATGTGAAAAATATTTATGATGAATAAACCACGAAGGAAAGGAAACACAGAATGGTGCTCAAGCGCTTTCGTCTAATGACATCCTCAGGAACACTGAAGTACATAAAGAGTTACAGCCTATATATAGGTTACAGAAAAAAAATATATATATACAGGGTGGGCCAAAAGTCTGGATCCATAGGAAAATATTTATTTTAATACATAAATTACAACAAATGGTAAATACTTAAAATGAATATCAACTTTAACTCGTAAATGCATATCCGTGATACTGTACAGTGGTTCGTACTCCAGTATAAACAACAAATTATAACAAATGCTCAAATTGGCGGCCTCTGACATTGAGACACTTAGGGATGGAATTTATGATTTTTAATAATTCTTGAAATTGAAGTTCTCGAGATGCGTGTTTCATTTGATAATCTTCTTGTTGACTTTACTGGACTATTCGTTAAAGTTTCACATACCATTGCAGAGGTATTTTCATCAGTTGCAGTTTTTGGATGACCAGAACGCCGTCGATCATGTACACTTCCTGTTTCTTTGAAACATTTAAACAACTTGCCAACAGTCGCATCTGTTACTGGTTGCTTATCAGGATGATTTCTATTGAATTTGGTAGCAACTTCTCTGTGTGTAGCGCCCTGTCTTGCGTACATGAGCACAAGTTCTACCCGGTCTTCTGTTAGGTTCGAAGCCATTTCTGGACTGAAATAAAAAAAGTATTTGAGTATTTATACTGGAGTACGAACTACTGTACAGTATCACGGATACGCATTTACGAGTTAAAGTTGATATTCATTTTAAGTATTTACCATTTGTTGTAATTTATGTATTAAAATAAATATTTTCCTATGGATCCGACTTTTGGCCCACCATATATATATATATATATATATAATATATATATATATACATATATATATACACACAATAAACAGAAATAAAATTAAAATTAAAAATTAAAGGATTGTGGGAGGAGCATAAAATTTGTAAGGAAAAACTATCAATTTTTAGCACAAGATCAAATTAATTTTTTTCCAACCAATGTTATAGATAAAAAAACAAAAAAAAAACATGAATTTTTAGCACAAGATCAAATGAATTGTTTCCAAACAATGTTAAAAAAAAAAGAAATACAAATTTATACTGGAAATCTGCCCGGGTTTTAGCACTCTGCCCTTCTTGTATATAAAATAAATTGAAAAATAAAAAGTTATTAGAGTAGCATACAAGTTACCAAAGATTTAGCGTTCTACCCTTCTTATCTAAATCTGTTCTGAAGGAATTCAAAACAACAGGATTGAGTTGAAAAAGACCTTTGCTTATGTGAAGTTATTTGTAAGTTGGATAATGGCAGACTCAAGAAATATTTCTATTACAATGTTGCTAGAGTGAAATAAAACTGAAGCATTATTCCAATCAATACAGTGGGATAACTCTGACAAATGGACGAAAAGGGCACTGGACAACTGTCTTGTTCTAATGGAATATTGATGCTGTTTTATACGTGTGTGCAAATCCTTTCCCGTCTGACCTATGTAAAAGGAATCACATTGTTTACAACTAATTTTATAGATAATGCCTGAATCATTGGTAGGGCTATTTTTACTATGATATTTTTCACAATGTTGTTATATGAAAATACTACATTAATATCCAAAAGTTTAAGTACATTAGCAATGCCTAAAAAGCCTGGGAAAAATGGAAGTACTAAAATATTTTTTGACAAAGTACAAGTGTTGTTATTGACACGATAGAAAGTTCATTTTGCCTTGTTGAGACAAGATTCCATAAAAGCAGATGGATAACACAGATCACTTCCAATACCGTTGATTTTTTCTAATTTGGCATCGATGTATTCCGGACTGGCGATCCTAAGGGCGCGGAGAAACATTGAAGAAAAAATGCCCTTCTTAGTGGGGTGTCATGTCCCCAGTAAAAGTGTACGTATGACATTGTTTGTTTTTTCCGATAGATGCTAAACTTAAAACCTGGGCTTTCCCTATGTACATTGCACATCCAAAAATGGGATTGAATTGCTGAAGGAGGAAGTTATCCAGGTTATGATTCATGGGCCAGATACACAAAATATCGTCGATGTACCGCAACCAAGGGATGCCAACCCCCAGGATTCTCAGAATGTAACTAATTTTGAAAAACTCCATACAAATATTGGAGAGGAGGGGCGACAAGGGGTTGCCCATGGCCATCCCAAAACTTGTTGATAATACTCATTATTGAAAGTGAATTTACAGTCTTTGATGCAAAGCTTAATAAGTTCCAAAACAATGTGTGAAGGTAGTGGCAGGTCATACTTATGTAATTCTTGGGAGAGAAAGTCAAGCATATCGTCAATCTGCACTTTTGTAAACAATGAACAAACGTCAAAACTGATCAATCTATCGTTAGTTTCAGTACGTGCATTATTCAATTTTTCAGTAAGATCCATGGAATTTTTTACATGTGAATCAGAGATAGTTCCGAGAATGGGAGACAAGACTTTGACAAGCCATTTGGAGAGTTTATAAGTAATAGAGCCCACTGAGCTAATAATAGGGCGCATAGGGTTGCCAGGTTTGTAGGTTTTAATAAGACCGTAAAGGTAGGGCAGAGAAGGTGAAGTGGACATGAAAAGTGGAATTAAGTCCTTATGATCTTTGAGAATGCATTTCAAGCCACTATTAAAAGATTTGATGATGTCATCCTGCGGGTTCTTCCTAAGTTTGCTGTATGTGGCAGGGTCCTGGAGAAGCTCGTTCATCTTTCACAATAGCCTCTCACAATTAAAAAAAGATGGGGAGCTCCATATTACTAAAGCAGACAAGGCTGACACCATAGTTATTATGAACAAAGTGGACTACATCAGAAAGATGAATGAGCTTCTCCACGACCCCGCCACATACAGCAAACTTAGGAAGAACCCACAGGATGACATCATCCTCTTGTCTATTGTTAATTTCACAGCTATCCCCTACCTAAAAAAAAAATATTACAATCAACACTGAAAATTTCTATGATGCGCAACTTTTGCACCACCCTGTATATATATTTAAATATATAAACATAATCAATACATTTAGTATATATACAGGGTGTCCCATAAGTCCGGCACCATAGGAAAAATAAAAAAAGGCAAAACAAAAGCTTTTATTTACAGAAAGTGCTCAATATGTCCACCATTGTTTTCAATACACAAATTCAGACGTGATACCCAGTCAGCAAGCACAGGGTGAATGATGTCAGGAGTAATGGTGTTGCATGCCCCAATAATGCGCTGCCACAAATGTTCAACACTCGTAATTTTCTCTGCATATACCAGCGCATTCAAGTGGCCCCAGAGATAAAAATCTAGTGGCGTGAGATCCGGGCTTCTAGCTGGCCATTCCACAGGCCCTCAACGTCCTATCCAATGACCAGGGAATTGTTGGTACAGGTATTCCCTTACTTGGGTGCTGTAATGTACAGGAGTGCTGTCTTGCTGGAACCATGTTGGGAAATTTCCTTCTTCATTCAAGACACTGGGAAATGCTTTTTACTTGAGCATATGTAGGTAGGTGCCTCCAGTGACATGTTCATCGAGAAAGAGGGGGCCTATGATGCGATCCTTCCAAATGCCACACCATACCATCACCCGAGATGCACCTTGTTCCTTTGAAGAGGTATACCAGTGAGGGTTGTTTTGAGACCAGCAGCGGGTGTCCTGTCAATTTACCTCACCATTTCCATAAAAAACAGCCTCGTCACTGAACAGAATGGTGGACAGGAAATTGGCATCCCGAGCATAAATTATGGTTTGTAAAAATAGAAAAATATGAATTTCTCCTATGATGCCGGACTTATGGACACCCTGTATATATATATATATATATATATATATATATATATATATATTATATATATATATATATATATATTGCAAATCCAAAAGGAAAAAGAAAACGATTCCAAGGCTTTTCGTGTATTCAGAGCTACACCTCACAGGGATGAGGTGTAGCTCTGAACACACTAAAGCCTTGGAATCATTTTTCTTTTTCTTGTGGGTTTGCAGCATCATTCATTTTCACATGTTTAATTGTGAAATTAATCTTATTTATTATTTATTTATTTATTATATATATATAATATATATATATATATATATATATATATATATATATATATATATATACAGTTTTATACACACATTTTAACTGCAAACACGCAGTATATTAACATAAAGAATGACGTTGTATAGGAGAATATTCCGCGCAAGATGAGGAGGGAGAATGAAACAAATGAAAAATGAGGGTAACCACCCGGAATCAAACCCGGTTCTTCTGATTGCCCAGTCAGATATGAAACCATTACACATGGGCCTCACTTGATCAAATGTTGTAATTCTCCTACATACATGCAGAAACCAATGCCCCAAGGGGGCACCTTCCGCATGCCGTACATTATATACATTTTAACTGCAAACACGCAGTATAATTAACGTAAAGAACAACGCTTGTATAGGAGAATATTCTGGGCAAGATGAGATAGAAGAACGAAACAAATGAAAAAATGAGATAGCCACCCGGGATCTTCCAATTGCCGGTCAGATATGATAACCATCACACTGTAGGAGAATTACGGCATTTGATCGAGTGAGGCCCATGGTGTAATGGTTATCATATCTGACTGGCAATCGGAAGATCCCGGGTGGTTATCTCATTTTTTCATTTGTTTCGTTCTCCCATCTCATCTTGCGCAGAATATTCTCCTATACAAGCATCGTTCTTTACGTTAATTATACTGTGTGTTTGCAGTTAAAATGTATATAATGTACGGCATGTGGGAGGTGCCCCCTTGGGGCATTGGTTTCTGCGTTTATGTAGGAGAATTACGGCATTTGATCGAGTGAGGCCCATGGTGTAATGGTTATCATATCTGACTGACAATCGGAAGATCCCGGGTGGTTACCTCATTTTTTCATTTGTTTCATTCTCCCTCCTCATCTTGTGCGGAATATTCTCCTATACAAGCGTCGTTCTTTACGTTAATTATACTGCGTGTTTGCAATTAAAATGTATATAATGTATGGCATGCAGGAGGTGCCCCCTTGGGGCATTGGTTTCTGCGTGTATGTAGGAGAATTATGGCATTTGATCGAGTGAGGCCAATGGTGTAATAGTTATCATATCTGACGGGCAATTGGAAGATCCTGGGTGGTTATCTCATTTTTTCATTTGTTTCGTTCTCCCTCTTCATCTTGCGCGGAATATTCTCCTATACAAGCATCGTTCTTTACATTAATTATACTGCGTGTTTGCAGTTAAAATGTATATAATGTACGGCATGCGGGAGGTGCCCCCTTGGGGCATTGGTTTCTGCGTGTATGTAGGAGAATTATGGCATTTGATCGAGTGAGGCCCATGGTGTAATGGTTATCATATCTAACCAGCAATTGGAAGATCCCGGGTGGTTACTTCATTTTTTCATTTGTTTCGTTCTCCCTCCTCATCTTGTGTGGGATATTCTCCTATACAAGCGTCGTTCTTTACGTTAATTATACTGCGTGTTTGCAGTTAAAATGTATATAATGTATGGCATGCAGGAGGTGCCCCTTAGGGCATTGGTTTCTGTGCGTATGTAGGAGAATTATGGCATTTGATCAATTGAGGCCCATGGTGTAATGGTTATCATATCTGACTGTCAATCGGAAGATCCCGGGTTCGATTCCCGGGTGGTTACCTCATTTTTTCATTTGTTTCGTTCTCCCTCCTCATCTTGGGCGAAATATTCTCCTATACAAGCGTCGTCCTTTACGTTGATATATATATATATATATATATATATTTATTTATTTAATATATATATATATATATATATATATATATTTTTTTTATATATATATATATATATTATATATATATTATACAGGGTGTCCATAAATGTTTACCCTCAAAACAGTATGCTCTCATGTTTTAATGATGAATCTTACATCCGTTTTCTTTTTACAGGTGATTTCGTACACGCATAGAGTTTCTGTGCTGGTGTGTTTCGTCTACCGCATTCGCCACTAGGAGTGCTGTAGTAGCTGTTCAGTTAAGATGGCGTCTGTGACAGAGAAGGTATAATGTGTTGTGTGGCTTGCAGAAACAAAATCTCCTGTCAGTGTTCAGCAAAGGTTCAGAACAAAGTATGGAAGAATCCACCTGATGTGAAGTTAATTAAGTCGTGGATAAAAAAATTCTTGGAAACTGGAAACATGGAAAAGGGAAAGAGCAGTGGTAGACCATCAGTTTCCGATGGGATGGTGGAAACACTGAGAACACTGTTTCCGCAACTGTGTACCTGAATATGCTCACCAATTATGCCATCCCCCAGCTGCAGGACAGGTAGCCAACTGTCTTCTTCCAACAAGATGGTGAACCCCCTCATTGGGCGCATGTTGTTCGTGAAACTCTCGATGCCACATTTCCAAATCGATGGATTGGCAGGGATGGGCCAATCCCATGGCCCCCCAAGATCACCAGACATTACCCCGCTGGATTTCTTTCTCTGGGGTCATGTTAAAGATTTGGTTTATGCAACAGTTGTTCCAGATATCAGGACATTGTGAGCGCATTATGGATGCAATTGCAACAGTTAACCCACAAATGGAAAATGTGTGGCGTGAGTGTGAATACCGTTTAGACATTTTATGTGCCACTAGGGGTGCTCATGTGGAAGCTTATTAAGTTCATTAACTATGTATCAAAACTTTGTATGTTTATCTACTTATGATTAAAACTGTTTGAATACAAGTGTTTAAAAGTTATAGCATGCTTTAATCAGGGTAATCATTTATGGACACCCTATATATATATATATATATATATATATATATATATATATATATATATATATATAATAATTAGGGTGGTCCATAAAATTGAAGTTTTGATTTTTTGTTATTGCCGGGCGGTAACTTGTGAGGATGAATGAGAAAACACCTCTGGCCAATTTTTTCCCAAATCAATCACTTTTTAGGGGTAGCACAGTACTTCATTTTTGCACTTTTGCACTACCTAGTAGATTTACTTGTATATTATGTTCCTGTTCCAGTAATACATCTTTTCCTTGACAGATTATTGGTGTAGTGTTCATTGGTTGTGTTTAGTGGTTGGATATATGATGACTCAAGTTCGAAGCTCTTGCTTTTATCTCCTTGAAGGAGATAAAGTGAAGGACAAGCTTCTTGGAAGCAAATTACCATCACATGGAGAAGTATTGTCATGCTTCCTTCATCACCACACTAATCTCAAGAAGGAGTTGAAGGAAAGTGCTCAAGTAGTGTGGGGTCAACTTGAAATATTTTGGAACAAAGCTTGAATCCCGACAAGGGAAAAATACAAAGGAATCCAAAAGATCTTGGACCTTCACCAAGATTGGATCAAAATAAAAAGGACGAATGAGGAGGAGCCAGAAGCAGGTGAGTTGGATGATCAATGATAAATAAAATAGTTTCTCGAGAGTATGACATAT
Source organism: Bathynomus jamesi (assembly GCA_023014485.1). NCBI lineage: Eukaryota > Metazoa > Arthropoda > Malacostraca > Isopoda > Cirolanidae > Bathynomus > Bathynomus jamesi. The sequence continues at coordinate 548,285 of JAJOZX010001615.1, forward strand.
TATACTGTACAATAGTCAGTACATTTATCATATATATATTATATATATTTATTATTTATATTTAGGTGTACAACGAAGAGGGATTCAAGGAGACACTTCGGAACCTATTTGATATGGCACATGCTGATGCCTTGTCTCTAATCAAAAACCCAGAAGACAAGGCCTTCTTGCTGGCCCAGCGAGAGCCTGGAAGACGGGGATGCATGGTGGGAGTAGACAGAAAAACAAGCTGCCCACAGGAAGATGGAGGAGGAGATGCGAAAGAGAAAGGTGAGATTGTTCTTCAAATTCCTACTTTCATTTGATTGCAATGATTAGGTTGTTCGTTAACACTAATTGTCCATTTTCTTTGATTGTATTGCAGGCAGTCAATGAAGGTGCATCAACGTCGGGTACAGCAGTATTGGTGTCCTCAACAGAATCCTCAGTCACTGACGAGTCATCCTCCACCGAAGATGAATGGGCAAAAGGTGGAAAGCGACCTCCAAAACAGGTGAAAAGAGTCAAGAATGTGATAACATCAAATCTAGCTGCTGCCCTAGATCGGACACACACTACGGACAGGATGGCAACCTACATAATAGCAGAGACTGCATTGAGCCTTGGCCACAGCCCAATGAATTTTAACATCACCCGGACCTCCATCAAATGGCAGAGAAAACGACATCGGATCATGATCTGCAGTAGCCTAAAAGCTTCCTTTCAGTCTGGTCCTGCAATCATCCACTGGGATGGAAAACTTATTCCAGACCTCCTCAACACCAGAGACCATGCGCATGTGGATCGGCTGCCTGTGCTCATTTCCTCCTTTTTGGGTCAATCTCAGCTCCTTGGAGTCCCCAAAATACCAACTGGATCAGAACACCAAGCCAGCGCAGTTTTTGAATTATTGACTGATTGGGGCCTCGAAGAATCTGTTGTGGGGATGTGTTTCGACACCACTGCCTCCAATGCTGGTCGTTTGAATGGAGCGTGTGTGTTGTTGGAGCAGAAGTTGAAGAAAGACCTCCATTTTGCCTGCCGTCATCACATCATGGAAGTGATGATCGGTGGAGTTTTCACTGCTTGCTATGGCCCAACGAGTGGACCTGATGTTCCATTGTTCAGCAGGTTTCAGAGCAAATGGACCTTCATCGACACAGGAACATATGGCACCGGATGGGATGATGAAGAGGTGCATCGACTCTTGGCCCCCATTAGAGATTGGATTCTCCGCTTTGCTGAGGAAAAACACTCCTCAAAATCCTTTCGAGATGACTATCAGGAATTCCTCGATCTGTCCATCATTTTCTTGGGAGGGAGCATTGACAACTACACCTTCAAGCGACCTGGCCCCATGCACCAAGCCAGATGGTTATCTAAGGTGATCTATTCATTGAAGATGTGCTGTTCAGGGACAAATCCCAGCCCTCACTCCACGAGAGCAAAAGTGTCTTAAGGATGTCAGTGTCTTCGCTGTTTCCATCTACCTGCAGGCATGGATGACAGCGCCAATAGCTGCTGCTGTGCCTCGCAGCAACCTCAGTCTTCTGCAGAGTCTTCGGAATACCATGACCCCAAAATTTCGGAAGGAGTGGCATGAAAAAAAACTCAGCGGTCATCTTTGGTATCTTTCGGAGGAGATGGTGGCCTCGCGATTTTCGATCCTGAGGTGTCTGAAAAGGCTAAAACAGCAATGGTGAAGGCGATGGAGGAAGTTGAAGGAAAGCCTGATTGCCAGAAGAGAAGGAAAGGTGTTGCTGAGGGGGCTTCAATCGAGTCACTAGCAACAGCAAACTCAAAAAGACTGCTGTTGTCTCTGGGTCAGGTGTGGGATACCTGAGGAAGGAGGTGCGGGATTGGGACAGTGATCCTGATTACCAAATAGCGAAGAAATCAGTGGCAAACCTCTCTGTCGTGAACGATCATGCAGAGAGGGGGGTTGCTCTCATTAATGAATACAACGGCTGCCACACCAGGAATGAGGAACAACTGCAGTATCTCCTGCAAGTTGTTGCTAACTACAGGAAGCAGTTTCCTCAACCACTGAAGTCAGCCTGGCAACTGGGCGAGAAAACAAAGATCAAATGAGGTGCAGAGGGAATTGTTAGTTACCCTAATAGTCATGTACTGTCACCAAGATTAACTTTGCTGTGATTTTCAGATTATACCAAAACTTCAAGTGTCATGTGCTACCCCTACAAATTAACTGATTCAAATAAAACTTTCCCAGAGGTGTTTTCTCATCCATCCTCATAAGTTACAACCCAGCAATAAAAACAAATCACAAAAAGAAATTCCACCCCTATAAGAGTGGACCACCCTAATATATATATATATAGTGGCCTTGGGTGGTTCAAAGTCAGCAGGGGTTCTGGTTAGGTGGCAGTAATGGATTTGTTACTCTGGAGTAGCTGGTACTGTATAGAGAATTGCAGTAGTTTCTCTGATACTACTCTCCAATTTCTTCTTGTAGTGGATCAGAGCATTCTGTGAAGCTTACTAAATTCTCTGAAGGTTCCCTGATTCTTCTTGTAACATATTGGGAAATTATTTTTCTCTATTTAAGACTAAAGTTCTCTGAAGAAAGCAGGGCTTGAAGGAGAAGACAGATATTCTCTTACGGTAGTTTACTACTAAAATGTTCGTTTTTACACACACACAAATAAATAATGTATATGTGTATGCATTGAAGTAATAATGATGACCAAAAGTGTTGTCTAAATGAAATTAATTAATCATATCAGTGTGTCAAAAAATTTGCATCTAGTGTTGTACATTATGTGATGCAAGTTGTTCAAAAAGGGTTAAAATATAATTTTGATTTGCAACGAGTCTCAAAAATGAGTTTGATTACATGATGAAACCTAGAGGAACACAGTTGGGATGGACCAGATATCTGGCTCTGGTTCCAACAAGTAGGTTTCAAGTTTTTTCTAAAATATCCTGCTCTGACTACATATTAAATGAAAATCCTTCTCTAACTACAGTTTACTTCAAAGGTTTTGATTAGATGTTAAAGCAAAGATGAATGTAGACTCTACTCCAAATGTATATGGTTGTTTACATTTCAAACTATACAAATTCAGAACACTTTCTCAAGATAACCATCATTTGTCTCTATAATGCATATTCAATACTGAAACTCAATTAGAGCATCAACAAGATGCTCTTGTGATATAGGGTGGAGTGAAAAAATCAAAAAGTGCCAGGATCAAAATTGAGGAGGTCTAGATAGTTGTCTTTTGTCCAGGATTAAACTTTAAAACCAATTTTGGGTGGTTGCATACAAAACTGTGACTGCTACTGGCCAATTTATACAAATCTTATGTGTGCATGACCAAAATTTGAACCCAGTGACCTATCTTGGGTTCTGGACATGATAGAAAGACAATTTAAAAACTGTTTATGATTTGTTTTTTACCTCTGAAGCAGATTAAAACATTTTACAGAGGGCTACAGGGTCAATAATGCATAAAAAAATCCATATTTATATTATTTTTGGCCTAAATTGCAATTTTCAGCCTTTTTTTTAGCAAATTTTTTAGACAGTTTGTGGTAAATAAACTAAATATGTACAATTTTCTACTGAAAATATTACAAATCAACTTAAGATTAATCTAAAGTATCACTCATTAAACAAATTAATAAAAAAAAAATCATCGAAGCAGCTTCAGAATATTGTTTTTTTGTATTGAACACTTTCATCAGTTTTCTTGATTTTATCTTTTGTCGAATAATGCCATCACGATGTTCAAATCCTACCACAGTTGAGGAAACCTCTGTTACAAGTTTAATGTACCTCTCTACAGCCTGATTATGACAAGGCTGGTTGAGTTTCAGTGCTTCCTTTCTTAGGTTTATGAGTTCTTCATTGGTTAGAGATGCTATGATAGGGGGCTTATGAATGTCAGGTGAATTTAAGTTTATCATTTTCAGATACCTTTGAGCTTTATCATCGATTTTAGGCACCATGAATCTCCTGACACTACCATCTCTCACAACACTCAAGTCAGGTTGTAACTCTGGGACTTCAATATCCTCATCTGAATCAATTATCAGGTCACCAGCTTCGAAGTCATTGTTTATCACTCTTTCAACTGATTCATTCCCTCTGACCAAAAGTACTTTGTTAACTGTGATGTTACGGATTTGTGGGTCTGAATCAGCAAGCATGGCAATTAATATGTTCTCAGGGTGAGCATAGTATGCATTTCAGTAGAGGGTTTTTAGGGCTATCTCCCTGGCTTCCTTGTGAGGAAATTTCAGGATCCTTTGGAGCATATCATAAAAGTTCTTAGCACCATCTGTGCATTGATACTCCTTGATCTGGAACCAACTTGGAAAATAGATCAAGATACAAAACTCTGCAAGTGTAACCAGAACTTTGGAAGGCTTCCTTTGAGAAGTATAAAATCTGAGGATTCTACATGCCAGAGTCAACCACTTTGAATGACAGATTGGTCTGACTTCAAGAAGTTCAAGATCAGGATCAACATAGCCAAGCATAACAGCCATACAGATTCTGTAAGCATAATACTGATCAGTGCTGAGGTCCTCCAGTACTTCATTAGGAATAACTGGAAATTTTGAATTCCTAATTGGCTTGAATGAAATCACATCCCACTGAGATACACTTCCACCAAGTTTAACCCCTATCTTTCCTGAAAATGAGTCTGGGCTCTTTGTTGTTCCATCCAGAGTAACAAAGATGTGATGAAGGTGGAGCTCATTACAGTGTAGTAGGCAAATGCTCCACTGCAAAGGTCTACCAAGCAGTTCTTCCAGGCATGTGATAGCTCCACCATTTGAACTGGTCATTGTATTAGTCTCATCAGATCCTATCATGGTAAGTTTGGTTTGTAATTCAGTGTCTTTGAGGGCCTTGTATATCTCTGTTGCAATAGTTGACCCCTTGCCATTACTTGGAATCACATGTGAGATTGTGAGAGGTAGAAATCACCTGAAATAGTATTCAGAAATTAGAGATAATTTTTTAGATATTTCAGGGTTTATATCTATTTCTTTATTCAAAATTCATCTTAATAAATATTTTGAGTAATATCTGTTACAAAATGCAAACTAAAGATCAAAATTTTAAATCCTTCCAGGTTCTCCTACAATTGGATAGTGCTCTTCTAGCTCTGTTCTTCTGTAATATTTGCCATTCACTTCAACTGTCACCATTGTTGCATCTTTGTAACCATCCACATAAATAGCATCCACCAATTCAAACAATTTATCCTCCTCTTTTCTTATGGCTTTACGATATTTTTCACATTCTCTCCTCAGCTGGTTCCTGCAAAGTTCATAGTGCAAATTTACTCAATTTTAAAGAGTTATTTAAGCAAGCTCTATAGGTTTTGACTAACAATATTTAAATTTCAGCACTTATTTGAAACGTGTGTCTTTTTGTGAAATACTTGATTTGAATCAGATACTAATGTACGAGGGTACTTCAATAAGTATTCACACTTTTTATTTTAGTGATAATATAGTATATACAATATATACTCATAATAATGAGCCAAACTGAGATCTATAGGCTTATTTAGGCTAGCAACAGTATAAGTTTATTTAGGCTAGCAACAGTATAAGTTTATTTAGGCTAGCAACAGTATAGGCTTATTTAGGCTACTCATAGCTGTCACATATTGTATGAGTAGTGAGTATGGCTGTGTCGCTTTCAATTTGTACTCTGGAAGAACAGAGATCCGTGGTTCATTTTTTGTGGGCAGAAGGTGTGAAAGGAGCTGAAATTCACATGCGTTTATGTGCTCAGTATGGGAATAATGTGTTCCCACAGCAAAGTGTGTACGAGTGGATTAAAATGTTCAAGGAAGGTCAGATATGTGTGACAGATGCTCAGCACTCAGGATGACTGTCAACATCAACCAGTGGTGACAAGCAGAAAGAAGCCAGTGCCATGATTTTCGATGACAGAAGATCAACATTAAAAGAAATTGCATCTTCATTAGACATCAGTCAAGAGTCAGCCTATTCAATAGTTCATGACATTCTTGGCTTTCACAAGGTTTGTGCAAGATGGGTGCCCAAACAGTTGACAGAAGAGCACAAGCGTAATTGTATGGATGTCTGCTCTTGTCTTTTGGTGCAATATCATAATGAAGGTAAAAACTCTTTGGAGTGCATTATCACTGGAGATGAAACCTGGATCCATCACTATGAACCAGAAAGCAAATGACAGAGCATGCAATGAAAGCATCCAACATCCCCCATTGCAAGGAAGTTCAAAGCGCAACCATCAGCAGGTAAAGTTATGCTAACACTGTTTTGGGATATACAAGGCCTTATCTTTGAACATTATCTAGAGCATGGAACTACAGTAACAAGTGCATCATATTTGGACATGCTTCAGAATGAGTTAAAGCAAGCAATTCACACAAAATGGAGAGGGAGATTGTCAGGTGTTATTCTGTTACATGACAATGTGCACCCTCATACCACTGCACAAACTAGAAAATGTCTTCAAGAACTTAAATTTGAAGTTCTCAACCATCCAGCCTACAGTCCAGACCTGGCACCTTTGGATTTTTACCTGTTTGGACCACTAAAAGACATTTTGAGAGGTCAGCAATTCCAAGGCAATGATGACCTGAAGGAGGCAGTGCATGACTGGCTATGCACACAGCTAAAAACATTCTTTTGTGATGGCATTAGGAAGCTTGTAGATTGCTGGACTAAGTGTATTGAGAAACAGGGAGACTATGTTGAGAAGTGATGTGTTTATAATCTATCATATGTGAAAATAAAAAGTGCAATACTTATTGAATTACCCTTGTACATGATAATTGGACTGTTACATGTCAATTACATTCATCTTATCAGTAGTAGTGATAATTCCATAATCCTCTAAAACTGCTGATGCAACTGCTGCTCCGGCTCTGTCACTTACTTGATACCTGGTAAAAGACATTTATTTTATGTCAAGCTAATATTCTAACAAGATATTCATTGGACAGCAGTGTCCAAGATTTGGACTCTTAACTATTAATGATGTTACATGGATTATAAATCGTTTTTTCAAAGGTATTGTCAACAGAACAACAAGAGTGTTCAAAGCATACTCATATTTCAAACTATACAGTATACCTGTCACACTGCTGAGCGAGTTTTGGTAGACTCTTCCTATTTTTTTCTATCCTGGATTCCTGTTGTTTACTGACACCAGCTGTTTCATCATGTGATTCCAAGCTGCCCTGACTTGAGAGAATCTTGAGATCACTGTCATGTATTGCTGCTGAGCTTGGTGGAACAATTTGAAAAACTCTTCTGAGCTCTTCCCTGGGGATAATAAAATACAATATGATTATGATACAAGATAGTTTACCAAAGATTGAAAAATAAAATTTTATAATTTGTAGCATAATCATTTCAAGAAACCCAGATTTTTGGTGGCCATTAATCAAAAGTTTTTAAATTTATATAGATCAAACTCACTGATTCTTTTCTTTTGCTTGCTCCTGCTGTACTCCTCTCCTTTTGTATCTGATGTCTGCCGATGTAAGGCATTCCTTAAAACCAATGCATCATCCTATTCCAGCTGTTTTCTGGTCCTCATAGAAAGCATAGTCGTCTTCTGTCATTTTGAGTTGATACAAATGTTCCAAATCTCTTCTCCGATTTGAGTCCTCACAGAAGATGTCAAACAACTTCGAAGTTTTTCAATGAAGGAAGAAAGATCACTCCAGAACTTGTCACCACGTTTCTTTTTTGGATATCTATCAAACCTACAAAATTACCAAACCTTTAATGTTGTGAATGCAAATTTCAATTATAAACCCCCTAAGTTAAGTTCTAGTCAAAACAGAATATATCAATAATCATTCTTATGATTTGCAAATCACTGAATCACATGATTATGTTAATAAAATTACTGTCACAAACAAATAAATATAACTACAAAATTTACAAAAGTACAACATATTTTAAATCTTTTTATAAGGGACTGAAAATTTGAGTCTTGCCTCAAAAATGCTTTGACTAGATCCTGAATCCTGCCTCAAAAATGCTTTGACTAGATCCTGAATCCTGCTGGTGACACTGGGGCTTGAAATTGGATAGACATTGCACCAAATCCAGTGTTCAATCAGACTTAATGCAACCATATCAACTGTTTGTCTGGTTGTCCAGTTCTCTTCTGCCATTACACATTGGATGACATCTTTACCAAGAGGAAGCTTTCCATTGGGGAATGAGTCTGTGCTTGAAAATATGTGACCTCCATCAAGAATTTTAACCGTGTCACTGCGTCTTAACATCCTACTATGCAGTATTTTTTGGCAATAAGGTTATCAAAATATATGTATTTATCAATTCTTTAAATTCAACCTGAAAAGATAAATATAAAATACCTATAATTTCAAATAAAAAACAAAATATTTGGAGAAAAAGGGCCAAAAAATTGTATTTTTTTAGCAAAAATGACGAAATATGGATTTTTTGATGCATTATTGACCCTGCAACCCTCTGCAAATGTTTTAATCTGCTTCAGAGGTAAAAAATACATCATAAACAGTTTTAAATACTTTCTATCATGTCCAGAACCTGAGATAGGTCACTGGGTTCAAATTTTGGTTGTATGCATATAATTTGTATAAGCTGGCCAGTAGCAGTCACAGTTTTGCATGCAACCACCCAAAATTAGTTTTAAAGTTTAATCCTGGACAAAAGACAACTATCTAGACCAGGGGTGGGGAAACCCTCGCCCGCAGGCGAAATTTCGCTCATGAGCTAATTTCAATTCGCCCGCTTAGGTATTTATTATTTACTAAAAATTATTTATTTACAGCCCAGCAAATAGCTTTTTAAAATACATCTTATATACAGCGTGTCCCAAAGAAATGTATACCCACTTTGTTCGATAACACCAGCTATGAGGATAATAAATATATTACTTTTTATGTTTTTTAATAAAGAAATTTTTCTTCTGAATCTAAATATGTAATTATTTTTATTAAAAATTGAAAAACAAAAAAGTTACAGATGCTTAAATTATAATTATTATTTTCGAGACTTCATGTGCGATATTTTCTAATATTTTTGCATGTATACGAGATAAGTTTGAAACTGACGGCACTGTGCAAAACTTATAAAAACAACGTTCTGGAAGACGTCGAACATCTTAGATAAAGTGTCATTTAACCATGGAATTTGTAAATTTTTTGAATTAACTAATAATTACAACATTTATGCTCCAATATCAATACTAAACATAAGTATCTCAAAACAGTCGGTTAAAATATTAGAAAATATCGCATGTGAAGTCTCGAAAATAATAATTATAATTTAAACATCTGTAACTTTTTTGTTCTTCAGTTTTTAATAAAAATAATTACATATTTAGATTCAGGAGAAAATTCTTTATTAAAAAACATATAAAAAGTAATATATTTATTATCCTCATAGCTGGTATTATCGAACAAAGTGGGTATACATTTCTTTGGGACACGCTGTATATAAGCTTAAAATTTGCCAGACACCCGTGGAGGTGTTTATGTTATCGATTTTTGCCCTTGGTACTGAAAAGTTTCCCCACCCCTGATCTAGACCCTCTCAATTTTGATCCTGGCACTTTTGATTTTTTCACTCCACCCTACTCACCGCAATCAGAACTGAACAAATGATGTTAAGACCAGGAAAATTCTCACCCTAAATAGAACAACATACAGGAACCAGTGTCTTCCCAGATTGTACTTACCAAGGAAACTGGGAGGAATGGAATTGAATGAGGTTAACCAGCTGCACTGATCATTGACCATCAGCATTGGGTAGTATCTGAGTTCTACTAACCCTACAATAGATCTGATTCGTGAACACCACACCACAAGGGTAACTCAACAAACTTCCATAATCAAACTGGTCCAGCACTTTGGAGGGAATAATTTGACAGACGTAGAAACTGAAAGAGTACCAGCCATATTAATAGCTGGGTCATTCTCTGTCAGATCAACCAGTGCCTAACACCCTCATCTCTCAGATTTTGCTGAAATTTGGTTTATAGGGAGTTTGTGGGCCCTGAATCCATTTCTGAAATTATAAGGTCAATCCGACCAACGGTTCAAGAGATATGACCTCGGGAAATTTGAGGTCACTTGCGAGGTCACTAACATTTGGCGACCCATAACTTGGGTAATAATGGTCACAATTATATAAAAGTATATATATTTAGAATCAGAAAACGACAAGGAATCCAAATATGCAAGTTTTAGAACTCTAGGTTGAAAAATAAAAAAGTTACACTGTAACCAAAATTTGAGGTCACGATTTGACCTCTGGGGTATCAAATGAGAATTTTTTTTTTAAATGTAAAAAATGAAGGCATAGGCATTGGCTATTAGAATCAGCAAAAAAAAGTTTGTTTATGTTAGTATTTTTCATGTAACTAACATATAAGTGAACACCATATTCATAAGTTGTGCGTCAATTCTACCTATTTTTTCACACTTAAGCTCATAATTTGACCTATAGAAATTAAAATTACATTTTTTTATAGATATAAAAACAAAGGCAAAAAATGTAAAATTGTATTTCACTGCTAATCTACACTGGCAATAATAGTTATAATAGTGAAAGGGGAAGACCTACTTAGAGGATTCATGTGCTAGCCTAATACAATTTTTGCATGCTCGATGCTCTCATCAATTTCTTTTTGTGGAAAAATGTATTGAATTCTGCTGCCTCCTCTTAGGGTAGGACAACTCATTACAGTTAATATATGATGTCCTGGCACTGCACATGAATCCTTGTTTGATGGATAATAATATGCACTTGATCCTGATGACCCAGAGGGATGTAGAAAGTTCACAGTGAAATCATCAAACTCTTCACAATATTCCTCCACAATTCCATACCAAACTTGCATGTCATAAATGCAGCCAACATACTCTCCTGGTTTGACACATTTTAGGTTACCAAGCATTGCAGGTTCATTAGTAAAATGACTTTTCCTTATTCTTTTCTTTTCTCCAATGCCACTTGAAATGGGATACACCATCAGTTCTTCCTTGTTTAGGGGAACAAATCTATGATATTTCTGAGTTCCAGGAATAGCCCTACTATCCTTGAATCGATGTTCCAACCGTTCTTCTGCATCTTTCAAATCAGCTGTAGTTACAAAGAAAAAATTTATCTTCTTGCTCAAGTTTTCTTCACAAAACTGAAACATGTGTTCTGGTGTAAGAATTTGCCTCTCTGTAGTTCTCTGCAAACTGGCACGAGCAGTAGCTCTTTTCACTGTTCCTCCAATCCCATCACATGCATTTTTGCCATGGGATGTAGCAAAGAAGTGCCATTCACAAGACAGACCAAAATCCTCTTCATGGTAACAGAGATTTGTGAAGTTGTATCTGTTCTTATATTGGCCAGCACATCCATCTGAGAAATAGTGCACCTTCTTCAATTGTGGGCATCTGAATTTAACATATGTCATAAGCTTCAATATGAATGAGTAAACCATTATAGTGTTGTGTTTTAGTGATGCAGATAAGAAACAGACACTAAAATGGCTAAGTTCCTGGTCTGCAGATGATCTATAATAGATGACAAAAGGGTGAACTGTACACTGTGAATTGTCCCAGTGAAACCCTTGGGCAGCATCCTGGACAATGAAAGAATAATTCTCAGAGAAATCACCTACTATAACTACCTCGCTCTGAGGTGGTAGTGTTTCTTTCAACTGCTTGAAGTACTGTGATTGTTGCTGAGCAACAAAGTGATGACGAACCATGCGGGATATTTTCATGCTTAGGGATGATAAGTATTCATGAAGTGGCTCCACCTTATCAACCATTGTACAACGGTCAACAGTCACCCATTGCTTGTAAGATATTTCATTTGGAGCTGATTTCACACTGTCAAGTAACTCAAGAAAATCCAGGACACCCTCTTCTCTTGGGCAATCATTGCAAAGTTGCATCATGCAAGTCTCTCTTTCTGTACTGCAGACACTGTAATCCATAAGATCCTTGTATGAAAGACCTCTTTCTCCCAATGCAGCCAGCTGCAATTTTGGATTTTGATGGTATGTGCAGACACAGACAGAATGAGTCCCACCACTACCGGCAAGCACACAATATGATGGCCGTAATTTTGCAAATGTGGAAAATCCTATTTTGGGATTCTTTTCATCATTTTTATATAGTTCAAACATCTCTCTTAAATTCCCGAGGACCAATCGTTTTTGCACCTTCATTGCACCTTCAGCACTGATAACTTTCACGCAATCCTTTTGGCCAGGACACATACGACTAACCTCTTCTGACTCATAGAATCTTCTAACTATATCTTTGTGTTCTTCAGATATCACTTTTCCTTTGCTCATTAGTGGAATCTTCGGAAGGATTCCATGTTCTGATTTAAGTGAACGGCTTCTTTTCACCATGTATGTTGTAGTTTGAAAGAAACTAGCTGTTTTTTCAATTGTGTATGGTGAGAGTGTCAATATTTGTAGTTTGTGATGGTGACATTTGCTCTCCAGGAATGACTGTTTCAATTCATTCATTAATTTGTCTAGATGTTTTTCAGATTTAGTTTCAGGTTTTGAAGTATCACTTACCTCCTCGGTAATTTGAACACCATAACTGAGTTCTAGCCTCTCCTTCAGGTGTTTCTGAGCAGATGATAGCTTACCACGAGCCTTGCGCTTTTTCTGGCTTAATGACAGCCCTTCTGAAAAGAACAGAAAAAAAGGTTTCACACACCTGAATATTAGTAATTAAATATTAATTATAGTACCTTAAATGCTATATAATTGGCTATATAGTAGATCAAACAGACCTTGTAGTAAAGTATAAGTTATTATATTAATTTATTACTTACTTTTTTTAACTGGTGTTTGGTCCAGAAATGCTAGAACTGGTTCAACTGAAGTTGAAGGATTTTCCTTTATCAAGCAATCACTGTCATTGTCCAGATCTTGAATTGAAGAGATGTTACTCAAGCCACTGATAGTAGATGATTCATTTGAATCCTGCTCAGACTCGTTGTTTTCAGTGGTACTAAGTATAGTGGGGTTTTTCATTATCAGTGTCCAGCAGTTCACACACAACAATGAGTCTTTTTTCACTCTTCCAGCACATTTTTCAACAAGTACATCAGTCACTTTTCTAAGATTGATTGTTATGCGTTTCTTGTGTTTTTGAATAGGGTCCTGGCAGTATTTCAAGTGCCGAACCATTGTATTTTGATCTGTAAAGATATAGGATTTACAATTAGGTAATATATATTTTTTAGAAAATATATAGCTATACACACTTAATATTTTAGGCCTTGATAGTCTCTGAGGCTCATTAAAACACCATACCCACCAGCCACCCACAGTGCTGGCTGGAACTGTACTAACCTGTAGACAAGGAATTTTGCAACTATCTGTGTTGATTCTGCACTTAGACAAGTAGCAACATGTTTCAACAGGTTTGTTTAGGCTACATGTGAGCTTAGTCTTCCCCTTTCACTATTATAACTATTATTGCCAGTGTAGATTAGCAGTGAAATACAATTTTTATTAAATTCTTGGAGCTTGAGGTCAAATTGATAGCTAAGATATAAAAATTCCTTGAAATGACAAGCAATTTATAAATATGGTGTTCACTTATAAGTTAGTTACATGAAAAGTACCAACATAAACAAACTTTTTATGATTGTTTCTATTAGTCAAGAACTCTGACTTTGTTTTTTATATCTATAAAAAATGTAATTTTAATTTCTATAGGTCAAATTATGAGCTTAAGTGTGAAAAAATAGGTAGAATTGACGCACAACTTATGAATATGGTGTTCACTTATATGTTAGTTACATGAAAAATACTAACATAAACAAACTTTTTTTTGCTGATTCTAATAGCCAATGCCTATGCCTTCATTTTTTACATTTAAAAAAAAAATTCTCATTTGATACCCCAGAGGTCAAATCGTGACCTCAAATTTTGGTTACAGTGTAACTTTTTTATTTTTCAACCTAGAGTTCTAAAACTTGCATATTTGGATTCCTTGTCATTTTCTGATTCTAAATATATATACTTTTATATAATTATGACAATTATTACCCAAGTTATGGCTCGCCAAATGTTAGTAACCTCGCGAGTGACCTCAAATTGCCCGAGGTCATATCTCTTGAACCGTTGGTCGGATTGACCTTATAATTTCAGAAATGGATTCAGGGCTCACAAACTCCCTATAAACCAAATTTCAGCAAAATATGAGAGATGAGGGTGTTAATTTCAATTTTTTTTGGTTGATCTGACAGAGAATGACCCAGCTAGGAAAAGTAAAAAAATTTGTGACATGTAGAAGAATGTGAACAACAACAAATAGGTGTGTGTGTTGTGTGTGTGTGTTCAAAATAATAATTCTCAAATTAGAGTCACAAAATAACCTGGAGTCTCCAAGTGACAGATACAGTATTATTACTTGTCATATTTGGAGCTGCTACAGTAATAAAATAGAAGTTAAAGAACTATTTGGAGAGTATTAAAGCATCAGTAATGTCTCATGAAGTACAAATTGAGGCATTAAGGGGAACATTAACCAGTAACCATCCCTATCTGCCTGATCTACCAACACCCCTTCCACCTGATGGGGAGAGGGGCTCATCCCCAACTAGAAGTGGAGTAGTAGTTTTCAAATGAACTAGAAACTGTGATGTATATGGAGGTGGATGATTGTCCCAAGTTAATTAGACTGCAAATCAATAGACCATGTAAGCAGTTGCCTTAATAATGGCTTAACTAAGATGGTCCCAAATGAAATATCAGTTGCAGAACTGAACCATATGTTAACTATGCCGTAGGTCTTTTTATGCAAATAAAGCTAGTTTTAAGTTATAATCCAGGGTGCCAAAGATCAAGAGGGAGAGGACCCCATCCTCAACTTCTTTGGTAAACAAAACTTCAGAAGTAGCTTAAATAAGTAAGGAGACAAACAGCTCAGATAAAAAACCCACAACAACCCTAAAATGCAGGAAAACTGAGGAAAATAATCAGCAGGATAAAAAAGAAATATAGTATCAGTGATAATACTCATTTGAGACAGAAAATTGGAACTAAAGTCACAAATTTTTAAATCAGTCTTCAAGATATATATGTACAGTAATTAATATATATAACTGCCTGACATATGATTATATTAACTTCTTTAAATTCATACATATATTTAGCAAAATTGGAGCTAAATTGGACCAATACAGTAAGTCACCAATTTACATTGGGGATGTGTGCCTAGAAAATGTGATGTAAGGCAGACTGATGTAAATAGGACACATTTTTACCATAGACTTAGTGTTATAATTGGGGGATGCATTCCCAGGGCAAATTTTTGGACACCCTAACCTAACTTAAACCCTCTGTAACTGAATAATTGTGATAAAAATTAAACACATCAATATAGAACACAAATGAAATGAATAAATAGACAATTAAATGAACACAGATACATGGGTACTCGCCAAAATAAGGCTGAGGTTGTGTGTTCAGAATGGGAGAGGTGTGGGTGGGGAGTGGAGGAGTTACTGGGAGGGAAAGGTAGGCCTGCTGCCTCATCACCTGAAGATATCTGTCTGAAGTCCTGCATTGCTGGTGGGGAATTTATGCTTGGTGTTAGAGTTGCCTCTTGTTTTGGTGAAGTTTCATGGGGTTAACACATGGGTCTTGAAGTAGGTGTAGATAAAAGTCAGGACTGCTTTCTTCTTCATCTGGTACAGCTACACTTGCTGCTCCAATCTGTATTGGGATTGTCTTCCATCAAAATGGCTATCCCAATTTCAAAGTGCTTCAAAGCTTCAGACATCCTTTTCATTATCAGCTGTTTTGGTGGTGGTGGTGTCATCGGGTGTTCAGACTCTTCCTCCTTCCTCACCGCACAGAGTGTCAAATAACATCTAATTTAATATCCAAAGTAATAGTCTGATGGGACTTCTTGGTGGGTGTACTTGTAGGACATTTTCCACTTGTGGTTAAGGGTGTTTTGAAAGTTTTTTGGAAAAATTATTACAGTGAATATCACTTGATACTGTCAAACTGGGAAAACACGTGCAACTGAGGTGGATTCAGCAGCTTGGGGTGCTGCATTGCCTCTTTACTGCTGGGTGATGTTCAGCTGGTGGTGGCAATGTTGTTTCTGGTGTGCAGTTTGAAGTTTTTTTTGGCATACATCACAGCAAACACAATGTTTTATTGGACAGGCACAAACAACTTGCATAGAAAATTGTTCCATAATTTGTTAATGATGTTTTATCAAAATGACAGAAATAGAACCAATATAAATTAGTGACTTACTGTATTTTACAAAAAATTGGAAAAATTGCCATTTTTTCCAATAAATATATAAATGTAAATATAATTTAGTTTTATATAATACACAATTTGGTGTTGAGAGAGAGAGCTCAGATACTATTTCTGGCCCCAAGGCTTGGCGTGAATTTTTGAAATGTTATTTAATTTTGGGCTCTATAGAGGACTGTTGCAGTCACCAACACAAGTCTCTATAGAGGATAGTTGCAGTTTAAGGGTTAATGAAAATACTTTATTCCAAGACTTTTAATCCTAATTGGCATATGTATACAGGAATACCTCGAACTTCATCATTTCGCAGATTTGTCGTCAATCTTTTACTACCTATAGTTTCGTAATCTGTCGGCCATATTCAAAGATTCATCATTTTTTTTTAAAAATGAGAAAATGATCGAAATTGACGAAATTCAACTGTTTACCAACGTAATATATTATTATATTTTGCTGAAAAATGAGTAGAATTTGATTAATTAATCTGTTTAATAACATAATACAGTAAAATGTTTTCTCATTGAAACATGTTCTAATCTACCTCAAATTTTGTTGTTTCATATTTTCTCATGTTATTCCAGAATGAATTAATGATGAATTTCGAGGTATTCCTGTGCAGCCAGAGTATTTGAGTGCAGGGGTGCCAGAAGCAATTTGATATTGGGGGGCAATCTCAGTAAGGGGCATTTTTTCAATATAAAGTTTTAAGTTTTATCATCCATATGCACCTATGTAGTAAAGAAAATGAAAGCGGATGAAATAAATCATCGACACACTTTTATTTACATGTAACATGAGAATAAGATTACTTCAAAATAGTAAATGCGTTGCATTCAGCACTAGATGCACGGCGTTTCATCTGAAAAAACAATACAATTCATCTGTAAAAACAATACAATTCCTACATCTCATGGGGACATATGTATGGTGTAGGGGCATACACCTTACCCTTAACAACTTTTGGGGGGAGTGAGTGCCCACCCTTCCCCCCCACTTCCGGCGCCCTTGTCTGAGTGGTAAGCCACTGGGCTGTTAACCTGAAGGTTCTGGATTTGAGTCTAGGCTCTGATTTTAGATTTGATTAATTAACATGTCTCAGTTTCTTCCTTGGCAGAGTAGTGCATCAGATCCTACAAAAAATTGTATGTTCATTTTGTCATAAGACCTTAATTTATTGTTGAGGTTAAAAAACACTTAAATCATAATTGATTTTAATCATATGGTTTTGGTTGAATGAAATTACTCCTAATGTAGTTTCCAAGGACAATTGAAATTTTTTTATTGTCATAAAATATCAGTTGTTGCCACCCCAATTCACTTTACTGAAATAAATAGTTCAGCACCTGTGTACCTAATATATAAGCCAGATGTTAATAAATTGAATTGTAATTTGCTAAAGCATTTAGATAGTATTAAAAATTTCAGTCATGAAATGATTTATATTGATTTATAAAATTTTTAACTGTGTGGAAGAGGAGGAGGTGAATATATTTTGACCTTAATACTGAAGATACAGTAAACTTTTACTACAGCACCAAGTGCGCATTACTAACCTCTGATCTAACTATGGTAAAGATTCATTCACTTTTTCTTTCATTTTAGGGAGTGAGTTGGGGGCATCAGGGCTGTACCAACCTGTGATGGCACCCTGTGCAAGACATTTCTTATGTGCCCCCACCCCATTAAATTTGGAACATATACAATGTGATTTTGATAGAAATACATAATTATTTAATAAACAGTAATTAAAATACATAATTATTTAATGAATAATGCGCCTCAGTGCCTCCATTGGCCCCGGGATTGAGACCCAGTGATGGCAGCTGGTGCACATCAAAACCAAATTGTTAATCCTTCCACACAATAAAGAAAGTGGTTGGTAGATAAATGGGTACCCTGGGTGGCCTAATGGTTAAGACACTGGGCTGCTGGTGGGGGCATGGTTCGGATTTCACATTAAATTGTAAGCTAAGGTGGAGTGAAACACTTGACCTTCATCAAAACAATCAATTCTGGCAGAAGCAAACGAAAGGTTAACCAAAAGGTTTTACACACACACACACACACACACGCACGCACGCACGCACGCACTCCCCGAGTTATATCGTTAATTGGTTCCTGAGCCTCTGACTTAAGTCAAAAATGACATCACTCAAAATTGGTACTAGGGCAAGTGCGTCCTGGTCAAGTGCGTCCCGGACAAATGCGTCTCGGTCATTGGCGTCCCTGGACAATTGTGTCCCGGACAATTGCGCACTTCTCCAACTACTATATGAAGTTTATTTATTAGAGAAGTGAATAGAAAGTTAGTATCGGAATTTCAAATATACTTTTCATTTTAACCTATTAAACTTGTTATATGTTCATAAGTTCTGTTCGAAACTGTTCTCTAAAACTTTATCCATCATCAGCAACATCATTGTCAAATTTTATGGGTTGCATCCACTTAAGATAAAGTTAGTTTCGTTAGTTTTAACGAAAATATCACAACTTAACCTAACCAATCATCAAGGGCATACAGTTGACCTAACTGGGCATTCAATTAATCTAACTGGGCATTATATCCCATACAAAATTACAATAACAAACATACTCGTCCCTCGTCATTGGCATCCCTGGACAATTGCGTAGGTGAAGTCACAATGAACTTTCTATTCATTCTCTAATAAATAAACTTCATATAGTAGTTGGGGAAGTGCACAATTGTCCAGGACGAAATAAAACTGGATGCAATTGTCCAGGGACACCAATGACCGGGACACATTTGTCCGGGATGCACGACCAGGACACAATTGTCCTGTCACCTTCAAAATTTACTCTTGTAAGGCATAGATAAATTACCGTACTTACCATAATTTTTTTGTATGTACAATGAAGTATTATTTTTTAGATACAGTATTTTTTATTAAAATACTTTCATATTTTAAAAAAAAAATAAAAAAAATACAGACCAGTGTTCAAATATTTTGCTTACCTTTAATATTAGTGCTGCTTTGCTTGTTCATACTGATGTTGCTTGAAGAGGTGTTTGAGGTTTATATGAAGGATGGAGGTGAGGGTTGTGAATCAGGGTCAGAGGAAACAGTTGCTGGGCTCTGGTTTGCAGGCTCTACATTTAAAAAAAAAACATATTCAGAGTGGTTTGGAGTATTTTCTTTTTTTCTTCATAAATTGATTTATAACAAGAAAGAGCATCATGTACAGCTGCAGCAACCTTAGTAAACCTCTCTCTGTTAGGGCCTTGAGCCTCAAATTTAGCCAGTGCTTTCTCAATGAGGCTGAAACATTCAGCCATCTCCTTACAATTAAACCTCTTGGGTTCAACAGCCAACTCTCTCCCCTCACTGACCTCCTCCTGCACCCTGTCTCTCTCCAGCTCCATTAAATCTTCATTGTTCAGCTCCTGTCTGTGGCAATCCAACAATTCCTGGATGTCATTCTGCTCCACATTCAACTCCAGTTGCCTTCCCAAGTCCACCACATTGTTGGTCACTACCTCCATGCTGTCATTTTCAAAACCCCTTAAGTCATGATAAACTGGGGCAGAGTTTTTTCCACACCCGATTCATAGTGGGAGACTTAATTTCCTGCCAGGAAGCACCAATGTTTGTGATGGCTTTGTAGATGTTATACTCCTTCCAAAACTCCTTCAAAGTGAGTTTATCATCCCCATCTGTAGCCTGAACTGCCTGTCTGAAGGTTGTCTTCAGATAGTAAACTTTAAAGGTGGCAATTATTCCCTGGTCCATTGGCTGGAGAAGTGATGTATTGGGAGGCAAGTAAACTGCCTTAATGTCAGCATGGAAATCATCAAGGAAAGGAAGATGTCCAGGGGCATTGTCCAATACTAAGAGGACTTTGAAAGGCAAATTATTGGAGGTACAATAATCCTTAACTTCAGGAATAAAATGATGGAAGAACCAGTCCTGAAAAATTGCCTGTGTCACCCAGCTCTTAGTGTTGGACTTCCA
The DNA here is from genome assembly GCA_023014485.1 of Bathynomus jamesi. Classification (NCBI taxonomy): domain Eukaryota; kingdom Metazoa; phylum Arthropoda; class Malacostraca; order Isopoda; family Cirolanidae; genus Bathynomus; species Bathynomus jamesi. The sequence continues at coordinate 568,532 of JAJOZX010001615.1, forward strand.
AATCACTGGCAAAGAAGTTTTAGTTACACCTTTGAGGGCCCTAGGATTTTCTGAGTGGTACACCAAGATGGGTTTTAACTTAGTCACCAGCTGCATTACCACCCAGAAGGAGAGTTAATCTGTCATTTGAGACTTTATAGCCAGGCATAGTTTTCTCCTCTCTCCCAATGTATGATCTCTCTGGCATTTTCTTCCAATACAAGCCAGTTTCATCAATATTAAAAATACACTGAGGCACATATTCCCCCTCAACAATAATGTCTGACAAAGTTTTAGGAAATTCATTAGCTGCTACTTCATCTGCACTGGCAGCCTCACCACTGACTTCAATATTATGTAAATTGGCATGAGCCTTAAATCTATTAAACCACCCATGGCTTGCACTAAATGTTCCCTCAGAAGAACATTCACCATGTTTACTTTTAACATTATAGAGACTTAAGCCTTTTCCTGAATTAACATAAGGCTTATCAGAATACGACACTGATGCTGATCTTCCAGCCACACACTTAAAATTCTCTCCATCTCCTCCATAACTGTACACCTTTTTGTAATAATAATAATGGACTTAAGTCCCACAGAACTTTGCATGTGTTTCAAAACTCATTCTTTTTCTTTTAAAATTGTCCCTACTGTAGTACGACTCCAGCCAAGGCTACAAGCTTTGTCAATAATTTTCTCTCCCTTTTCATTTCTTTTTATTGCATCAATTTTTTCCTCCAAAGTAATATTACAATGTTTTTTAACACCACTATCACTTGCTTTATCACTTTTTCTCTTAGGAGTCATATTTAATAATAATGGGCATGAAAATAATTTTTAAAAATCACAAAAATGAGAACAGAGAGGATAAACAGTGTGGGACAAGCCAGGACTGATGTACAGTGTGGAACTAGCAAAGGATGCCAAACACTAGCGCCATCTATAGCAGAGTGGGTGAACTACATACCATGCACACAATTTAAAATTTATACTTTTATATTTTTTATAGTTTTATATTTTTAAAAAATTTGTTCCATATACGAATGATGTAACTTCAGAAAGATGTAACTCGGATGGACGTAACTCGGGGAGTGTCTGTATGTGTGTGTATATATATATAATAATAATAAAAAATTAAAAATCTAAATTTCATTCTATGTGGCAGCTGTAAGACCAACAATTTGGTGTCCCCTTACAAACTTACAAATTGTGGGTATGGCAGACCTAATCCACACACAAACATGCAGATGCATGGTGAACCAGCCATTAACTCATGTCTTCACATTGGCATGATGGAAAGTATAGGTTGCATTGAAGCCCATTATAGTACAAAAAGACTCTCAATGGTTTAGAGAAAAGTTGTTAGAAAATGAATGAATTATCCATGTTTATTTTAATCTGAAAATATTTTGAGGTAAAAGGTAATGGTAAGAAAAGAATGGTGTGAGAATATGAGTAAATTAGAGAACTTTAAAAAAATGTTTTAGCATTTGATTAGTAAATTGTTAACATATTTTATTGCAAGGAAATATAAACCTTAAATATCATGGTCTTTAGTCAAGCCCATTATAAATTGATAAATTGAGTGTTGTAATTAATTTTATGCAACTCATTTGCAGGGATCCAAACTAAAGCAAAACTCGGAAACAAAATCAGAACCTCAGAGAAGTAAATCTTTTGGCTTTTGGAAGCAAACAGAAAATGACTACACTCAAACTGCAAATAATGTCATAAATTTACTTAATTTTGAGCATAATGAAAACCAATTCATAGAAGAGAATATATTCAGGTGTTCTGTTTGTCCATACCAAACAGAACTCAGAGGAAATTTTCAACAACATTTAAGAGTTCACACTGGAGTAAAACTTTTTAAATGCGATATTTGTTCTTACATTGCAACACAAAAAAATCACCTTCAATGGCATTTAAAAGTTCATACTGGAGAAAAACTTATAGCTATTAAAAATACTAAAAAGAGTATAAACCAAAAGAGGGAAAAATCTTTTAAATGTGACATTTGTTCTTATATTGCGACACGAAAAAGTCATCTTCAACGGCATTTAAGAGTTCATACTGGAGAAAAACCTTTTAAATGTGATGTTTGTTATTATACTGCAACACGGAAAGATAATCTTAAAGAACATTTACGAGTTCATACTAGAGAAAAAACTTTTAAATGTGATATTTGTTCTTATACTGCAGCATACAAAAGTAATCTTCAACAACATACAAGAGTTCATACTGGAAAAGAGTATAAACCAAAAAAGAGAGAAAAACCTTTTAAACATATTTGTTCTTACACTGCATCACAGAAAGGTATTCTTGAATACCATTTAAGAGTTCATACTGGAGAAAAGCCTTTTAAATGTGATAGTTGTTCTTATACTGCAGCATACAAAAGTCATCTTCAACGGCACTTAAGAGTTCATACTGGAGAAAAACCTTTTAAATGTGATAGTTGTTATTACACTGCAACATTGAAAGGTAATCTTCAAGAGCATTTACGAGTTCATACTGGAGAAAAACCTTTTAAATGTGATATTTGTTCTTACACTGCAGCATACAAAAGTAATCTTCAACATCATTTGAAAGTTCATACTGGAGAAAAACCTTTTAAGTGTGATATTTGTTCTTACACTGCATCACAGAAAGTTACTATTAAACACCATTTAAGAGTTCATACTGGAGAAAGGCCTTTTAACTGTGATATTTGTTCTTATACTGCAGCATACAAAAGTAATCTTCAAAAACATATGAGAGTTCATACTGGTGGGAGGTGAATTTGATAGTGTCCCACACACCTGGATTTTGGAATGCCTCAAGCTTTACAAAATCCATCCTACTATTATTAGAACTTTAATAAATCAGATGACAAAATGGAGAATGAACAGCAATCTCACCCATGAAAATGGAAAAATATCCATCCCCCATGTCAAGATTATGAGGTATATATTCCAAAGAGACAACTTATCACCTTTGCTATTCTGTCTCACCCTGGACCCTCTAAGCAAATTACTTAGCAATAGCAACAAGGGCTACAGCCTCAGTCAAACTAGGTGAAGAAATCCAGACTGTTCTGAACCATCATCTGTTTATGGATGATTTGAAGCTGTATGCAGACTTTGATCAAAACCTACAATATCTTTATGGATTGTACATACTTACTCTGGTGACATAGAAATGAAGTTTGGATTGGATAAGTGTGCTAAATGTACACTTAGGGGAGGTAAGAAAATACAAACCTGTAACATCACTTTAGGAAGAGACTCTGAGATTAAGGACTTGGAAGAGGATAGTTCCTATGGGACATTCCACATCAAATGTATACACTTTTTGGCAATTTCTGCCACTCATCTCACTGATTTATTTAATTTTTGTATGATGATTGGGTTAGGTGAATGATGAACCATCACCAAAATTTTAGCATCCTGGGTCACTGGGTTTCCAAGTTATGACCTTCCAAAGTTTGAGGTCAACAGCATGACCTTGGAGGTTCGAAAGGTTATATCTCGGGTTCTACCATACTGATTTTGACAATCTTGGTCTCAAAATGCTCAGGAAAGGATGTAGAATAACTTTGATTCCTGCTGTAAAAACCATAAAGCATCAAATAAAAAAAGTTCCATTTCTGTATGACCTTTCACCTTGACCCCAAAAAAACCTTCAAAATTCAAGATCATGAAAATTGGCATGAAAAATGTCCTTGATATAAGGCAATCACAAGCAGAAAATTAGAGTGGGATCTCCATGGGTTTGCTTTCCAGAGGCATTCAAAGTCATGCAGGTAAAGAATTTTGTATAGTATAAGGAAACCAACTTCACTCCTGTCCACTGGTCCAACATTACCGGCGTGAAGTTGGCTTCCTTTTTCTCGTTGTTTGTTGCTTAGTAGCCAGCCAACAAATGGTAATTCATCAATTAATGTCATAAAATTGTAATAATACATTTAAAAAATGGGTAAAATAATTTTACAGAAGTAAGAAATAGCAAATTAAAAGAGAAACACCAAAGGAAATCTGGAAAAGAACCATTGGTAATGCTTCAGTCAGCCAAAAAAAGGACAGATTATTTGTTTACATGACACTGCAGCTGATTCAACCAGGCATCATAGCCTATACAAATACAGTAGGTTCAATGGCTAAATTATGTATTGTGTAAAGTACTTACAGTAACTACATTTACTGCAAGACGCAGGGTTACCAAAAGTTTGAATGCTAACTGGCTTGTGTGATGTTGCTACTGTAAGCCTACCATTAATAGCCTATGAAACTACTGTAGTATAGGCCTAATCACAAAATGGCACATTATTTGAAGTGTTCCTAACTTAATTTATCACATAATAACGAAATGGCATTAACTGAAAGCTTATTATTTGAGAACTTACTTTAGCCTACTTGGTCACTTTTGCCAACCTGCCAGTTCAAAAAAATAGTGGAATTTCTGGTCTTTTTATTTTTCTGCATACAACTTATAATATCTCAACCTATGTATGGATCAGAGGTGGTTCTTGGACTGGTGCATTGGGTAGGCAGAATATATATATATATTATATATATATATATATATATATATATATATATATATATATATATACTTGGCAAACAAACTTAATTTCATTACACATTCTAAATGCAGTTTTGATGATTCATATTTTGTACATGCTTTGCTCAAATTTTTAAGATCTCAATAGCCTTCTTTTACTCCATACCTCATTTCCAGAATCACTCTTAAAAAGTAAACAAGGCCAACGGAACAATTTCTGTCTTATTGGGCATCCAGTCAGCCATATTTTTTTGCTAAACCAATCATTTGAGAAGGCTCTATTACCTTGTTTATCAGATGTTATTATTTTGAAATTATTTAATTTAGGCCTACCCAAGTTTTTAATCTGAATTTGCAGTTCTCTTTCCAATTTAAAAAAATTGTTTTTCAACAAATAGTCAACACTAATTTCCATTATAATAAGGCACTAGAATAGTAACTTATATTGAAAAGAAAGCACATAGATCACATCATCTATCACTCACATGTTGTCAAACTTGTCATACTAAAGACTAAGTGATTTGTATATTCATGCAACCCCTCCCCCAATCCCCTTGTGATATCATACACCATTCACCTATCAATCTTCTTCCTTTAACCCCCCCCCCCCCAAATCATAGTTTCTCATATTTCTTCATACAGGATGGCTTCATAATGAGCGTAAACATGCAAAATGTATCATTTAGCAGGAAAGTCCATGAGCTGACAAAATATACATTTACTCTGTATTAAAAATGGCATATATCTTATCTGCCACACCAGTTGAATTTATATTATACATTCAAGGTAGGCAGGGCATTTTAGGTTGTAATAGCTAATATGAAAAAAAGAAATCATATGATATTGGATTAAGAGGGCGCAATTGACAGATTTTGTCTAATTGCACCAATTTATATTGATATATTTGTGCTTCTAAAGTTTGACAAAGTTAATGGTCAGGCAAAGCCTACCCTGCCTACCCTATAAAAACACCTCTGGTATGTATATATCTGTATTAATACACAAATTCAGATGTGATACCCAGTCAGCAAGCACACGGTGAATGATGTCAGGAGTAATGGTGTTACATGCCCCAATAATGCACTGCCGCAAATGTTCAACACTCCTAATTTTCTCTGCGTATACCAGTGCTTTCAAGTGGCCCCAGAGATAAAAATCTAGTGGCATGAGATCCAGGCTTCTAGCTGGCCATTCTACAGGCCCTCGACGTCCTATCCAATGACCAGGGAATTGTTGGTACAGGTATTCCCTTACTTGGGTGCTGTAATGTGCAGGAGTGCCATCTTGCTGGAATCATGTTGAGAAATTTCCTTCTTCATTCAAGACACTGGGAAATGCTTCTTCCTTGAGCATATGTAGGTAGGTGCCTCCAGTGACATGTTCATCAAAAAAGAGGGGGCCTATGATGCGATCCTTCCAAATGCCACACGATACCATCACCCGAGATGCACCTTGTTCCTTTGATGAGGTATACCAGTGAGGGTTGTTTTGAGACCAGTAGCGGGTGTTCTGTTGATTTACCTCACCATCTCCATAAAAAACAGCCTCGTCACTGAACAGAATGGTGGATGGGAAATTGGCATCCTGAGCATCATTCACAAAATTCCATCTGCTGGTCAGGATCATCTTCACTTAATTTCCGTAGGATCTGAAGTTTATATGGATGCCATTTGTGAGCCTGAAGAATGTGATGGATGCTACTTTTTGACACTCCTGTCTCGGCGAACAATTGCCAAAGAGACTTATTGGGACTTAAAATGAGCCAGGATAGCAGTCGCTGTATCATCGTCAGTGGACCTCCTTGAAGGTCCATTGCATGGTTTATCTTCTATGGATCCTGTTTCCTTAAACTTTGCAACAAGTCTGCCAACACAACTCTGTGTTATTGGTTAGCGGTCAGGATGCAGTCTGTTAAATTCAGCAGTGGCCTCTCTTTGACTCTGATTTCCTATGAGTAAATTATGTGGATTCGTTCTTCCTTGTTCACAGACATTATGGCCTGTAGAAAGAGAAAAATATGAATTATGGTTTGTAGAAATAGAAAAATATGAATTTCTCCTATGATGCTGGACTTATGGGACACCCTATGATATATATATATATATATATATATATATATACAGGGTGGGCAAAAAAAAAACTAATGATGCTCATAAACATGTATTTATTGTTGGAAAAAAGTTAGGATAGGATTGTTAAACATAAATGTTCCTTTATCAATCCTTAATTTATATCAAAAAAATTGTTCTGTAACCCCCTTCTTGTTGAATACATTTGGTTAAAAGTGGGATCCACTCATCGATGCATCTGTCAATATATCGCTGAGACACCTGATTCCAGCCATCCAACACTTTAAGGCATAACTTGTCAACATTGTGAATATTTTCACCTGGTGTATAAACTTTTGATTTTAAAGCTTCCCAAATGCCATAATCAAGTGGCATAAGATCTGGACTATTAGGAGGCCACATGTTTGGCTCAATGAAATTGGGTATTTCTCATTCCAGATACACAATTGTATGCTTTGCCCTGTGTGCAGGTGCTCCATCTTGTTAGAAAGTGAAATTATTTCCACTAATCTGATGAATATCATCCAAAACTGTGGAAGGACCTGTGTACAATAATATTCTGCATTGATTTTGGCTTGTGGCTGAATCACAACAATTCTTGTTTTGCCTAATTTTGAGATGCAAGCTCCTACCATAATGCTAGGTGAAAAGTTAGATGTTTCCTTTATTAACCACTCAGGTATAACATCACATTTTCTTGCAATATTTGCGTATAGCTGATCATTTTGTTGGTTAATTGGTAGTACAATATGAAATAATTTCTCATCAAAGAACCACAATCTTCTGAGTTATCCTGGAATCTGTTTATCAAGCTTTGTGCACATGTCATCCACCTAACATTATTGGAATTAGTTAGACTTTGCCCTGATATACATTTATAAGCTTTTAAACCCAAATTGTATTTCACAATATTTCTAACACAACTATGATTTATACCCGTTTCTTTTTTTGATTTCCCTTGGTGAAATGTGCATTCTTGGTTTACCTTCCTGACTTATATAAGATGTAACCTTTCACAAAGTCAGTATTTGCCTGAGTTCTTGCACTGTTAGGACAACCACTTCCATCACATCTCTTAACATCTCCAGTTTCATTAACCTTTCTAATGATATACTGAACTCCTGATTCAGTCCATGGTTTATTTGGGAACATTTGTATCATTCTCCTGGTGCCTAGACCTTGGCCAATTCTTAGATACTTTATAAGCATTTCATCGTCTTCATTGTATCTAGGCATTTTTGTGCTTATTTTAGGGGATCTTAGCTATATTTTACTTTCTGAAATCTGAAATAATAAAGAAAAATAGAAGTAAATATTACTGCAATTGTATAAAAGGGTGTATTTAATAGTGTGAAAATTTTAAGTTTTTTTGCCCACCATATATATATATATATATATATATATATATATATATATTATATATACAGGGCCGGATTAAGACCTTTAGAGGCCCTAAGCACTTAAAAGATTTTGGTGCCCCATATATATGTAATTCAAAATATAAACAAAAGTAAACCATAAAATAAAATTTTATTTTTTGAAATGAAACAAAACTTACAGTAAGATGGAAAATAATGTTTATTTTTGTATACTTCCACTTCATTTATATTTGAAAAGTTTTCTCCTACTTTTTTTAATTGCAAAGTCTTTGATCAGATCCTCAAAACTAATCTTACGTAACACATCTGCTTCTATACTTAGTAGAGATAAGGCATCCAGCCTGCCTTGTTGCATAGTTGTTCTGTTGGTATTTTTAATATACTTCAACTGAGAAAATGAACGCTCAGCTGAGCAATTTGTGACCATTAATGTTAAAAATATACGAAAGGCAATTTCTACATTTGGGAAGGCACACTCAATATTGTCTTCTACAATTATTTTATAAAGTTCAGCATGACTGAATCTTGTTTTTACATTTACTATAGCACACGAAAATATTTAATCTATATGTATTTTTAATATGGCGCTCAAAGATTTGATATAAACAAAATAATAACGCAAAGTGTAAAGTGTGTGATTACAACGAAATATATTTATTCTCTCAAAAGGGTTGTTGTTTACTACAAATTCAAACAATGAAAAAAAATAAATACTATATATGAATATATAATTCAGTTTTCAACAGCTTATAGGCTATAAGCCGCGATTATAATAGTATAATAAATCCATGGTAAATCCGACAATGGAAAATTTCTGTGGTGCCCCCCTTCCCTTGATGCCCTAAGCACGGGCTTATTTTGCTTAATGGTTAATCCGGCCCTGTATATATATATATATATCACACTTAATGCCAATAATATTAGTATGTCTATCTTTTTATTTTATCATACAACCTGTAACATTTTAACCTCTCTATATATATCTATGTAATATTCCATACATATGTCAGCATGTCAATGAAATAAAGTGTATTTATTTATTTATTATTTATAAGCTCGTATAATTGGTGATTAGATTGTTCATTGTTACTATTGTAATAATTTTTATTTTTCTTCCATTACAGATTAGTGAAATGGCATCAAAATTGGAAAAATATTGTTGTGATTTGTTGAAGCCTCACACGAAATTTAAAACTACAGATCTTCACATTGCATCAGCAGCTTTTATCTCAAAATACCCAAACTATTTGAAGCCTGGCCAGAAGGTGTGTTCAGTGTGCTGAAAGAAACTCTCTAAACTCCTCAAACCATCATCATTGGAAGATGATGTGCCAAAAGTGTCTGAGACCCTAAGATCCACTCTAAAGTTAGCCTGAGAGAAAGAAGAGAGTAGAGAGTTAAAAGAAGAGAATAAGGGGTTAAGTAAGTGGCAAAACATATCATTCATAGGTTAACATTCATTCAGAAAAAGAGAGAGAAAGACTCACTCACTTGTCAGTAAACTTTTGGAATCCGTAGTTAGGGATCGTATCATCGATCACTTAGAAAGTCACAATTTGATTAATAGTAGTCATCATGGGTTTCGACACCATAAATCTTGTTTAACTAATTTGTTAGAGTTTTTTAATAAAATAGTACATGAATGCAATAGGCATAGAGCAGCTGATGTTATTTATTTAGACTTTAAAAAAGCGTTTGATACAGTTCCACATAAAAGATTAATTGCGAAGGTTAAAGCACACAGTATATGCAGTCAGGTAGCTAACTGGTTAAAGGAATGGCTTCGTGCCAGGAAATAGAGGGTCGTTGTTAATGGTAGGGAATCAGGATGGTTGGATATAGGTAGTAGTGTCCCTCAGGGTTCAGTGTTAGGCCATTGCTATTCGTAATCTATATTAATGACATAGATGTAGGCTTGACCAGTAACGTGTCAAAGTTTACAGATGATACTAAAATAGGCAGTAAAATTCTTAATGTGGATGATAGAAATAAGCTCCAAGATGATGTAAATATGGTTATGGAGTGGATGAATAAGTGGCAGATGTAATTTAATGTAGACAAATAAAAAGTTTTGCATATAGGTTCTTGTAACAATAATTACACATACACGATGGATGATAGACATTTAGCGAGTGTTGATGAGAAAGTAGACTTAGGCGTACACATATCTAAGGATTTAAAATTATGAACCAGTGCCTGGAGTCTTGCGCAGAAGCTAATAGGATGTTAGGTTTAATAGCATGTAATTTAGGATTTAGATCGAAAAATATTATATTTCCCCTTTACAAGTCCCTAGTTAGGCCTCACTTAGAATATGCCATTCAATTTTGGTGTCTGTATTTGCATGAGGATATTGATAGGTTGGAAAGCAGGCCCATCGCCATGGGGGGGGGCAATGGGGGCACTGTCCCCCCAAGTCAAATAACTATCATCAAAACTAAAGCTGAATGGTTTATCTCTCTCTCTCTCTCTCTCTCTCTCTCTCTCTCTCTCTCTCTCTCTCTCTCTCTCTCTCTCCTCTCTCTCTCTCTCTCTCAAGGTGCATCGTTGTCCATGCTGGTGGCAATGACCTGTTCCTCAAAGGCGGTAGGGTAGGTCTTACAGAAGGGATCATCACCGAGATCATGTCTCTTGTGGATGATCTAAAACTGAAGACAGACAGGGGAATGTTAATGGGTATTTTACCACGAATGAATGCCAGTGACCACGTGCTCAGTAAGGTCATTGGCGTCAACAAGAGAGTGCAAGACTTGTGCATCCCACTGGGCGTGAAGTTTATTGACTCCGTCGACGCATTTTTGGGTAGGTGGGACCTTTACCAGAGAGATGGTGTCCACCAAAATTACAAGGGTAAAGATGTGCTAGGCGCGCTGCTCGACCAGCACCTATACAGAATGGTGAGGTTGAGTCCGGGGAGAGATGATGAGCCGGTGGCGGACATACCTTCAACTGAAGGATGCGTCCAGGTACAGGTGGGTGACCCTCCTTCCATGTTGGAGGGGGCTCAGGCTCCTGCAGAAATTGCCCCCTCATTGGTGAGGGGTTCTTCAACTCCCGACAGCCCTGGCTGTTCAGGAAACGGGTCGTGCTAGGGGGCGGTCAGAATAGGGAAGGCTCCCTCTGTGCAATGCTTTTTAATGCTAGGTCGATTAGGAATAAGTTTTATGAGCTACGGGCGCTCAGCATCAGAATACCAGGATATCATTGCTATCACCGAGTCCTGGATTCATACTGATCATAGGGTCTGCGTTGGGGAGTTCGAAATTCCTGGGTATAGAATGTTTCACAAAGACTGCACCCGTGGGAAGGGGTACTAATATACGTGAGGGACACGTTAAGTCTGGTTGACTGCCACTTCTGGTCAGAATGGGAGCTGCTTGGCGTCGATCTGAACATGGGAGGGATGAGCTATAGGTTAATCTTGGTGTACAGACCTCTGCATCTCCTCCTCAAGGAGGATACAGCCCTGTACACTGAACTCCGTAGCCTGCTAGGGGATAGGGTGTGTGTAGTTTTAGGAGACTTCAACTGTCGCGGCATAAAGTGGGAAGACAGGACTGCTGATGCTGAAGGGAGGAGACTAGTTGACTTTGCTGATGAGAACTTATTCACTCAGTGGGTCAATGAGCCTACACGAGGCAAAAGCATTCTAGACTTAGTATTCATGACCGAAGACAACCTTGTCACTGGCCTCACCATTGACGAATCATTGGGCGGTAGTGATCACAGTCTGATTAGGTTCCGTGTGTGCGTCCCTCAGGTGAAGCGTAGTAACTCAAGAGGCAGTAAGCTCGATCTCCGGTGGGCGGACTTTGTTAGCCTCTGGGATAGTGTAGGTGAGATGGGGTTAGAGGTCGGCGGCGATGTTGAGGGAGTGTGGAGTGCATTCTGGGATGAGTTTATGGTGCTGCAGTCTGCTGCCATACCCTCAAAACCGGTCACCCCTGCTTCAACGCAGCCTAAGTGGTTCAATCGTGACATCGCTTCGGCTATCCAAAATAGGAAAGTAGTGTATAGGAGGGCGAAGGCCAATCGTTCCCATGAGAACACTGAAGCGTATGTCCACCTGTGTAGGGAAGTGGAGGCAAGGGTTAGGCTAATGAAACGTAACGAAGAACTATGGGTGGCAAGCTTCTGCAAGGGGAACCCTAAGGAGTTCTTCAGTTATGTTAATAGTAGAGAGCCCATTAGAAGCATGATAGGTCTGTTAAAGGACTGAAGTGGTGTTCTGCGGACCTCCGTTGTGGACATCACCAATGTGCTTAATGAGTACTTTGCGGGAGTGTTCACCAGGGAGGACACCCGCTTCATCCCCGAGCCAGGCGTGAGGCACGAAGGTGCTGGCCTGGATAGTGTTCGATGTACTGTGACAGTCGTTGCCAGTAGAATAGACAAACTGAGCGCGTTTAAGGCTCCTGGGCCAGAGTGTTGCGAGAGGTGCGCGACCACCTGGCTCCCCACCTGGCTACAGTCTTCAACAAATCATTGGAGATGGGCCAGATGCCTGGTGACTGGAGGGAAGCCAAAGTGACCCCTATCTTTAAGAAAGGGGATCACGAAAGTCCAGGGAACTATCGTCCCATTAGCCTCACTTCAGTTGTAGGTAAATTATTAGAGGGAATAATAGTGGATAGGATCGTTGACCATTTGGATTCATACAAGCTGCTTGTGGACTCCCAACATGGGTTTAGATGGCATATGGGCTACAATCCATGGTTACACACCCTGAAGCATGTCTAGTTTAAATGAGAACCCAACTCGCAATAATGGTTGGAAGTTGGATTTGAAACGGTTTAGGACTAGTGTGTGTGGGAATTACTTTACGTATAAGATCTGTGAGATGTGGAATAGGTTACCTTCAGAAGTTGTGAACAGTTCCTCTGTGGATCATTTCAAGAAAAGGTTAGACCAAATCTTGCACACTATTTGAGTATGTAGAAAATTTTCCGTGGCACCCATTCCCATTGGTACCTCCTTAGTATGGGCTGCAAGGCCTTTTGAGGTTCTCTCTCTCTCTCTCTCTCTCTATAAGTAGCGTATAGGAGGGCGAAGGCCAATCGTTCCCACGAGAACACTGAAGCATATGTCCGCCTGTGTAGGGAAGTGAAGGCAAAGGTTCGGCTTGCGAAACGTAACGAAGAACTACGGGTGGCAAGCCTCTGCAAGGGGAACCCTAAGGAATTCTTCAGTTATGTTAATAGTAGAAAGCCCATTAGAAGCATGATAGGTCCATTAAAGGACGGAAGTGGCGTTCTGCGGACCTCCGACGCGGACATCGCTAATGTGCTTAATGAGTACTTTGCGGGAGTGTTTATCAGGGAGGATACCCGCATCATCCCTGAGCCAGGCGTGAGGCACGAAGGTGCTGGCCTGGATAGTGTTAGATGTACCGCGACAGTCATTGCCGATAGAATAGACAAACTGAGCGCGTTTAAGGCTCCTGGGCCAGACCAGTTTCTCCCCAGAGTGTTGCGAGAAGTGCGCAACCAGGTGGCTCCCCACCTGGCTACAGTCTTCAACAAATCGTTGGAGATGGGCCAGGTGCCTGGTGACGAGGGAAGCCAACGTGACCCCTATCTTTAAGAAAGGGGATCACGAAAGTCCAGGGAACTATCGTCCCATTAGTCTCACTTCAGTTGTAGGTAAATTATTAGAAGGGATAATAGCTGATAGGATCGTTGACCATCTGGATTCCTACAAGCTGCTTGGGGACTCCCAACATGGGTTTAGACGGCATAGGTCGTGTCTCACCAACTTGCTTGAGTTTTTCCACGTCATGTTGACTGAGTACGATAAGAGTAGGGCTATTGATATACTTTATCTCGACTTTCAGAAAGCCTTTGATAAGGTACCTCACCGCTGGCTAACGGCGAAAGTGCGCGCGCTGGGTATCGGTGGGGAAATAGGTAGGTGGATTGAAAACTGGCTGAGGAATAGGCGGCAGAGGGTGGTAATTAAAGGGGCTAGATCGGGTTGGGCCTCGGTCACTAGTGGGGTTCCTCAGGGTTCCATTTTGGGGCCACTGTTGTTTATCATTTACATAAATGATATTGACGGTGGCATCGTCAGTCGGATCGCCAAATTCGCTGATGACACCAAGCTTGGGGCCAATGTTGGGACGCCCGAAGCGATCGAGCAACTGCGTGCGGACCTAGGTAGGATAGGAGAGTGGTCCGAAAAATGGCAAATGCCGTTTAACTTGGGTAAATGCAAAGTGATGCACATTGGCTACGCCAATCCCAAGTTGGACTACTCGATGTTGGGTAGTAATATCGAGGTGACTGATTTAGAAAAGGACTTGGGTGTGCTAATTAGCAGCGACCTTAAGTTTACGAAACAGTGTGTAGAGGTGGAAAAGAAAGCCCAGAAACTATTGGGTTATATCAGGAGGCAATTTCAGTTTCAGAACAAGGAGTTTGTGCTCTCACTGTACAATTCCCTTGTTCGGCCACACCTGGAGTATGCTGTGCAGTTCTGGTCGCCCACCCTCAGGAAAGATATTGAGAGGCTGGAGCAAGTGCAGGCGAGGGCCACAAAGTTAATCCCTTCCGTTAGGCATATGGGCTACAATCGACGGTTACGCGCCCTGAACTTGTTTTCGCTTGAAACTCGGAGGCTGTGCAGTCAACTGATCGAGGTTTTCAAGCTCTTACGCGGGTTCAACGATGTCGATTTTAGAAGTATGTTTAGTTTAAATGATAACCCAACTCGCAACAATGGTTGGAAGTTGGATTTGAAACGGTTTAGGACTAGTGTGTGTGGGAATTACTTTACGTATAAGATCTGTGACACATGGAACAGGTTACCTTCGGAAGTTGTGAACAGTTCCTCTGTGGATCAGTTCAAGAAAAGGTTAGACCAAATTTTGCACACTATTTGAGTGTGTAGAAAATTTTCCATGGCACCCGTTGCCATTGGTACCTCCTCGGTATGGGTCGCAAGGCCTTTTGAGGTACTTCTTTTCCTTGTAACTCCTTGTAACTCTCTCTCACACACACACACAAGAAGGTGGCATAAGCATTATTTTGACAATGGTGCTGCAACCTTGTGGCAGTATCGATAGTTATTGTAAATAACGTGCTTGACATTCTGAGTAGTGAGTTTGAAATTTAAACTTGTGCCATTGTCCTATGCCTTTTCATTTGTATCATCTAAAATAGGTGAGTTATGAAGCCCATTATATCAGTACAAGTGAAAAGGGTTTTGTGATGCTAGTAAATGAAGTAAATGAAATTAAGGAAGTTTTTGAGTGAAAGCTACTATTATTATGACTACTACAAGCACTTGTTTAGTTTATTCTGAATAATGTTTTGTAGCCATAGCTAAAGCTAATAAAACTTTTTTGTATATATATATATATAAACCTATATATATGTGTTGCCCCCCTACATCTATGAATTGCCCCCCTATGATTATAAACCTGGCGATGTGCCTGTTGGAAAGGGGTCAGTGATGTGCCATGAAACTAATTCCATCACTATGCAACAAGTCTTATGAAGATAGGATTAAAGAGTTAGACTTGCATTCACTCAAAACTAGGAGATTAAAGGGGGAGCTTATTGAAGTTTTCAAAATCATTAATAAAATCAATAATGTAAATTTTGACATTGTTCATGTTTGATAATAGCAATACAGTGGGCACTTGTTGTTTGTGAGGCTCTTTGTTCGTGATTTGCAAATTCGTGATGACCCATTTTTTTACCATGTTTTGGTAAATTCGCAACTGACTCCGAAAATTCATGATTTTGTCACATGGCATCTGCAACATTGCCCATACAGGTTGATGCAGGCTCAGTCGTGCTGTCTTTCACTGAGTGAGGTTGTGTCATTTTGTGCTCTTCAATGCCAGCGTACTATATTTAGTGTTATTTAGTTGTTTATAAAATATTATTGCTTTATATAATTGTTTATGTAATAATATTGCTTTATATTACATACAATAAAAGTTTTATTTATGTAAAATATCATTGTTTATGTAATATTACAGTAACATTATTGGTTTTTATTAGTGTTTGATGCAAATCATTTTATTAAAATAAAACTTTTTTGGCATTTTAAGGATATTTTACACTGCCATCCTTGATCTTTTGGAACCAATTAGCCATTTTACATTGAAAATGGATCTCATTATTCATGATTTTGTAATTCATGACATTTTTCTCAGTCCCAATTAATCACAAACAATGAGGGCCCACTGTACTCGTAATAATGGTTTTAAATTATGTGGCAGATGCTTCATTACATCAAAACTTTTTTGTTTAAAGTAATTGATAAAGGGAATAATCATGAACTCTACCAGCGTTAATATATGTAAAAACTGTTTTAGATAGGCATTTTAAAAATATTAATGTTGTTTAAAATAATAAAACAATTAGCAACAGGAGCTCTGAGGGTAATGGTCAAAGTTTGAGTCTGTTGACGATTAATGCCAGCATGTGATATGCCAGCGATAAAATTATATTATTAAAAAAAAAACTAACATGAACTTAGATGTAGCTCGTAACATAAACTAAACCACTTTTTATTATACTCTTCATACTTTTTGTTTTCTTTTCTCATCCTCTCTTTACTTGCATGTATGTAGGTTGCATGGTATGACTGTTTCTTTGGGTTAAGACTGTGTTTGCATGGTTTGTAAGCATTCTTATTTTACTTCTTTTGATCTTTCACCCCTTTCCTGTTCTCTTTGACTATTTTTCTGACTTGTTGGCAGTGGCTGGCAGATGATGATGGCGAGTCTCTCTCTCTTTTTCTGAATGAATGTTAACCCACAAATGATAGGTTTTGCTACTTACTTAACCCCTTATTCTCTTCTTTTAATTCCCTACTCTCTTCTTTCTCTCAGGCTAACCTTGGAGTGGATCTTAGGGTCTTTGTTAGCCTTAGCTTCTGTAGATCAGATGATATGGCACAGAGAACCTCTGAAGCATCAAATGAGGTCTTTGTTGATGAGGGGACAAAACTATCAGCAATGAACCAATCAATTTGTATCATTGGAGAAAGTCCCATTGACAAACGGAAGTTCAAGAGAACAGAAGGATATCTTCCTGCCAAAATGGCAAAAATTCAAGAGACTGAAAAAATGTCTTGAAATGCTAAGTGACACAAAGGGAGATGATGCGGGTCCATCAACAGAGACCACATCCTACAAACCTGAGGATATAATTACAGGATTGAAAGAAATACCTCACAGTGGAGAGAGAGAAAAAAAAAATAATGATCCTGACAATCTTTGCACCATCATTGAGTGTGAGAAAATTGATGGATGAATTCAAATGTTCACAATGGATGGCTGTACAAGCACTGCAGCTTGTGAAGGAAAAGGGGATCTTGTCTTCTCTAAATCCAAAGAGAAGACATTAAGGATTTTTATCATCATGACAAAATTAGCAGGCAAATGTCAGGGAAAAAAGATTGCTTTACCATGAAAGAGAATGGAGAGAGGAAAAAAATTCAAACCTAAAAGAAGTGTATCAATAGTTCAAGGAAAAGTTTCCAAATCTATCAATTGGCTTTTCAAAGTGCAATGCTGTGGCCAAAGGAATGTGACCTAGCATGATTGAGCAGGACACAGTGTGTACATCTGCACAATTCATTAAAATGTGAAACTCATGATTGGATCAAGGATGGGGGAAGTTACTGGTGAGGAAGAAGTACCCCTGAATAGCTACCACTGTGCTTTAGCCCGCATTCTCTGCAACCCTAGTTTACCCTCTTGTTTTTATGGAGATTGCAAAGCCTGTCCTGGTGTCAATTCCCTGAAAGAGCTTCTTCTCAAATGTTATGAGGAAAGGGGGATTGATGAAATTCAATACAACCAATGGATAATGACAGATCATTCATAACTGGAATCTGTCATCCAAACAATGGAGGATTTTCTGAACACCTACTCCTCCCAACTGGCTCAGCTCACCTGCCATGATTTTGTGGCGAAAGAACAGGTGAACTATATGGAACAGAGGAAGCATGAACTTGGCGAGAGAGAATTCCTACCCATTGGCAATTTCTCCAAAAATTACTCATTCATAGTTCAAGATGCAGCTCAAGGGTTCCACTGGAACATTCTCAGGCAACCCTTCACCTGTGGGTCTACTCTTATCAGAAGGAAGGGGTCCTCAAACATGGCTCTCTAACAATTGTATTGGAGTGTAACACACATGACACCATGACAGTTCATCCTTTCCAGAAAGTTCTGATGGATCATCTAAAGTCCCAATTTAACATCATCACCAGAATTGTCTACTTTACTGATGAATGTGCTAGCCAATACAAAAATTGCAAGAACTTCTTGAACTTGTGTTGTCAGATGGTATTGGAGGAACTGTCAAAAGAGAAGCATTGAAGGAAAGTCTCCATTGGCCTTATGGAGAGCAGATTTTAACTCCAAAGGACCTTTTCCAATTTGCTTCCCTGAAATTGACTGGGATCTCTCTCAGGTACACAACACAAGAGGAGTATTCAAAAAAGGACAAAGTGACAAAAGACTGCTTGGAGGTATGGATGTACAGTGCCTCTGCCAAAGCTGAAGGGAGTTCACTGCTCCTCAACAAACCACCCACAAATCAATCAAAAACATCAGTGGATGTGTGACAGTGGGATACAACAACCACTGGTGGGTGGCTTGTGTTATGGAAACATATCCCGAAGTGGGGGAAGTGGAAGTAAATTTCTTTCACCCCCATGGACCAAAAGAGTCTGTTGCCTTCCCCTCCAAACCTGATGTGCTGACAGTGGATGTGTCTGATATCCTCACAATGATCCACCCTAGGATAGCCACTGGAAGGTCATACACAATCACACAGAGGGAAACCAATGAAGCCAATAGGATCCTGAAAAACTGTGCTACCAAAAAATTAAGTAAAAAACTATCGGTGCCATGTTTGGATTGTTCTTAAAATGATGTGTGCTTCTGTGTTGTTTATTTATTATTAATTAGCAATAAGTTGTTAATAATAGTTGTAAATAGTCAATAATTGTTAATAGGTTAATAAACAATACGTATTAATTGTCAAAAGTATACAAAATGCTCCACCTGCATAACTTTAAATGCCTCTGGAAAGCAAGCCCATGGAGATTCCACTCTAATTTTCTGCTTATGGATGCCTTATATCAAGGACATTTTTCATATCAATTTTCATGACCTTGAATTTTGAAGGTTTTCCTGGGGTCAAGGTCAAAAGTCATATAAAAATGGAACTTTTTTATTTGATGCTCTCTGGTTTTTACAGCAGGAATTGAAGTTATTCTATGTCCTTTCCTGAGTATATTGTTGAAATTGGTACAGTAGAACCTGAGATATGGCCTTTTGAAATGAGAAACCTTTTATTTACTAGGCTCTATTAAACAGTAATTCACATATCTGAAAGTACAGAAAACATATTTAGATATATACATATATATATACATATATATAAACATACTGATCATAAGCAATATTCATGGCATTCTTCCCATTTTTAATTTTAAACAACATAATTGTTAAATCGAGCAGGTGGCTTGCGATCATGGCCACTACGATGTGGAGCAGAAACAGATGAGTGATCCGATGAACTACCCTGTTGATCATCATGATTACGAACATTTGATGTATCTTGACTATCAGGTTCGACGCGAATGTCAGATTCCAGCGCACCATCCACATCAGGCTCATCATTCGTCGCATGCACATCCATGGCAGTGTTATGTCCGTGAGCGTGCATTGATCCCTTCGCAGAATTTCCAGCAGGAGCCAGATGTCGTAGAGACATGGTCGATTCCTGGCCGCTAGCATGGCAAATGTGCGTGTACTGAGGGTTAGCCTCCAACAGCTTGACCTCTTTGACAAGTGGATCATATTTATTATGAACGTGCTTCTTTAGCAGACACAGTCCAGGTGTGGTGAGCCACGATGGTATAGAATGTCCAGTAGCCGATCTTCGTTGGAAATCAAACATACGTTCATGCGGAGTGCAGTTCGTAACTGTACACAGCAGAGATCGAATAGAGTGGAGAGCATCTGGCAGAACAGCCTCCCACTCAGATACTGGCATATTTCGAGACCGGAGAGCAAACTGAATTGTCTTCCATATTATGCCGTTGTGTATATCCATCTGGCTGTTCCCTTGCGGATTGTACACAGTCGTTCTACTAGTTGCAATGTTCCTTTCGGTAAGAAAATGCTTGAGCTCCTCCGAAAGAAAGGAAGCCCTTTGATCTGAATGAATGTATGATGAAATGCCAAAAACAGAGAATAACTGAGTAAGACAACGAATAATGGTTTCACTGGTTAAATCAGGACAGGGAAAGGCAAAAGGGAAGCGGGAATATTCGTCAATAACAGTCAAAATGTAGTGATTACTGGAAGATGAAGGCATCGGTCCCTTAAAATCTACATTCAAGCGCTCGAATGGCTGGGTAGCCTTGATGAGTTTAAATGGGTCAGTTCTAATATATACAGGCTTAAGCTCTGAACATCCTTGACATGTAGAAATCGTTCTTTTGATGTCATTAATAGAGTAGGGTAAATTACGAGAATGGACAAAATGGGACATTTGTGTTACCCCTGGATGGCATAGATTGTTATGCAGCTCTCATAAAGCGTGAGATGTGTTGACTGAACAGAAGATTTGAGAAAATGCATCAGCCAGTATGTTCTGAGATCCAGGGTGATATACAATGTCATAATTATAGCAGGACAACCCAACGGTCCATCTCATAATTTTATCATTTTTAATTTTGCTGATTCATCGATTGTCAAACATGAAGGCAACAGATCTCTGGTCTGTAACCAATCGGAAATGTCTACCAAGAAGATAATGACGCCATTTCCGAAGCGCCTCAACAATTGCATAGGCCTCCTCCTCTATAGATGAGTGGCGAAGCTCCGATGAGGACAATGTATGAGAAAAGAAGGCAACAGGCCTTCCTGACTGACACAGTTGGCCGCAATGACAGATTCAGAAGCGTCATCCTCAACAACGAAAGGCACATCAGGATCGAAACGTGTTAGGACAGCATCAGAGATATCCTTCAGGGATTTGAAAACACTGACAGCTGCCTTTGATAGTGGAAAGACAGAAATCGCAACCAAAGGACGAATTTTGGCTGAGAAGTTCGATATCCAGTTAGAATAGTGAGAAAACATACCCATCACCCTTTGCAACAAGGCAGTATCTTGAGGCACAGATAAGTCCATTAAGGGCTTGATACGCTCAGGATCCGGTCTTATAGTACCTTATGAAACAAGGTATCCCAGGAGGTTGATTGAGGATGTCGAGAACGTGCACTTTTTGTCCTTCAAGGTCAAGTTATACTTCTTGACTGCATCCATAAATAGCTTAAGATTGGAATCGTGATGAGATTGACTCTTTCCACAGACAATGACATTGTTGAGATAAACAAAAGTGTCACGGAGATTCTCATTAGAGATAACCTCATCCATAATATGCTGGAAAACAGCAACTCCATTAGTGATGCCAAATGGAATTCTTCAAAATTAATATAAATGCTGATTGGTTTCGAAAGTGGTATATGGTTTATCGCTGTCCATTATTTCAATCTGATGATACGCGTTGGAGAGATCTAAAGTGCTGAATACCGAATATTTAGATACTTGCTCCACCATGGTGTCGATTCTAGGTAGAGATAAGCATCCAATTGTGTAAAACGGTTAATTGTCTGAGAATAATCCACAACTAGATGCTTCCTGTGATTCTCGTTGGACACAATAAGTGGTTGAGCATGCCATGGAGAGTTGCTGGGCTCTACTACTTCTGCAGCGAAGAGTCGCTCGATCTCAGCATTGATAAATTTTTCAGCAGAAGAAGAATATCGTCGGCTCTTGATAGCAGTTGGATGACAATCAGCAGTAAGATTTGAGAATAGAGAAGGCAGAGAGACAGTAGTGACAGCCAGGCTATGCACCAAAAGCGGTGGCTTGTCTCCACCAAATGGAATCTCCACACTGGAGAATGATTGAAGAATATCATGACCCAGTATAACATCGCTGCAGAGATCACCCAACACAGACATCTTTACTTTAGAATAATGATGACTATCCACAATGAGATCGATGGTGCAAATACCCAACACCTTTGAGCTGAGTGAGGTTGTGGCCATTGCGACTTTAGCAGTAGATAATGACATGGCCCATTCATTATCTACAACCAGTTGATGATTGATAAAGCTCTCCGAGCTCCCAGTGTCAACTAATGCTCTGAGTTTTACCCCGTTTACAGTCACACACATGACAGCCCTTGATAAAGAGCCTGGTGAAGCAGGATATAATAGCAGACAAAAATGAAGCAGCAGACTGAGAAGTAGAGGCTACAGATGATTTCGAAGAGGTAGGTGCAGCAGCCACAACACCATCAGCAGTAGGTACAAAATCCAGACTGGCGTGGTCATGGTTGGGTTTCTCAGTTTCGTGTCTCACAGCAGCTGCAGTAGTCACAATACGATTATAGTTCTCAGACTCTTTTTGAGCTGCTTCCAATGACAGCGCCTGATCATAAGCAGTTTTGAAATCAAGCAATTTGTTTTCTAGTAGGTGCTGGTGTATACAGCTGGACTGAAGCCCGTTAATGAATGCATCGAGTATGTAGCTGTCTCGAGCCTGTTCAGCTGTCATGGCTGTGAATGAACAGTCCTTACCAAGTTGTTTCAGTACCTGAACATAGTGATTGATGGATTTATGTGGTTCCTGATGTCTAGTAGACAAGATGTGACATGCATAGATTTCATTCTTAGGTTTAAGATATATTGATTTCAGTATAGTAATAGCGTCTTCGTAGGTAGAACATTCAGATATGAATGTATAAACAGGTGTACTAATATAGTTGATTAGGAGAGTAAGCATCTGATGAGAACTAACAGTTTGAGAGCCTGCTCCCCCATCAGCTGTAGTCGAAGGAGTAGAGATAACACCGATGAAATTCTCAAATGTTCTGAGCCAGTGTTCCCATTGTCTGTCAGCACCACTTGAATCGGGGGAGACATCAAATTTATCAGGTTTGAAGAACTTACTATCCATGATACGGGAGATAAGAGATAATGCAAAGTAATGATCTTAGAAACTGTTTAATAGATTGAAATGAAAAACCTTTTATTTACTAGGCTCTATTAAACAGTAATTCACATATCTGAAAGTACAGAAAACATATTTAGATACAGTAATATATATATATATATAAACATACTGATCATAAGCAATATTCATGACACCTTTCAAACCTCCAAGGTCACACTGTTGACCTCAAACTTTGGAAGGTCATAACTCGGAAACCCATTGACTTAGGAAGCTGAAATTTTGTGATGATTCATCATTCACCCAACCTAACCATTACACATTACACACACACACACACACACACACACACACACACACACACAAAAAAAAAAAAAAATATTTGGAGAAATTGGTGAGACAAGGTGATGTAAGGTGTGTACACTTGATGTGGAATGTCCCCTATATTGTAAATACCTTGGGATAGAAGAAAGTGGTAATATAGAACATTGGCAAATGTGAGAGAAAATCAGTGGAGAGTATGTGTGAAGACTGAAAAAGATCTGCAACACTCAACTTAGATCAAAGAACAAGATAATGGCTATAAATCAACTTGCCATCCCTGTTATTAATTATCGTATAGAGATAATAGTCTGGCCTCAATCAGAACTGAACAAACGATGTTAAGACCAGGAAAATCCTCACTCTAAATAGAATAACATAGAGCAGTGCTGTCCAACTTCTATAAAGTGCAGCCAAGCTATTGCCTATAATCATACACTGTTGGTTAATACGACTTAGGAACCCGCTGAATGTTGTTCTCCCTACTAGAAATGACAAAATAGGGAAGAAAATTCAGAAATGAAATTTGGCAAAATTCCATTCCGCGGACCGCATGCGGCCCACAAGTTGGACAGCACTGACATAGAGGAACCAGTGTCTTCCCAGATTGTACCTACCAAGGAAACTGGGAGGAATGGGATTGACTGAGGTTAACCAGCTGCACCGATCATTGACCATCAGCATTGGGTAGTATCTGAGGAGCTCTACTAACCTTACAATAATTCTGGTTTGTGAACACCACACCACAAGGGTAACTCAACATACTTCCATAACCAAACTGGCCCAGCATTTTGGAGGGAATAGTATGATGGAAGTAGAAACTGAAAGAGTACCAGCCACATTAATAGCTAGGAGAAGTCATAAAAAATTTGTGCTGGAACAACAGGCCAAACATGCAGAAGAATGGGAACCAACACCAAAGGGCTGAAAAATGCTATCAAGAACTACAGAAGGATTACATGAATAAAGAAGGATCATTAGAATGGCTAAGGAGAGGAGTTCTGCAGTATGATGGAGAATGACTAATACTGGGTGCCCAAGATCTTGCACTCCAAACAAATGCATTTCAAAATAAGGCTGGACTGAGTAATAATGACAGATGTAGATTCTGTCATGTTGAGGTGGAAAGTGTTGGTAATCTAAAATTGGTTTGTAGGGTGCTCATGGCAGCTGGGTACTGTGCAGCCAGACACAATAAAATTTGTAAACATATCCACTGGAAGATTATGACAGCATTAGAACTAGAATGCAATTAAAATGTATGTGACCATACACCTTCACCAGTTACTGGAAATAACCATTATACTATCTATTATGACACAATAATTCTAACTGCCACTTTCATAGACAACTCAGCAGTAAAACCAGACATAGTAGTGTGAGGCAAGAGGGAAAAGATTGCCTTACTTATTGAGGGCAGTGTTCCAAATGACTATGGCCTCAACAGAGTGGAAAGGGAAAAAATTACTAAATATCAGGTGCTTATATATGATATAAAGAGAAACTGGAAATTGAAAGAAGCTGCCATTCTCCCCATCATAGTTGGTACAACAGGTATGATGAAGAACAACTTAACATCTTACCTGAATTCACTCCCAGGACAGCCCCAGGCCATGGAAATCAAAGTAGGGGCATTAAAAGAAACAAGTCACCCTCCTGAAATGAACACTAGGCCAAGTTCAGACAGTTGGAGTATTTGGCTCTGGGTGGAAGCCCCACTCACAGCTATAAAAAGTATTCTAAAAAGAGTATAAATCCATAGTGGGAGGTGATACCTATTAGGCATATTCCTCATGTGTTTTCAGTCACACTATCAAGGTGTATAGCAATGTGTAACCCCGGCTAAACTCACCTAAAATAAAAAAAATATGGAAAAGTCAACTAAGGAAAACTGATACTGGCAGTTTGTAGCTAACCTAAGAATGCTGTATAGAACATAGGCATCTACAGTAAGGGGGGGGGGGGGGGACAGTTGCCCCTTAACAAAGTTAATAAGGGAAAACTGGTATAAACAAATCAAAAATTTTCTTATTTCTACTTTTTTTTTGGTTTTAAATCAGTCTTCAAGATATTGTACAGTAATATATATGACTGGCAGACATATGATCATATTAACTTCTTTAAATTCATACATATTATATATTTAGTAAAATTAGAGCTAAATTGGGCCAATACAGTAAGTTACCAATTTATGTTGGGGATATGTTCTTAGAAAATGTGATGTAAGGCAGACTGATGTAAATAGGACACATTTTTACTATAGATTTAGTGTTATAATTGGGGGATGCATTCCCAGTAGGGTTGCCAGACATCCCACATTCTGCGGGAGAGTATCCAAAAATCCCTTTGTATTCAAAATGTCCTGCAAAATATTTTTTAAGCAAATTTTTTCAGGCTAAATTGATTTAGAATTATGTAGGATCCTGTAGAATTCTGTAGAGTAATGTTGAATGTTCTAGAACATCCTAGAAATTACATAATGATTATAAAATGTTGTGTTTGGCCATGAGTCAGCAGTTTTTTGGCTGTAGTTATATTGTAAGCTTTGAATTAGTGTGAATCCTGCAATTGCTTGACCATACAACTTGAGATTGTATAATTCAAACAAAATCTGTAAATATGTCTACTTTTTATAAGAAATCATTCGGGTGTAAATTGCTGCATTTGCGTAAAAGAGGAACACACACACACACACACTTGATTTTATTTATAAGATTTAGAATATTTTTTTTTAATTAACCCTTTCATACCCAAATTAAGTCGAAAGGTAGGCGGAATCAGTTGATGCAAATTGTCCTTATAACCTTATAAATAAGGTCTAAAATTGCTTCCAAAGTTAACGATGAAAATTTCACACACTGGGCATTAAAGGGTTAATTATTTACAGTCATGACTTGCAAGGAATTTCAGTTATATTTGAAGTCGTCAGAAGATGGAGCTAGATAAAATTTAAGAAGATTAAAAGTTCAGAAAAATATTGACATATGTCCTAATATAATTAGTAAAGCGATGTATACTACAATATTTAATACGCTATGATAATTTCAATATTATTTATGGTATTTCAATATTATGTATAATAATGTCAATATTATTCATGATGTTTAATTGTTAAGCATTATTTTAATAACATTTTTCTAATTTTGTTTGTTGTAACCATTGAAGAAATGTAGTTTCAATTTGAAAAAAATTGGTCTTAAAAAAAGAAAACCTCAGAAAAAGTTTTGTCCCACTGGCATTTGAAAATTCTGGCAACCCTAGTTCCTAGGGTAAATTTTTGGACACCCTAACCTAACTTAAACCCTACTTAACTAAATATTAGAGACAAAAATTAAACGCATGAATACAGACCACAATTGAAATGCATAAATAGACAATTAAATGAACACAGATACATGGGTACTTGGCAAAATAAGGCTAAGATTGCATGTCCAGGATGGGAGAGGTGTGGGTGGGGAGAGGTGTGGGTGGGGAGTGGAGGGTTACTGGGATGGAAAGGTAGGTCTGCCTGCCTCATCACCTGAAGATATCTGTCTGGAGTCATGCATTGCTGGTGGGGAGTTTATGCTTGATGTCAGAGTTGCCTCTTGTTTTGGTGAAGTTCCATGGACTTCTGATGGGGTTGACACATGGGTCTTGAAGTAGGTGTAGATAGAAGTCAGGACTGCTTTCTTCTTCTGGTACAGCTCCTTATAACAACACAGATCATTTAATCCTCAGCTACATTTGTTATTCCATTGGAGTCATTCCAGCTCAACTGGTACAGATTTCAGAAAGTTGGTCGGGTGACCATCTCCAATTTTCTTCAAATTTTCAGGGTTGATTCATATACCATTCAATAGCTTAAATCTAAAATTTTAGCTTCCTCAGTCAAAAACGTTTAATTTTATGGTCGCTTAAATGGCCCCCACCTTCGAAAAAAAATGCCCATGTTGGGCTTGATCGGCCAACGCCTTCATTTTGAGAGGCCTTGAAAAGTGTCTTCTAATAGGAGTAGAAGCTTCAAATTTGTCATGCCAGTACAACTTCTGGTGGGCTTTTCAATTTTGCAAGCTAAAAGGCTGTGGAACAAATAGTTTCTGAGTTACAAGGGCTTAAACATGGCTCCATTTTGAAGCTTGCATCAATTCCTCCCACTTTTACGACTCTACCATTTTCAAAAGTTTTAGTTCTACATCAATCACAGCTGTTTTAATACTCCTAATAGTCTCTATGGGTTGTAAATTTATGAGTGAAATAAAAAATAACCAAAAAAGGATTTATTTTTATTTTTAAAAATTTCCAAAAGTTGATATTTTCACAAAATTTGCAAAATTAACATCAACTTTGGGGCTTAAGGATGTCAGTGTCTTCGCTGTTTCCATCTACCTGCAGGCATGGATGACAGCGCCAATAACTGCTGCTGCGCCTCGCAGCGACCTCAGTCTTCTGCAGAGTCTTCGGGAATACCATGACCCCAAAATTTTGGAAGTGGCATTAAAAAAACTCAGCGGTCATCTTTGGTATCTTTCGGAGGAGATGGTGGGCCTCGCGATTTTCGATCCTGAGGTGTCTGAAGAGACTAAAACAGCAATGGTGAAGGCGATGGAGGAAGTTGAAGGAAAGCCTGATTGCCAGAAGAGAAGGAAAGGTGTTGCTGAGGGGGCTTCAATCGAGTCACTAGCAACAGCAAACTCAAAAAGACTGCTGTTGTCTCTGGGGTCAGGTGTGGGATACCTGAGGAAGGAGGTGCGGGATTGGGACAGTGATCCTGATTACCAAATAGCGAAGAAATCAGTGGCAAACCTCTCTGTCGTGAACGATCATGCAGAGGGGGGGGTTGCTCTCATTAATGAATACAACGGCTGCCACACCAGGAATGAGGAACAACTGCAGTATCTCCTGCAAGTTGTTGCTAACTACAGGAAGCAGTTTCCTCAACCACTGAAGTCAGCCTGGCAACTGGGCGAGAAAACAAAGATCAAATGAGGTGCAGAGGGAATTGTTAGTCAATTCATTTCGGAATTGTTAGTTACCCTAATAGTCATGTACTGTCACCAAGATTAACTTTGCTGTGATTTTCAGATTATACCAAAACTTCGTGTCATGTGCTACCCCTACAAATTAACTGATTCAAATAAAACTTTCCCAGAGGTGTTTTCTCATCCATCCTCATAAGTTACAACCCAGCAATAAAAACAAATCACAAAAAAAAATTCCACCCCTATAAGAGTGGACCACCCTATTGTGCATCCATCGTTTAAAGATAATTTACATGAGCAAAAGCACATTTCAACTGAAGATATACAAGTTGGGGTATATGTAGCTTGTAACTATGATAATAAAATTTGGTTTGGATTAGTGGTTGAAGTATCAGAAGAATTTAGTGATTATAAGGTCAATTTTATGTCTCCACATGGAAGACGTTCTAAACATAGTTTCCCTTCTCATCCTGACTCATGTTGGATGTTATCATCTGATATTATCCAGACAATGACTGCTCCATCATTGACAGCAGGTTCAAGAATAATTCAGTATGCCTTTGATGATCATGAGATGCTAACAGCTGAGGGTAATCATGCAGACCTGTTTGCCACAGTTTCCTGTTCTTGAGTCGAAAGTGTACAGAGCTCTAGTTTAATATGTATCTATAGAATACAGGTCTACATAATATGAGGCATTGCGTGGAAGAAGGGCGACCTAGCCAAAATCAAATCTTTGAGAAAAATGCATTTTAAGTTGGAGAGGTATTTATCGACAATTAGGTAGATGAAGGGCGACCTAGCCATTTTTGGCGAAAATGAATTATTGCTGTTTTCAGTAGCTTAATATATTAAGCTACTGAAAATCAGCAATAATTCATTTTCGCCAAAAATGGCTAGGTCGCCCTTCTTCCACGCATCGCCTCATATGATACTCCTTTTTTACTCCTATTTTATATGATACTCCTATATATATATATGTTTGTATTAATGTATTATTAATAAAAGTAATTATAAAAAAAAGTAAAATATTTCTAAGGGTGGAAAGGTGTGGTTGTAGGGGTGGAGGAGACCACAATAAAATAGAGATCTATATCATAGTTATACCTATGGTACCTAGCTTATATCTAAGTGATTTTGTATCACGTTTCTAATAATATTTATTTTTGCTTAAGTAGTTTAAATAATGAATATCTCTAGATTTTAACAGTACATATATGCATATACGGTACATATGTCGATTTTGCCAGAAATTTGAAAAATAGCCAATTTGAAAAATTCTTTAAGACAGTATAGTTGGTGAATAAGATATATTTTTATTGTTTATATTAAAAGTGCAATGATGGAACTTCATTTTGTGTAAAGAAATGTTTCCCCAAAATGTGTGAACTTCAAGGTCAAAAGGTCAATTCGTTCCTTGAAAAAGGGTGAACATTTTTATTTGTTCTCCTATTGCTGATTTCGTTGCGTTTTTGGATTCTACAGCTCATTCTGAGTCCAAAAACATATAGTTTCATATGGTTACGATAATTAGTGAGTGTGTGAGGTGCATCCAAAGATGCCGACCTTGAGCTATTTTGACCTTAACCTTGATTTTTCTGACCTTCATAACTCGTGAAGTAATGGTCGTAGAAAGCTGAAACTTTCACAGCTGGCTTTCTTGCACAAACTTACCTTATACACCAAACATAAGCAAGATCTGAGATGGTCGGGTGTCAAAATGAAAATTTTTTGCTTCACCTGTGCTGGAACCCTCCATAAGTTTTATTTCTTGACACCAATAATGAACATTTTTATTCCGGCTTCTTTCATCTCGCACCTCCTCGTCCTCTCTATTATTCTGCTTATTCAGCTTATCCCGATCTTTTTCTTCTTCCCAAAACCGTGTTGCTATTTCTATCTATGGGATCTTTTTTTTCTTTTCATCCCATATTTGTTTCTTCGTTGGTGTCTTTAATTTTTCTCAGCAGGAGGTCAAGCTCTCCTCCTGATTTATTTTTTATTATTTTTTTTTTTAACGTCAATATGGCTTATCCAAGATTAGGTGGGTCTTCCATTTCGGTACTCCCAAATTTTCCACAACCTAATCTGAGTAACTATTTTGATATATCTGGATATTATCAAAGTTGGTGAGTCAACAAAATCTTTAAGCCTAGGACCTAACTTAGCAACATAGACTAGCCTACAAAAATAGATTTTGACAGTGACTGGAGAGTTTGTGAAAAGGAGGTTAAGAGTAAAGATAGAGCTGTTGCATGTGATGACTGTTATCATGTAAGCTGCAAAGGCCTTACAAATGATATATATAAAAGTATAAATGCTGCATTTAAACTTAGTCAACTTGATGTGGTTTTGTGACAAATGTAGTACTGTAATAAAAAAATTTGGTGAAACTTTACAAGACACCTGCATTGCCATGAAACATGCTACAGTAACGAAACGTATATCAATTGATAGAGCAGAAAAAATGGTGCAAGCAGCTATGTATCATTTTGAAAATATTAGAAAATAACCAAGTTATGATATTTTGAAGCAATGTCATTTTTAGCGACAGTTTGAGATATATCTAGCGACATCTGCCAATATTTTTAGCAATTATTGGTATATTTAGTGACATTTGGCAACCCCATAGTTGCCACACCATTCAGTTACTCCATTAGGTCAGATCTGGTCAGTTTCAGTTTGTGTTTTATTGTTGAGGCATAAAGATGGATTGTTGTGACATGTCAGTTACTGTGTTTTTTGCTAAGTTTCGCTCTGAGGATAAGGAGCTATTTAAATTTTGTGTTGAACATAAGTTACTATTGGTAAATGTACAGTATTACACCCGTCTCCCTTTCGAGGTGAAATTTATGTTTTTCCTATGGTTTTTGATGTTTAGAATGAATCTGACCTTCAAAACCATCGGAAATGACTTGTTTTTGAGATAACCCCCCTCCCCCCAACTGGCAATCGAAAATGAGTCATTTCCGACGGTTTTGAAGGTCAGATTCGTTTAAAACATCAAAAACCATAGGAAAAACATAAATTTCACCTTCAAAATTGACCTAACCTAACCTATCCTAACCTAAATCACTTATAGTCTTGTAGGCAACCCAGGAATCACTATAAATCACAGAGCCAGGCCTAATGTACTTCTGAATGAGTGGAATGAGTGTTCCATTCCGGTAGGAAAGTAATTCAAATTCGAAATGGATGGAGCGCAGTGATTGGGCAGACATGTAACGAACACACAAACGAACGTACGAACACACAAACGAACGTACGAACACACACTAGATACACACCAAAAAATGTTTATATCTCGGAAACGCTATAGAAGGAAAGTGTCTTAGAATTAAAAAATCTACTTAATGAATATATAATAATTGCTGGATGTTAGACGGGTATAATAGTAGAATAATACCTTACTATTGAGCAAATGCTACAGTAATGAAACATATATCAATCAATAGGGCAGAAAAAAATGGTGCAAGCAGCTATGTATCATTTTGAAAATATTAGAAAATAACAGTTATGACACTATGAGATGTTACTAGGTCTATCATAGCTTACACCATTTGGATCTTTTCCATTTCATGTACTGTCCGATTTTGTTGAAAATAAGATATTTAATGGAGGTTAACTGAATGCCTGGTTAGGTCAGCTGTACACCCTTAATTGGTTAGGTTGTCATCATATTTTTGTTAGTTTTGATGAAAATATCAACTTAACTTAACCAATCATCAAGGGCATACAGTTGACCTAACTGGGCATTCAGTTAATCTACATTAAATATCTTATTTTCAACAAAATCAGAAACAGTACATGAAATGGAAAAGATCCAAATGGTGTAACCTATGATAGGCCTAGTAACATCTTCATAGTGTCAAAACTTTATTTTCTAATATTTTCAAAATGATAGATAGCTGCTTACACCATTTTTTCAGCTCTGTCAATTAATATATGTTTCGTTACTGTAGCATGTTTCATGGCAATGTGGGTGTCTTGTAAAGTTTTAGTAAAATTTTAATAAGCCCAGAGGGTCTAGTAGTGAGGCAGAGGCCAGACCAACTTAGAGATATTGCAGTTCAAGTTTGGCCTAGGCCTGAGTGTAATACTGTAAATGAGGCTGAAAATCAGAAACAGCCTGAACCCACTATTTTAGTTGGGCCTAAGTTAGCACAAAATAGGCCAAATGAGTGGGAAAAGCCAAATGAAAATGTTTTTATGCAATTAACAAATAGGGTAATTATGTCGCAAATGACATGGCCTGAAATTGAAATAAAAAATATATTTTTCTTGTGTATTTTGGTATGCTCTGTTTAAATATAACCTTCATTTCCTGTGCAAATGGAAAGCAATATGATTATTTGTACATTACTTCAGAGTCTTATTTCTTCATTTCTGGTCATGTGAATAACAATATATTAACCAAAAATTATGAAACCTAACTAAGCCTAACCTAACCTAACTAAGCCTAAGCCTAACGGAACTAAGCCTAACCCTAACAAGGTGGCTCTGCCCCCCTTGAGCCCCACTAATAACCTAAAGTTCGTTCTTGATATGATGAAATATGACTGAAATAAAAAAATTCTCATTTCTTTACATTTGCACAGGAAATGAAGGTTATATTTGAACAAAGCGCACTGAAATACACTAGAAAAATATATTTTAAGGAAAGAGATAAGGCCTAATAGATAAACTAGGGCCTAACCTTGAAATATTCTGTGGGTGGATAGAGAAGGGCAGTATGAAGACACTCCTGCTGTGGTACTTGTTAATAAATAAATAATGCAAAATACTGGGAATAGTCACACCTTTCGCACAACAACAACATACAAAACTGATCTGTTATGTTCAGATTGAAAGACATGTGAATGCTCATAGAAAATGACATCATCACTATTTCTTTGTACAAATAGCATAAAATTATACTTGTTGGACCAAAACTGTGTGTATTTATATGTATATATTATTAGTGTCATAATTTTTACTATTAATATGCATTTGCACAAAAAATGAGTGACAAATTTGAATAAAGCGACTAAAACTACCTCATAAAAAGTTATTTTGATTTATAGGTCCAGCCCATGTCATTTAAAACATATTAACCAACAAATAGATTTCATTCATTTTCTATAAATGAAGAAAATAATATAGGGAAACTCGATTTAATAGTAGTAAAAGTTTCAAGTTAAACCCAAGCCATGTAGGAAAAGTTCCTGTAATTGGAGATTCCCAAGTCAGAGGCCTAGGAACTATGTTATCAAAAGGAAGCATAGTCCATTGCTATCCTGGTGCAACCATTGATATGGTAAAGTAAAAAATCAGTGAAAAAACTGTGGGTACTGATTTAGTTTCTCCAAATAATATAGCTATTCATGCTGGAGGTAATGATGTAATGCTTAGCCATGTGATGAAATCTTAAAAAGCTATAATGAAATACTAATAGAATTAAAAGAAGGTAGGCATAAATCATTTATTACAGGTATTATTCCAAGAATGAGTGAAGGTAATAAATGGTTCTCTAGGGCTTTTAGCATAAGTAATACACTCAAAGAACTTGGTACACAATTAGGTGTAACATATATTGATCTATGGAACAAATTTTATTGGAAAAGAGAGTTGTATAATAAAGATGGGGTTTATCTTAATGCAAATGGTAAGGATGTACTCTGCACAGTTTTATTAACCCCTTAGCTGCGTGAGGCTCCGAACGAAAATGAACGCACAGTGCGGAGTCATTTTCCCCAAATTTTGTAAATTTGGGGTTTACTGAAATTTTGTAAATTTGGGGTTTACTGAAATTTTGTTTGTTGTGTTGCTTTTATAGTTTTTTTCGATGATGTATCAACATTTATTATTGCTCAACTTGATTTAGACTATATATATGAGGAAAATATATTTGTTAAATACAGAAAAATACAGAAAATTTTTAAATGAAAAGTTATTTACTTACTATTTTTAGGCGAAGTTGACTTTTGTGTGGTAATCTTCAAAGCATTTTGTAGGGCAAATGAATACTTTGCATTGTTTGCATAAAAACTGTACTACTTTTCTTTGTTTTCGTTTCGCACATACAACACATTGCCTTCTTTGGTGTCCTGATGCAATAATAGAAGACTCTTCCAAAAAATGATGGCCAGTCAGACGAGCTGGAGTTGGATCATTTGTAGGCCCGCTACTAGAACGGGAACTGTCAGTGCTGTGTCCATATTTTTCAAATAAAGCTGTAATCAGTCTCTCTTTGAACTACAGAAAAGTAAGACTACCACCTAGTTTTTTATGAATTACGTGTGCATTCAGTACACTTATATCCAAGAAACGTAAATAAATCTTCTTATAATACCTCTTCAGATGAGATCTTGCACAGTTTGTAGCCGAGAGAAACTGATCCATCAAATCAACTCCTGCCATATTATGTTTATAGTCTATGCAAACTTTTGGCTTTTGCTTTTCTATACCACCTCTTGCTGTTATGGTTTCCATTTTCGCATCATGAATAGTACTCATGACAAAAACATCTTTTCGATCTTTCCACCTCATGACCATCAATTTATTTCTGTATCGAACAGCTGTTTCACCTTTCTTCAACTTTGCTGATGTCACTTCCTTTGGCAGTCCTTTTCTGTTTTTTCGCACAGTTCCAATGACATCTGTTTTGTGTGACACAAGATAATCAAACAGAAATATACTCGAATAGTAATTATCTAGGCCTAGGAAGTACCCTTTATCCAACATATTTTCTATAAGTGAGATGACTATGTTGGTTGAATGGGACTGTTTTGTTTCATCTACATCACCAACATTTATAGGAATCTGTGTTCCTTTACCTGTATATATAATAGTTATATATATATATAGCCTGTTTTGGCTTCACAGAGCATGAAACATTCCACTCCAAATCTTGCACGTTTGAGGGGAATATACATTTACCAGCTCAACCTTCCCTTCCATAGTATACTGGTCAAAAAAAGAGACGCAATTAGCTTGCATATGGTGTAAAATTTAAGTTGTTAGTGGTATTATCACAGTTTCAAGATTATGGTTAAATGTTTGTTCAAATCTTTTAAAGCCACTTAGTGCATGTTTTTAAACCTGACTAATCCCGGCTAAGACGCCATTTTGTTACACAATAAACAGAGATTAAATTGAATGTATTCTTTATGAAGGCATGCATTTTTTCTTTGACTTCACAGAATACACACTGCCCGTTGAGAAAACCAAACTTTTTCCCGCGATTGAGGCATGCCACGACTCTCAGAGGTCAACAGAGGTCGTGCCTTGGGCATGTTGGATGCAGGCATGTCTGCTGTCCAAGTTGCACAACGAATGCATGTGCATCCCAGCTAGTGATGTGAGTCGTTTTTTATTGTGTCGTTTTTTTTGTTTTTTTTGTCGTTTTTTTTTTGTTAAAACGAAGGTAGTCTGTTTTTTTTGTTTTTTTTGTTTTTTATTGTTTTAAACTTATTCCATTTTTTCTTCCTTTATCTAATAAGTATATTAGTATTACCTATAATTTACTATACTACCATGCTTATACAGTTATACCTAGTATATATAGTCATCATTTAGAAAAACTGAATCACACAAAAAGTATATAATAGAAATAAAAAGTGAGGGTTTGTTTTTCCTATGTATATATATTTTTTAACTAGAACATGAAACATTCTTCCTCATTTCAAACAATATACATAATTGTGATTGGCAAGAGTACCAGTATATATAATCCAGATAGAAAAAAAAATATTCACCTTTTTGTTAACCTAATGTTGTTTAACCTTCATTTCCATAAAAGAATCATCACTAGATTGGGTAAGCATATATGCTAGTTCAATATCACAGGTACTGGTATAATATACATAATAAAAATACATAATACTGGTATAAAACAATATATATAATTGTGATTGGCAAGAATACCAGTGTATATATATATATATATATATATATATATATATATATATATATATATTCCAATAGAAAAATAAAAAAAATAAAAATATTCATCTCTTTAACCTTTGTATTAACCTAATGCTGTTTAACTTTCATTATCTGATTCTATTTCCATTGAAGAATCATTATCACTAGATTGATTAGAGCATATAGTTTCAATATCACAGGTATGGTACTTATTGCAGATTTGGATGTTGACGAAGCCAATGTGAACCATGTTTTACTTCACTTTCTTGGAATTTTGCATTTTGGGATATAAATACAAGCTTTGCTGCTCTGTCTGTGCTTAATCAGTTTCTTTTGGCTGTATGGATATTACTGATGTGCTAAATGATCTCGGAGGTAATGAAAGGGCGAAATAGAGGTGTATGAGTTTGTGTAGGTATATATGTGAGTATGCGTGCGTATGTATCTGGAATTCTGGATGTATGCGTATGTATGGGGTATATAATAGATATAAATATGTGTATATAAGTATTTATGTATATATTGGTATATATGTATATGGGTGTATGTGTATGTATATATATATATGGATCCCCGCAAGGGGGTTCTAAGCTCGTGCTCTTGAGTGCTCTTTGTGCTCGTTTGTACGTGCTTGTTCCTGGAGGTTTCACGTGCGCCCTCCCGGCCCTAGCACCCAAGGATGATGGGGCTCGACCCTGCAGTCCTTGTCATCCTTGGTCTTTTTCCACTTCGACTGTCCCCTCCACCCTTTCTTTTTCCTCTGTCTTTCCTCTCACTTTTTCTTTGTTTTTCCGCTGAGATATGCCCTTTAAATAGAGGCGAATCGGTTCTTCCTGAACTAAAAAAAAAAAAAAAAAAAAAAATATATATATGGATGGTCTCGGGGGGGAAAATATGTCATCGCAGGTCTAAAGGATAGTTAAGTGGGAGATTCAAAATCCGAGGCATGGATGGAGAGTCCTGGAAAGGTTGGACAATGGGCAGTCAGCTCCCAGCCAGTGTTCTCGCAAGTTTAACGGATCTCAAGATACAAGATTTTCAGTGCAAGAAAGAGGCCAGTTTTTTCTGTAAATAGGCTGAAAAGGGCATTCTATACTGGTACCATATGGCCTATTTTATTATTTATTTATTTATTTTATAATATATATCATTGCAAAAGTATACCTTATAATTAAATTGGTAATATCTATATTAATTATTAAAAAAAACGAAAAAAACAAAAAAAACAATAAAAAACAAATAAAACGACAAAAAAAACAAAAAAAACAACATGGACATAAAAAAAACGGTTTTTTAACATCACTAATCCCAGCACAATCTCTAGGCTTGTTAGACGGTACAATGCCACAGGAAGTGTTCAGGACCTGCCAAGACGTGGGTGACCTCGTGTGATGACCCAACACCAGGATCGCCACATGCAGACCTCATGCAGCCAGGATAGTGCAGGCGTACCTGCAGGGACAACAGGTGCAGACCTTACCATGGCCAGCCTTCAGCCCAGACATGTCACGGATAGAGCACGCATGGGATGAACTTGAACGGCAAGTTCGCAGACATCAGCATCAGCCGCAGAACATCAGGGAACTGACCAATGCAATTATTGAAGAGTGGAGGGCCATCCCTGTTGCTTTCCTGCAGAGACTGTTGAGGTCGATGAGGGCCAGACTCCAAGCCTGCATTGTGGCTAGGGGTGGCCATACGCGTTATTGACTGTTTGTTATGTTAAAGAATCATTTACTATATACTGAGTCCTCATGTTTATTAATAAATCTAAAAAATTGCGTTTCTTTTTTTGACCAGTATAATAAGCTTTCATCAATTGAAATGTCACGAGAAGGGACATAAGCTTTTTGAAAGCTTTGTTTATATAAGTCTAATACCTCATCAATTTTGTACAGTTTATTGCTTGAATCAGTACTGTCTGAGAAATGCAAAAACCTCATCACCAACAAAAATCTATCCCTTTTCACAATACTATAAATATGGGCGTATCTAGTAGAGGTTTTCTAGAAAAATAATATTGTAAAGTTGGTTTTTGTACAATTCCCATCAAAAGCAATATGCCTTCAAAAAGCCTTATTTCTTGCACAGAAACATCACTCCAGTCATGAAGCTACTCCGTTTAGGAATTCAAATGGTTGCCCTCTCTTTTTCTGAAATATACTTTTTAGCATATTTATTGTCTCAATCACAAATAAGTTTTATTATTTCATCAGTAACTATACATTCATAAATTCCTAATACTCATTTGCTTCTATATTATTACTAATTTTAGGGCCACTATCACCCATAAATGGGAAAGGATTGCGCACATTACCATTTGGATGCCATGAATCTGCACTTGAATTGGCTATATCCTCAGATTCACTCTGATCAGAATTAGATTCAGTATCGGAATTGAAATCATCATCACTGTATCAGAAAGACGCAAACTATAATCATCATCATCATCTTGTTGTAATAACAGTCGCAAATCACTATCACTTTGAGGGTTACGTTTTGCCATTGTCACAAATAAGGGAGGCAAAAAAAAACACCACACGCACGCAATTTCTGGCAATAACTGAAATACAACAGTTCTAATTTATGTACTGATATTTTTTAACCAATCAGAGTGTGACTGACGTCATGAGTTAAAACAAAATCAACAAATCATAGATGAGCACACATATTTGTGCTTTCCGCAGGCTGTTATTCACGATAAATTCATGGCGCACATATGTGTGTGTTCCGCAATACCTCATTGATGACCGAGTGCACAAATATGTGCGCTCCGCAGTTAAGGGGTTAATAGCAATCTAAAATGAAAATGTAAAAAACCTGGGTATGTTTCATTGACTAACAAATGGTACTTCACTGAATAAAATATCTCAAATAGAGTAAAATTAAAGAAACAGAATTAACCTTTTAACGATGGATGGTACCTTAAGGTCCACCAGAAATAATAATATAAATTGTACTACAATGCCTCATTTCTATAAATGTTTCTACATGTTTAGATATAGATGTCATTTAGTTGTTGGGAAAGGAACCCAAAATGTGTATCATTTCAGTGACTAGTTACTAAAATATTTAGTTTTGAATGACAATAAAACCTATACATTCTGGTAACATGAGTGACTGCATATGCTGCAGACTCGTCCTTAAAGGGTTAAAGATGGCAAAGACCAAAGTCAATTGATATTAGATCCAAAATTAAAGTAAATGTTGCAGGCTCTCTTTTGTTATTTTATGCAAATGCAAGAAGCATTAGAGATAAGATAGATGAATTTAAAACATATGTTGAAATTGAGAAACCAGATATCTTGATCATAACTGAGACATGGACAAAATTTAGCAGTGTACCAAATAATCAATTAAGTGAGCGAGATAATATTATTACCTATGAATTAAATGGCTATGAACTTTTTATAATGAGTGTAAACATTTTGAAGATATATTCAACCAAAGTAAATCTTCACATTATGTATGGGAAAAGTTAAAAAATAAAAGATGTTCAAAGTAAATATATTCCTCAGTGTAAAATAAGAATCAGAAATAACAGAGAACCCTGGATAAATCTGTATTAAGAAAGGGATAAGAGAAAGGCCTTCAGCAAATTTAAGAGAACTCAAAATGAAATGGACCTTGAAATCTATAAAAGACAAGAAAGCAAGAAACTTATGAGAGATAATAAACACAATTCAGAGAGGAACTTAGCCAAAAACTGTAAAGGAAATCCAGAGAGTTCTTTAGTCATTTCAACTTGAAAAATAAATCTAATAAAAAAATTGGACCCCTTCATATTGATGAAAAAATTATTGAAAAAGATTTTGAAATTACTGAGGAGCTAAATAGATATTTCTGCTCAGTATTTACAAAGGAAAATGTAAATACAATTCCAGATTTTACATTGATAACACAAGAGAGGGAAATCATAAACATAGATAAGTCACCAGGACCTGATGAAATTTATCCTATAGTAGTCAAGGAAACAAAATATTAGCATAGCCCAAGCACTTAAAATACTTTTCAACCTTTCATTGATTAACAGTGCAGTTCCAGAGGACTGGAAAATAGCAAATGTGGTCCCACTTTTCCAAAAAGGAAACAAAAACTTGGCTAAAAACTATAAACCAATTAGTTTAACTTCTATTACTTGAAAATGTCATCAGAGACAAAATTACAATATTCTTAGAAGATGAAGGATTAATTAGTAATAGCCAACATGGCTTCTGAAATGGCAGGTCATGTTTTATATGATGTTGAAGCATCTGGATAAAAAAGAATCTGTAGATATTGTGTACTTAGATTTTGCCAAAGCTTTTGACACATTTCCAATAAGTGGTTGCTTGTTAAAGTTAGAGCTCATGGAATGAAAGGGACAGTAGCAAATTGGATTGAAGAATGGCTTAGAGAAAGAGAACAGAGAGTCCAGTTAAATGGAAGTAGGTCGACATGGAGCCCTTTTCTGAGTGGAGTCCCACAGGAGTCAGTACTTGGACCTCTTCTTTTTATTATTTATATTAATGGCTTGGAGAGGGGTTTAACTAGTAAAACCTCAACATTTGCAGATGATACAAAATTGGGACAAAATGTAAGATCTTTAACAGGTGCCATGAAAATGCAAAAGGACATTAATAGAGTAGTTGCTTGGACAGATAGATAGATGAAATTTGATGTGGAAAGGTGTAAAGTTGTGCATGTTGGTCATAATCCAGAATTTGAGTTGGTCATAATCCAGAATTTGAGTATAACATGGATGAAAGCTGGATAAATAAAGAAAAAAGGAGAGAGATTTGGGTGTCATTGTGAATCATGATCTTAAACCTACAAAGCATTGTATTGAAATTAGAAATAAGGCTAATGCTAGATTGGTTGAACCTAATGCAAAACCAGACAGAATATAGATTACCAGAAATTAAAGTAGGCTCTACACTTCATACGTGAGGCCTCTTCTTGAGTATTGCATTCAGTTCAGTAGTTCTTATTTAGAGCAAGACAAAGACAGACTAGAAAAAGTACAAAAGAACCACAAGGATGATACCATGCCTTAGACACCTTAGTTACAAAGGGAGATTGGAGCACCTAAACATGTTTTCCCTAAAGTGAAGAAGGTTACGAGGTGATATGATAGAAGCATTAAAATAATGAGTTGGATAATATAGACTTCCACTCTTTTTACAAAGGATTACAATGATAGGACAGGAGGCCATACCCTTAAGCTTTTTCAGCAAAGATGTAAATCACAGTTAGTACAACATAGTTTTTCAAATAGAGTAGTAAAATTCTGGAATAGCTTAGATGAAGTTATGAGTTGCTATGCTTTGGAGACTTAAGAATAAACTAGATAAATTAATGACTAAAAGAGGTATCTGGTAATGATATCAAGAAGAGGTTTGTGACACACACACACACACACACACACACACACTTTTGATATATATATATTTATTTATTTTTTATTTGGGTAAATCTCATCACCCACACAGAGTGATGGGATGTAGGGAGGCAGCATCTCAGGTTAGGGGATACTTTGTCTTTATACCCCCCCCCCCCCCCATTAGAGATTTCTCTGAGTGGTGTCCCCCCATAGCAATGTGATGTATGAAAGACTCATTATGGTCACTTGCCTCAGACACCTTTGAATGAGAGACCTGAATGGGTGTACATTCAAATACTCTATACACGTAGGGTGCATCAAAAATGGCAATTTTCAAAAATTGATTTGGCCCTACGTTATTATGGTTATATTCCCTAAAAAAAAATTCACATGCAAAATTTCAGGTCAATTGATTAATATCTACTGGGTCCACCTAGCTCCTAAATGACAATTTTTGGGATAAATTGCCTTAACACTTTACCCGCGTCTTGGGCCATCGATGTACCACTAATGTGATTTTGGTATGATGTGTTGGTACACATATGGCCCACCAAAAAAATATATATATACTTACAAAATCAGTGAAATGGATGTTTTATTTTGTTGTAATCTTAAAAATGATCATAATCTAT
The DNA here is from genome assembly GCA_023014485.1 of Bathynomus jamesi. NCBI lineage: Eukaryota > Metazoa > Arthropoda > Malacostraca > Isopoda > Cirolanidae > Bathynomus > Bathynomus jamesi. The sequence goes on from JAJOZX010001615.1 coordinate 610,689, forward strand.
TGTTTAAAAAGGATAAAAGAAGACAAAAATTTATTTCAATGCTCAAAAATGTATTTGAAAAATTATGAAAACTCATAAAAAGTGAGAAACAAAAAAAAAAAATTTTTTTTTTTATACAATTCATAATTAAAAGTAAATTTTAGCCAGCAAATGTTTTTTACTAATTTGTTTTAATGTAATTTTACTCATCATGCATTTCTGCAAAGCATGGAATACAGAGATGAGGCTTCCCATCACACTGGTTACAGAAAGTTGCGACTCTTCTAGTCTTATTTCTTGCTATTTTGAAGCCTTCATTCAGAGAAATTTTCTCATAGCAACCATGGCACCTTTTTCTCGTCTTTAGCTTTGGCCCATCAGTTTCTTCGAGTGAATGTTGATTTCTTTTTCCTGCCACAGTAGAAGCAGCTCTTCCTGCCTTCAATATTTCAGTTGGTGTTCCAGTCAGTGAAAACACGAGAGAATCTCTAAAATGTCTTAGATTCATGGGTTTGTTGGAGAAGTATTTATTATACAACACACTTGCATTTACCACTGATGTTCCAGCAATCGGTTCAATGGCTAATTTTCTGTACCATTTCTTGCTTTTGCGTAATGGTGTATAGTATGATGCCATCTGGTCTGACGTGTCTACTCCCTTCTTTGCTTTATTATATGCGAGTACACATTCTGGTTTGAGTACCTCTTCCCCTTGTCTATTTATTTTGCCACAGGGTTTTAGAGCATCACTGTGCTCTGGTACAGTGGATATCATATTCACATTTCTTTTCTCTCTCCAGTTATAAAGCTTTACGCCATGAATATTTTCCAGACATTTCATCTCATTCTTTTTGAGCTTTGCATTGGTGACCTCTTTACTTATATATTTTCTGTTTGCTCTGATGGTGCCACAAAGGTAAGTTTTCTTATTCAATAGAAATTCAGCTAATACTGTTGAGCAATAATAATTATCTGCAAAGAGAGTGGCACCATTGTTTAGAAGCTTTTCTGTCAACCGTATAGTTAGTGATTCTGTTGCATTTAGACCTTGAATTGCAATACTCTGTCCTGTGTGAACTTCAAAATTCCATGTGTATGCATCAGGAGTACACAATTTGTATAACTTCAAGCCATATTTATATGATTTTCCAGGCAGATATTGTCTGATTCCTACTCTTCCCCTGAAGGGGACCATACTCTCATCAATGATAAGGTCAGAACCTGGCTTATAAACAGCCTGATACTGCTTATCTGGGATAAAATCGTCATCTGAAGAAGCGGTGTTACTTGTTCTATCATCAGAATCATTATTTGCAGATCTTCCATAGAAACTAAGTGAATTCATATCTGAAAATTAAAAACATATACTATAGTAAAATATATACTAATATATACTAAAATATACAATATAAAAAATTCCATGTCAAAAATAGGCATAAATTTACTTCTAACATTTCACTTCAAAAATAGGCCCAAGTAAACAATACTTCTAAGTTACTTCAATGTATGAGAAAATTTAGTAAACTTTCTTTCCTCCCCATAAGGTAACATATATATTAACATTTTTTTAATTGTAACAAGGCAATAATAAAAAAAAAGCAGTCATTTGTAAAATATGTTGTGAAAATTTTATTGGGCCAAGGATGGAACAACACGCAGTGACAACAGAGTTTTTAAAAATATATATGAATTGCGCCATAGGTGGCCCACCCATGCGTGGTACATCCATAATACAATACGCTGAGGAAAGAAATATTTACATTATATAACAAGTTGTACCACCAATGAGCCAACATTTTTATTGCATATAACCTATCCTTACATAGGAGAAAAGTCACTCACCTCTCGCTGCGCTGCCTCAAACAGTACTGATGTAATGTTAGAAACATGGCAATGTGGAGCATGAAAATCTTGCCAATTACCAATCGCGGTTAACGTGTTAAATTATTTTTTTCACATACACCTTTATTTTATTGAATTGAATGATCCTTAAGGTACGAAAGGCCTAGTATGTTTAGTTTGCTTGTGTTTAAGCCATAGCTACTATTAATAAACATCATTTGCCATCATGAAATACCTATAGCTATTTTTTCTTATTTTCAGGCATGTAGACTACTTTAATATTAATCTATGTTTCTATTATAGGTCAATTTTTGATATATGTTGGTGATAATAGTTGATATATGATATAATGGATAATAGTGGTAAAGCCAGTGAAGCCACTTCTAGTGGTAAAACTTGTTCAAGTGGTGCAGATAAAGTTGATGTAAAAACACGAAAAAAAAACTGTATATTTGGATTAGGTCCTGGCATCACAAATAATGATGCAAAGATTGTAGGATGTCGCTTGCCAACAAGTGAACAAGTTCTTAGATGTTTCCTATTTCACCAGCAACAGGGTCTAAAAGAGAGAAGAACTAAGCGAGATATAGCTAAAATTGTTTTAACAGAAATTCAACCATTCTACAATTAAGCCAACATACCAATGATTACTGAGAAAAAAGTATGTGAGTAAATAATTTCATTGTCAGAAAAGAATGCGAAACTGAGAGAAATTCCATTGAAAAGAAGAGAGCTACAAAGTACAAAGACAAGACTAGAAGATATGGAAATGCAACTTTAAATGACTTTTCCACTGTGGATTAAAAATGCTGAAAAAATTATGAGTAATCCAGAAGATATACAATTTCTTCAATCTATGCAAGGGGATAGAATTGCTTCTTTTGGAGCTCATGATCAAACTTTAGCATCCAAAATGAAGCGCATTAATTTTTGAAAATGTGAAGAAAATGCGAGAAAAGAAAAGGAATTGAGAGACACTGAAGCTTCTTGCAGTTATGTTGAATTAGAAAGCAGTAGCACAAGCGATACAACTACCATTGAGAGTGAGTCAGAAGCTAATGATGGAGCTGAAAAAGATGGAAAATTCACACAGTCAACAGTCTGTTTAAGTACTCAAGCTATCATTCCTCATGACATTCTGAAAAGACCGAAACTTGTTTCTTTGGCATCAAGAATGAAAATGACTTGGGCACAACAGGCTGCATTCACAAAAGCATTTGTTGAAGAATGTGGTGGTAACACTAAGGCAGTGGCAACTTCATATGCTACAGCTGATAGAGCAAGACGCGAAGTAGCCCAAAAAATTTCAAGTTCCATTAAAAAATCCTGGAATCCTCCTAAATTGGCCTCTCTTCATTGGGATTCAAAAATAATTTCTACTCTGCATGATAAATATGTTACAGAAGAACGATTAGCCGTATCAGTTGGAAATTCAATGGATCTCAAACTACTTGGTATTCCATCATATCATCCTAGTGCTGGTGGCAGTGGCCAATCTGGGAAAAACTTGACTGAAGAAGTTATGAAGTTACTGAAATTGTGGAACTGCTCCAATTCAATAGTGAACTTGGTTTTCAACACTACAGCAATAGGCCAGGCTGAAACTATAATTTTTGTTTGATTTTAATTTATCAGAGTGACTAACAGTTGGCTTTTGATATAAAAATAAGATTCCTGAAAAAAATAATTGGTGGCCACCAACGTGTGTCCAGCCACCTCAGTTTTTGTAAAAACATCTAATGCCGCACTAGCAAAATCAGGAAAATGGCAATATCTCTTCTTCTGAACATGCTAGAGAGATGGTTTGCATACCAAAGGATGCAGAATTTGATTTAGAACAAATTATTAAGAGTGGTATATTTTCATAAAACCTTTAGTTTTTGAGTTATTTTAGAAAAACTAATTTTTTGGGCCCATAGACCCCCTTTCAACTGAATGTCAACACAATAAAACATTCTCAAGCTGCAAATTGACATGTATTAGTGGTTTTCAATCAGCAATCAAAATCAATCAAAATCAGCCATTTTAAATTCATTGAAAATGCTTTTTGACATTCCAAAACACCAAACATTAAATTATACAATTAACAAATTGTCATTTTGTCATATTTTAGCATGATAAATAATAATCTAGAACTTAAAATATTTTTTAGACACAAAATCTTTCATTAATTTACGTGATCTAATTTTGTTTCTAATAAGACCATCTCTACGCTCATGACCTACAACAGCCAAGGATGCTTCAGTGACAAGCTTGATGTGCCTTTCAACATTCTGACTGTGGCACTCGTGATCCAGTTTCAATGCGGTATTAATGATATCACGCAGTTCATCATTACTGAATTCTTTTAATACAGGTGGAACAGTTTCCCATTGGGACATAGCAGACAGCTTGTGGTATGGAGAAGCTTTGAAATTGATGATTGGCTTTCTAAAGACCCTAACATTCTCATCTATAGCAGGATATTCATCAGTACCACCTTCATGATCCTCTTCATTCTCATCATCACTTTCAATTATTCCACCTGCAAAATCATTGCTACTACCAGATTCATCATCAAAATCCTCTATAACTCCCCTCAGACACAGAACTTTATTGACAGCACACCTCCTCACCTCTTCATCAGCCAGCATTCCAACTAAAATATTTTCACCATGAGCAAAATAGCTGTTATTGTTTAATACGTCATAACAAATTTCTATAATTTCCCTGTCAGAGAATTTATTTACTCTTTGGATCATATTGAATAGGTTTCTTGACCCATCACTTAGCCTCTTATTAGCCTTGATATTGAACTAACTGTGAAAGTATACTTTGATGATGAATTCTACTATGATTTTGAGGTTCTTACTGGGTCTTTTTTGTGAAACATAAAAGCGAAGAATTCTACAGGCTAAGGTGAGCCATCGAGAGTGATTTAGCAGGCCAACTTCTAAGAGTGCAAGGTCTTCATCCACTTCACCAGTAATAATTGCCCAGCAGATGCAGTATCCATAGTATTGGTCTGTTGATAAATTATTGACCACCTCATCTCATTTGGTAGAAGCACAAATGCAGGATAAGGTATAGATTTGAAGTCCACAACATTCCATTCTGACACATCCCCATTGAGCTGAGAACCAATAGGGCCAGAAAATTTGTCTGGACTTTTTGTTGTCCCATCTAAAGTTATGAAGATGTCTAAGTGGCAATTCATTTAGATGCAGAAGACAAATATCCCACTGAAGAGGTTGCCCTAAAAACATTTCCAAATATCTGATTGACCCATGCATATATCCTGTGTTAGTATTTGTCTCATCTGCTTTAACCAAGTTTAATTTGGCCTCAAGTTCTGTCCCTTTAATGATCTTATAAATGCCATGAGCAATGTCAATGCCTTTGCCACTCTCCGGGGTAAAATGGTCGAGGTAGAAATCATCTGAAAATAAATGTAATTAATTTTACAATTAAATAAAAATGAAAAAGGAAGGAATAAAGTTAACTGGACAGTTGTCACTTAAAAAGAAAATTTCTTAAGTAATTGAAATATTACTTTATAGTACAGTAATATAACAGCATAATGCCTATAACTGTATGACAATCATTTCCATTTACCTGGCTCTCCAGTAATGACATAATGTTCCTCTAGGATTGTGGATGTATAATACTTTTCATTTACTTTGTTAACAGCAAGTGTAGCATCCTTTCTACCGTCAAAGCCAATGCCAGTCACTTTTTCAAATATCACTTCTTCTTCCTTCTTCCTTTCAGCTCTCAATTTAGCTCTCTCCCTTCTCAACTTGTTTCTGAAAAGTATTTCAAAAATATTGGCCATGCATTACTGCATTAGCATTATACAAATATACAAAATACAAATGTCAGTGTCCTGTTTGAAATTAATTAATATAAATACAAAATAGAAATTTTGACGCTAATTAAAAATAATAGTAAATCTGGTGATTTAGAACTTATAGCAGAAGCTAAGAAATGTAATATCTAGAGTGATTAAAAACATACTTATCAATAACATTTTGTATGTTATCTGGGGTGATTACTCCAAAGTCCACCAATGTAGCAGAACCAATAGCCACTCCTGCTCTATCACTTACTTGATATCTGTTAGGATATTTAAAGTAGATTTACATATCTATTGTCAATGAATAATTTATTGGTAATCTTAATCGCTTAGTCACAATGATTTCACTTTAAGCTGTATTAAAAGATTTATCTTTCAGTACTATACCTGTCACATTAGGCCTGTTCAAAAATCAACTTTTTCTTATTTTCATAGGTTTCTGTACATTTTCCCATGCTTTTTGACCTGAAAAAGCCGAAAATCACAACTATTTTGACCTAGGATGTTGGGAAGCATTGCCGCATGGAGCTTTAAATTTTCTGCCTTGAAATCGGCCAAAGCGCCAATTCCGGGGTCCCTTGAATTATGTTTTGCACTTTAACTTTTGATCTAAACAAGATAGAGCAACAAATTAGGTATCAAATGAAAGAGCATAAAATTAATAAATAATAATAATAATAATAAATAAATAATAATTAATAATAATAATAATAAATAAATAATAATTAATAATAATAATAATAATAATAATTATCTACCATTTTTCAGGAAACAACAGAAACTCAATCAGAATCTAGAAAACCATCTACAAGTTACAACTTCACAATGGCATTAAGCAAGGAGCTGAGGGAGCTCCGTGGGCGCACAGTTGATATCTCAGAACCTCCACGTACTGTCCACAGGCAGGTGTCAACTGGGCCATCTACCAGATCTCTCACTGAAACTTTCCTGGTTGGATACCCTTCAGCTTTTATCAGTGGTTCCCAGCTTCCCACCAACAGACAGGCGTTCCAGTATTTCCTTAATCTTCAGAATTTACCAGAAAATGCAGGGAGGCCAATGGTTCAAGACCTTGCATATGAAACAGTTGAATCTATCATCCCATTCTGGCAGATGGCTAGGATCAAGACAATGACCAAGTACAACGCAATGAAGCTCTTCATGAAACTACATGAGAAACATCGTGCTCTGGTGAAAAGCAAAGGAAGAGCAAGTAACCCTGGAGGAAAAAGAGGAGCATTTGTGCTGGAATTAGACAGCCTGTTCGATATAGGAGCTCCAGATGCAATCCAGGAAATACAGAACAACAGACTGTTATCCAGAGAGAAGAAAGATGAGGATATCAGGTTCTACGAAGACCAAAAGACTGAGAGGAAAGGTCATATGTCTGGTCATGACAAGATTTTTGAGACAAGATCCCTGCAGCAAGCAGCGAGGAATGAAAGACTGCAGCATAGACAAGAACAAGGTAAAACTAATTACTTTGAACGTTACAAAAAGTTTTAAGTTTTACTCCATTGCGATATTTAGCATGTACTTAACAATTACTGTCTTAACATGTTGTACTATTTTACAGCTGCAGCAGAACAAGAGGCAGTTGTTCATGTGGATGACATTACCTGGGGTGACTCAACTGACAATGACGCTAACACAGAGGACATGGATTACCATCAGCCTCATCCTGGATGTTCTCACCATCAAGACACTGTGACTAGTGTGACTTTGACGTTTCCAAGGAAGGTCATGGAATGTGATGTCATCTGCAATACAGCTGATCGTCTTGGTTTATCAGACAATCAAGTTACTGCCATGGTTTCTGCCACCTTGAAAGCTGGAGGGGCTGATCTGGATAACTTTGTCATCTCAACCTCAACAACACATCGCAACAGAATGCTGTCCAGGTATAATATCAGCCAGAGTCACATGTCCAAGTTTTGTGAAAACCCCCCACAGTACGCTGCCTTACACTGGGATGGAAAGTTGCTCAAAGATGTCTTGGGCAGTGAACCTGGAAGTACCTCAGAGACTTTAGCTATGCTAGTGTCTGGTCCACCTTCATACACTGAAGGAAAGTTATTGGGAGTACCTGTCATCGACAATTCTTCTGGCACAGCTCAGGCTGAGGCTTCAATGGATTTACTGGAGACATGGGAACTTACGGATAATGTTACTGCCCTTGTTTTTGACACTACATCCAGTAACAGTGGAGTTCACAGAGGAGCTGCCAAACTGCTAGAGAAAATGCTGAACAAAAAGGTGTTTTATCTGGCCTGTCGACATCACATCCTGGAAATCCTAGTAGGAGCAGTTTGGGAGAAGCTGTTTGGGAAGGTGAAGGGGCCAGATAATCCCTGGTTTGAGCATCTGAAGGATGTTTGGGACGGACTTGTCCAAGGAAAACCCAAAGATGCTGGCTATCAACAGCAAATGACTGAAGGAAAAGAAGAAGAACAGTGAAGAAATACTCCAAGACATTCTAACAGCAGAAAGGCTTCCAAGAGCCGACTACAGGGAAATGGCTGAACTGACAGTCATTGTTCTTGGAGGAACGCCTCCTCGAGGTATTCACTGGAGTCGACCAGGCACCATTCATCAGGCCAGATGGATGGCCAGAAACCTGTACTCCATGAAAATGCTGATGTTTGCAGATCAACTTGAGTACGACGAAGACACTGTATCAAAGCTGGAAAGACTCAACACCTTCCTTGCGCTGTTCTACACTCCTGTATGGATGATGTCAATGTCTGCTGCAGATGCTTCCGTGAATGATCTAAGTCTAATCCAGGACATGTTGAAGTACAAGAAAACTGACCCAGAGCTTGCTGATGCAGTACTTAATAAGATGGAAAACCACAAATGGTACCTGACGCAGGAAGTCGTGCCATTTGCCCTGTTCAGCAGTAGATTGAGTGACACATTGAAGCACGACATTGCTGCCCAGTTACATGCCACTGAGAAGCCAGACAGCTTCAGAACAGGAAAGCCTCTATTCCAGAGAGTCACAGCTAAGACCACCCTGGTTGATCTCATTGGCCCAGAATCACATTTCCTGCTGGACACACTGAACATTGGATCCGAGTGGCTTCTGGAACCTGTCACGTCTTGGCCACAGAATGAGGACTACAGAAAAGCATTGGACTATGTTAAGAATCTGAAAGTGGTGAATGACATTGCTGAACGTGGTGTCAAGATGATGAGCGACTTTGCAAATGTCATAACAACAGATGCCAAGCAAAGGGACTATCTCCTTCAAGCTGTGGAGTTCAACAGACGCCGCTTTGACAGCTTCAAGAAACAAACTCTCAACAACTGACTGTGTAAATGTCATTATGAAATTAATCATCATGTAATGCTTTCACTTCTTGATCGATTAGACTTGTGACAAAATGTTAATCTCAAATTTGTGTCATGAATAAGGCGCCTTGTCTGCCTTGAGTGTGAGAAAACGAATTTTGTGATATTTCTGAAATCTTTGTATGTACCAATGTGCCATTTCTTGTTCCAAGACTATCATAATTGTATAAGTTAGAAAGAGGATTAAAAACACTTTAATTTGGTGCCTATTTTGTTGCTCTATCTTGTTTAGATAAAAAGTTATAGTGCAAAACATGATTCAAGGGACCCTGGAACTGGTGCTTTTGGCTGATTTCAAGGCAGAAAACTTAAAGCTCCATGCGGCAATGCTTCCCAACAACCTAGGTCAAAATGGTTGTGATTTTCGGCCTTTTCAGGTCAAAAAGCATGGGAAAAAGTACAGAAACCTATGAAAATAAGAAAAAGTTGATTTTTGAACAGGGCTACTGTCACATGCTTCAGCTAATGAGCGTAATCTAGTTCTGTTCTGTAATGTTGAGACTTCTGGAACATAGTCTGCATCAAATGAATCATTACAACTGTCGCTATCTGTCAACTCAGGAATGTCCATAGGTTCAGGAGGAGGATGAGGAGGAGGAACTGATTCTTTTGCTTTTTGAGATTGAATAACCCATGATTTGAATTTTAAGTCAGTTGCTGTTTCTGGGACTTCTTTCAGGGTACAGTAACCATGCCTAGTTGTTTTCTGGTCCTACAAAATGATTATATTTCATTACACTATAATGTATCTTTTATCTATGGGTCTCTATATATAAATTGAAATTCTTACAAAAATGAGAAAATACTAAAATATTACTTATCATTAACATCATTAATAGTGTATTATTGATATTACTAACTTATTAAATGCACTTTAAAAATTGTAGCAAATTATTAATAATTGATGATGATGATAATAATTTACAACTTGAAATTCAATCAACAGACCTACCTCATAAAACTGGTAATCAGATTCAGTCATTTTTAGTAAGTGCTTTTTCTCTGTATCTGCCAACAGTTTGTGATCATGTTGATATATGTCAAATATAACATTTACAGTTTTCAGAAAATCATCCAGATCTTGATGATATTTAGGTCCCCTTTTCTTTTTGTCATACTTCAGAAGGCAGTTGAATTCCTTTATTTGGGTTTTCAGTCGGCTCTGTATGGCATTTACTGATATTGGGTAGGGTGACACTTATTTTCGAAAGTTTGAATTTTTATCGGGACGGGCGCGTTTCTGGTTCCATTTTGTCAAAAAATATCGTGTGTAAAATATTTTTGAAATAAAACAATATTTAGAACTGCCTCAATACGGTCAAAGTTTGTATATTTTCTCGAAAAGTAGAAATTTTAGATCATGATGTTCTATGCCTCTAGCAAATAAAATATCACTTCTAGTTTGTTCAAGCTACTAATCTTGACCTAAAACATATAACTGGACTTCATACTTTCAACTCTAGGTCCCCCTCAACTCGAGTATTAGCCCCTCAAGGGGGGGGGGGGGTATCATGGGCGCCCATCTCCCTCTCATTGTTGCCTACTTTGCAGAGGTCACGGTGGACTTGCGGGCGGTTGGGAAGTCACAGCGGTGCTTCTCGACCACTTGTAAGAGGAACTGCCTTTGGTCTTCACTCTTGGTAAGGGCCAGGTTGAAAGACTGCATCAACGCCACCCCGCGCTCCGCGAAGTCATTGACAACTTGAAGGGCCTGGACTCGGCGGGATGCGGCGATGAAGGCTGGGTCCGTCCGCCACTCCTCCGGATCCTTGAGCAGGAAGGCGGTGCTGATGTCCAGAACCTTGAAGAACTCCTTTGATGTAGTCGTTGTGAACTTGGCCAATGTATTGTTGGCGATTGAGGCGGTGGACAGGTCCACATTGATACGCCGCGGGGGATCCTCCGATCCTTCCTCTTCTTCCATCGCTTTAATCATCTCCCGCTTTGTCGCCAAGTCGATACCCTCGTCGAAGATGGCCAGGGTGACGAGGCGCTCGCTCAAGTACCATAGGTGCCTGGCGAAGACTGTCGCCGTCGCCTTGGCCACCGCTGAGTCCGGATAATAGACGAGGGCCTTGAGCAGCGCGAGGTCCGCGGCTGGGGCCGTTGCCGGGAGCGGCGCTTTGTACCAGGCCGTCACGTAGATGGACACGGCGAAGATGGTGAATCGCCGGATTCCAGCCGCTTCGCCTGACGACATCTGAAACTGTTCCCGGAACAGGAACAGTTTGATGGCATAGATGACTTTTGCCATCCAGCGCGCGCGATGGAAGGCGCCGGGACGAGCGAACCGGGCACCCCGCTTGTTCGGACCGCCCAGCACAATTACAGAGAGCTCCAGAAGTTCCCTGTAGTCATCACGTGGATGTTGACCGTCGAGGAGGCGGCTGAATTCGATCAGCAGGTCGTCGCGGGCGTCCTTCAGGTGCTGCGGCATGGTTCCATCCTCGAAGGGCTTCGCTTTGGTTTGATCGATGAAGTCCCACTGGGCGGCGAATCGTTTGAACAGGAGGATGTCAGGACCAGTAGAGGGACCGAGGCACGCCGTGAATGCCTTCTCGCACACCAGTTCGTGGATGTGGTGGCGGCAAGCCAAATGAAGCACTGTCTTCTCGAGTTTCTGCTCAATGATATAGCAAGCTCCTCCTGAGAGTCCTGTGTTTGAGGCGGTGGTGTCAAAAGAGAGGGCACAGATCCATCCCTTGATGTCCCAATCCTCGAGGGCAGAGAGGACGGCTTCCGCCATGGCGCGGCCGGTGCCGTCGGGGAGGCTGGGCACAGCCAGAAGCTTGTCGACGTTCTCCCCAGACACCAGAACTGGAAGGCGATCTTCAGCAGGGCCTCCGTCAGCCGCTGGTACGATTTTCCCGTCCCAGTGAACGGTCAGCGGCACAGTAGGATGGAAGGCTGCCTTCATTTCCGCTGCTGCCATAGCACGGAACTTTGCTCGGTCGCGGCGGGAGGATTCGCGGTTCAAGACCAGCTCCTCAGGGTCGTGGCCCAAGCTCCTCGCAGCCGCCGACAGCAAAAAAACACCTTCTCGGTCGGTAAGTTTCGTCCGATCCATCGCTGCGGAGAGATCAGGGGTGATCATCTTTTTCGACGCGCGGAATCGCTTGGGTGGTAAAGGGGTCGTAGATGCTTCTGCATTCGACGTGGACGGGCCAGGGAGAGAGAGCTCTTCCTCTTCTTCTCGGCGACGACGCCGTGTCGGTGACCGAGTCGGGCTGCTTGCACCTGAGCTGGAGCTCGATGCCAGTTCGACGAGTTCTTCTCGGCTCTCTCTGTTCGCCCTTTCATCATCTTGCCGGCGGCTCCTTTTCGCTTCCTGTCTCCTCGCACGCTCCTCCTCAGTGTGCAGCGTCATGTCACGTGTGGAGGAGATGCGGCCGCGCCGCACCTCGGCCCTTTGTCCCGTCAGGAACTCCCTGTCCTCTTCGATTGTGATCATCGACATCGCCTGTTCGTGTGCGATGTCGAAGAGGCGGTCAAGGGATGAGAGGAACTCGGCCTCGTTCCTGATTTGGGTCACAGTGCGCCGTTTCGAGTTCTTGTTCAGAGCCCGCCACTTCTCGTACATTCGGAGAACCTTGTCCCTTGCGCGTTGGTCTTTCTGCGTAGGAATGGGACCGCTCCCAGAATTCCTTGACTGCGGTCACTGTCTCAGCGGCTGCTTCCTTGATCGGCTTCTTGACGTCAAGGTGAAGGTGGAAAAAGTACTGAAGCGCCTGCTTTCCCGTAGGCAGCATGCTTCCTGTGATGCTGTGGTCCACGGTCCCCAGGAGATAGACTGCTGTTTTAGATCTTGTTGCCGAAGCCATCACGTCGTTTCAGAACTCACTGAAAAAGAGAATGAAACACTGTTAGTGTTGGCAAAACTCGTCCCAACCCATTTTCTACTTAGAATAACATGTTCTTTCGCCTGTATCAATATTTGGATAAACTCGTGTTACACCCTGTATAATACCTCATTTTAGTCTTCTGTACACCAGTGCGGAAGACTAAACCAACGACTCTGACCGTCCGTCTGTCTGTCTGTCTGTTATCATTTTTCAACTCAGAAACTACAGCAGCTATCGAAACGAAAACTGACATGATAACAGAACGCCATGAGTACTTTTCGACAAAAAGTATAAACTTTGACCTCGTTGAGGCAGTTCTAATTATTATTTTATTTCAAAAATATTTTACACACAATGTTTTTAGACGGAATGACACCAGAAATGCGCCCGTCCTGATAGAAATTCCCAAAAAATGAAAAATACCCCAAATAAGTGGCACCCTAATATTGGGTAAACATTATATGTGACTCACAATTTATGCAATTCCTCAGAAGTAGCTCTCAGTACAGCATCTGTTTTATAGTCTCCGAAACATAAACACCTTTCAATAACTTGCTTCAACGTAGGCAATTTCCTTAAAGGAAACTGTTCTGCTGGCATAAAACGTACATCACCAAGTACTTTAGCAACTGTTTTCCTTGTAGAAGTCATACTTTATATTGCAAATGTTGAATTCAATGACAAATTGCAGTTGGAAACTTATAACAAAAGGCACCTGAAAAAAAAAAAGTTTTCAATTTATTACGTTTAAAAAAATTCATGAAGCAGCCCCACCCTCTATTCTTTAATCAAGCATAATGGATGCAAGATAACAAGGAAAAGTCATATCATGTGATCACTATGTCCATGTCAACATCCTTTTAGGGCAATGTTAGTAATCAAAAAGCCAAATCATGCTTATTTTAGAATTTCTTTTGTCACTAAGGTCCGTCGAAAGGGGGTCTATGGGCCCCAAAAATTAGTTTTTCTAAAATAACTCAAAAACTAAAGGTTTTATGAAAAAATACCACACTTAATAATTTGTTCTAGATCAAATTCTGCATCTTTTAGTATGCAAACTATCTCTCTAGCATGTTCAGAAGAAGAGATATTGCCATTTTCCTGATTTTGCTAGTGCGGCATTAGATGTTTTTACAAAAATGGGGGTGGCCAGACACACGTTGGTGGCCACCAATTATTTTTTTCAGGAATCTTATTTTTATATCAAAAGCCAACTGTTAATGATTGATTAATTCTATCTTGAGTTTCAGCCCGGCCTAGGGCCCTTGGAGGCCTTAGCAGTTTCCTCCTTGGTGAGGTAGTATAGTCTTCCAGTTGCAGTAGATGTCTCTACCTTTGTCAAAACATCAGAGTATGTAATTGTAAGAATATCTGGTTGATGAGGAAAAAAGAATGATGGGTTGGGACCATGAGGATGAAGAAAAGATATTTTTACTTCCCTCTTCTCAGTTGTTTTGTCCAAAATGCATGCTAACCACCAAAGGTTATCATATACAGCAGTGACAAAACCATGTAGTTTCTCTTCAGGTATAAGTTCTTCTTCTTCACTGACTCTCTCAATATGTGAATATCCTGATGCTGAGAAATGCTTAACCTCTAGTGAAGTTAATGAAACTGGTTTTAAATGGTGTATTTTCTGAGTACCAGCAATTGTTCTTGCTTTTGAATGTCTAGTTTGGAGGAGAAATTTTTCATTTTCATAATCTTCATTGGTTGAAAAATGTGGTTTAATATTATTATCATCATCTTCTTTGGTAAATATATACAGCTGTTGTGCAGTAAGGATTTGTTTATCATAAGGCCATTGCAGACTAGCTTTAGCAGCTAACCTCTTAACAGTGCCTCCTACACCATCACATGGTCCCTTCCCATGGCTTGTTGTAAAAAAATTCCACTCTGCATCAATTCCAAAGTCATCTTTGTGGCGGCAAAGATTCAGAAAGTTTTTGCAGTTTTTATATTGTCCAGCACAGCCATCTGAAAAGTATATGATTTTGTTGATGAATGGGATATTCTCTTTTATGAAGTTTATGAGATGCTTTTGAAACAAATGTACTGCAGCTGTGTTATGAATATTGCACTCAGATATGACAACAAAGCTTAGGTGAGCAATATCATTTTGCTTGTTATAATACAAAACAAATGGATGTAGAGTTGCCATCTGATTGTTCCAGTAAAAACTCTGCACCTCATCTTGGAGAACAAAAGAGTAATTTTCAGCAAAATTGCACACTACTAGGACTTCACTTGGTTTCAGTGACATTTTAGTTTCGTTGTAACAATTAGCTTGCATCTTGGTCAGGAAATCATGGATTTGGTATCCTTGAAGTTTGCTACAGAAATGTTCAATATATTCATCTGAACTCGTGTGAATTGATTCAAGATTGGACCTGTCTGTATTGGTCCACTTCTTAAACTGTACTGAATCAATGCAGTTATCATCAAAAATATTTTGGAGTTTCTCTTTCAATGCTTTTGTATCTCCATATTGTTTATATTCCCTAAGGCAGCATTGCAATGAGGGTGGATTGCACTCAATCAAAGTAAGACAATGTCGTATATGGTTGATAGGATTTTCATTATCTTCAGTTAACTTATCAAATTTAGTTCCTACAAACATAAGTTTAACATTCTGATGAATGGTTCATACACATAATGAGTGAGTTCCTGATGCTCTGGCAATAATACATTGCTTTGGATGCACCTCCGCAAATTTGCTGAAGCCCACTTTTACCAAAGGATTTCTTTCTTTTAAAAAGCTGATAAGCTTCTTTTAAATTGCATAGCAGTAGATGCTTCTGAAAATGTTTCCTCTCCCCTGAGCTGTCCATAATGCTGACATAATCCTTTTGACCAGGCATTATTCTACTGATAGCTTCTGAAAGATAAAATGCTTTGATTTTTTCTATGTTTTATTCAATTTTCTTTCCAGGCCAAGGATTTGGAATTGAAAGGATACCCATTTCATTAGTAAGCTTTTTGGCAACATGCTTTGTGCCTTGTTGTGTTGAATTCTGTGGCTATTTTTCTCTCACTCCAACTTTTTGGTAATACAGTCAGGATTTGTATTCTTTCACTCCTCTTGGTCTGCAAGTTGCTGAATTTCTCCTTCAGTTGATTTAATATTTCATCATAATCTTTTTCTATCTTAGTTTTTCTTTTTCCTGTATTAGTATATCTCTTCCAGCAATTTCTTCTAATTTTCTCTTGACTATTCCTGTAACTTTTGTTATTTTGTGAGATGCATAAGCCTCTGTCTCTCTCAGCTTTCTTGTTTTTATGGGAGTTTCTCCTAATGATTTTAATGACGTATTTAAAGTTGATAATTGAAATTCAAGTGCTGTGCTTGTTGATGCCTCATTGATTTCAAGTTCATTTTCAAATGAAGATATTTCAGGAATATTACTAGTTTCTTCACAGCAAGAGCTTTTTTCATCTTCATCTAAAGTTTTTTTTCAGGCAATGATTCCAGAATTTTCCTACACTGCTTACAAAGCCTGTGATGAACTGTTAATTTGATTTCAGGCCTTTTATCAATTAAATATTGAGGTACAATTCATAGACTTTTGGTTCGACGCTGTCCTTTGTGTGATTGAAAGGGATCAGCACATTTCTGTTTAAGTTTATCCATTTTTTAAAATTAGTGTATTAAAACTAGTAAGTTATATTTAAATGGCATTCCATAATTTAGAAATTCACTTCGAATATTAAACAAATATTTTCTGAAAAGATGAAAAAATGAATTATTTAAAGGTTAATTTTAATTAAAAATACTTCCTGATCATACTTATCACTGGCTACGTATAACCTTTTAGGAACATGTTCCACATTGGTAAGTGAACATTTGTAAAAAAAATTGAAAAAAATTGGGATGGTATATTTTTTTATTTAAGGTCAAAGGTCAAGGATAATTTTTTAAATTTTCATTTTAGAGGCTTATGATAAGAGAGATGATATGACAAGTTGTTTAAGAGCTTCAAAATGACACTAGAATCAGAACTCTAGCTTTATTAGTTATGTGGCTACAGCAATTTGAAATTTGACAGTAAGTAAAAAATCAGGTCAAAGGTCAAAATTTTGTGACCCATATCTCAGCAACCAAAGGTCAGCCAGCTCTAAAATTTGGGGAATTTCAGTTTCTCGCACATACCTACTAATGTACCAAATATGAAAATCTGAGATGGTCATGTTCAAATTCACCTTTTTTTTGGCTGAATTGACATGAAATGACCCTTTGTCACTTTTTGGGGTACTGAAAACTGAGAATAGTTTGGCTTTCTTTGTAGCACCAGAAATATGGGAATTATGATTTATATTAGGTCATCCCATAAGTAATGCAGCATTTTTTTATTATTTTTTTTTTCTATTTTTATCATTATTTTACGGATAGAAATCAAACAACTCTGAAGTTATTTATATTTAAATAAATATTTATTTAAATATAAATAACTTCAAAGAGTTGTTTGATTTCTATCCATAAAATAATGATAAAAATGAAAAAAAAAAATTTTAAAATGCCGCATTACTTATGGGATGACCTAATATTATTGAACTTTACCATCTCAGGGACTGTAAACTGGTCAAATCTTCATTAACTGATAGGTCAAAATCCATTTGATCCACTGATAGTCAGATACTCTTTCCAGAAAAAAAAAGAGAGGGCCAAGTGCATTCATTGCATCAGTTTCCACTTAAAAAGGAAAAATGTAAGTCATTCCACCCTGAAATAATTTTGTCCTACCTGTGAGAATTGTACAACAGTTCTACAAGATTTATTTGTTTTTTGGATGAGAAAATTTGGATCCATTTCTATATTTAAGTGATCTGTACCCATTTAAGGTCAGTTATAAAATGTTTTGGTAAAGATTCAGTTTAGCACCTGGAACCAAATTTTTGCATGAAAATAGGTCTTTCTGATGTGTTTCACTGTTTCATGCAAATGTGACCTTCATTTCTTGTTTAATAAATAAATTATTTAATAGTTTCATCTTATTAATCTATCAGACAGTTTAATGGGATAATCTTAAAAGAAGGATTTAATGGGTGGGATATATATATATATATATATATATTAGGGTGTCACTTATCTGTATGGTAAGAATTGAACCATCAAGAAGTTTTGGTCTAACCCTCTAGATACCGTATGTGACATTGCATGTAAAAATGCTGATTATGAAGTTTCATGAGAAAATATTAATATTTAGACCACTCAAGGCCATTAAAATTTTGATGATGCGTCGTTACTTGTCCTAAATTGAAATGTGCTTCCTTTCTATGCCTCACCCAAGTATCATTTCAAGTTGCCTTAATGGTAGGATGTGTTTGCATTAGTGTTATTTTAGTCTTTTAGTCCTCCCTGATATAGATATGACCATGCAATTTTTTATGACTAGTGTTGATGGACAAGAGAACCCTCCAAAGCGTGTGGTTGTTGACTTGGATACTGGGTCATTCTCTGTCAGTTCAACCAAAAAAAATTGAAATTAACACCCTCATCTCTCATATTTTGCTGAAATTTGGTTTATAGGGAGTTTGTGAGCCCTGAATCCATTTCTGAAATTATAAGGTCAATCGACCAACGGTTCAAGAGATATGACCTCGGGCAATTTGAGGTCACTCGCGAGGTTACTAACATTTGGCAAGCCATAACTTGGGTAATAATTGTCATAATTATATAAAAGTATATATATTTAGAATCAGAAAACGACAAGGAATCCAAATATGCAAGTTTTAGAACTCTAGGTTGAAAAATAAAAAGGTTACACTGTAACCAAAATTTGAGGTCACGATTTGACCTCTGGGGTATCAAATGAGAATTTTTTTTTTAAATGTAAAAAATGAAGGCATAGGCATTGGCTATTAGAATCAGCAAAAAAAGTTTGTTTATGTTAGTATTTTTCATGTAACTAACATATAAGTGAACACCATATTCATAAGTTGTGCATCAATTCTACCTATTTTTTCACACTTAAGCTCATAATTTGACCTATAGAAATTAAAATTACATTTTTTATAGATATAAAAAACAAAGTCAGAGTTCTTGACTAATAGAAACAATCATAAAAAGTTTGTTTATGTTGGTACTTTTCATGTAACTAACTTATAAGTGAACACCATATTTATAAATTGCTTGTCATTTCAAGGAATTTTTATATCTTAGCTATCAATTTGACCTCAAGCTCCAAGAATTTAATAAAAATTGTATTTCACTGCTAATCTACACTGGCAATAATAGTTATAATAGTGAAAGGGGAAGACTAAGCTCACATGTAGCCTAAACAAACCTGTTGAAACATGTTGCTACTTGTCTAAGTGCAGAATCAACACAGATAGTTGCAAAATTCCTTGTCTACAGGTTAGTACAGTTCCAGCCAGCACTGTGGGTGGCTGGTGGGTATGGTGTTTTAATGAGCCTCAGAGACTATCAAGGCCTAAAATATTAAGTGTGTATAGCTATATATTTTCTAAAAAATATATTACCTAATTGTAAATCCTATATCTTTACAGATCAAAATACAATGGTTCGGCACTTGAAATACTGCCAGGACCCTATTCAAAAACACAAGAAACGCATAACAATCAATCTTAGAAAAGTGATTGATGTACTTGTTGAAAAATGTGCTGGAAGAGTGAAAAAAGACTCATTGTTGTGTGTGAACTGCTGGACACTGATAATGAAAAACCCGACTATACTTAGTACCACTGAAAACAACGAGTCTGAGCAGGATTCAAATGAATCATCTACTATCAGTGGCTTGAGTAACATCTCTTCAATTCAAGATCTGGACAATGACAGTGATTGCTTGATAAAGGAAAATCCTTCAACTTCAGTTGAACCAGTTCTAGCATTTCTGGACCAAACACCAGTTAAAAAAGTAAGTAATAAATTAATATAATAACTTATACTTTACTACAAGGTCTGTTTGATCTACTATATAGCCAATTATATAGCATTTAAGGTACTATAATTAATATTTAATTACTAATATTCAGGTGTGTGAAACCTTTTTTTCTGTTCTTTTCAGAAGGGCTGTCATTAAGCCAGAAAAAGTGCAAGGCTCGTGGTAAGCTATCATCTGCTCAGAAACACCTGAAGGAGAGGCTAGAACTCAGTTATGGTGTTCAAATTACCGAGGAGGTAAGTGATACTTCAAAACCTGAAACTAAATCTGAAAAACATCTAGACAAATTAATGAATGAATTGAAACAGTCATTCCTGGAGAGCAAATGTCACCATCACAAACTACAAATATTGACACTCTCACCATACACAATTGAAAAAACAGCTAGTTTCTTTCAAACTACAACATACATGGTGAAAAGAAGCCGTTCACTTAAATCAGAACATGGAATCCTTCCGAAGATTCCACTAATGAGCAAAGGAAAAGTGATATCTGAAGAACACAAAGATATAGTTAGAAGATTCTATGAGTCAGAAGAGGTTAGTCGTATGTGTCCTGGCCAAAATGATTGCGTGAAAGTTATCAGTGCTGAAGGTGCAATGAAGGTGCAAAAACGATTGGTCCTCAGGAATTTAAGAGAGATGTTTGAACTATAAAAATGATGAAAAGAATCCCAAAATAGGATTTTCCACATTTGCAAAATTACGGCCATCATATTGTGTGCTTGCCGGTAGTGGTGGGACTCATTCTGTCTGTGTCTGCACATACCATCAAAATCCAAAATTGCAGCTGGCTGCATTGGGAGAAAGAGGTCTTTCATACAAGGATCTTATGGATTACAGTGTCTGCAGTACAGAAAGAGAGACTTGCATGATGCAACTTTGCAATGATTGCCCAAGAGAAGAAGGTGTCCTGGATTTTCTTGAGTTACTTGACAGTGTGAAATCAGCTCCAAATGAAATATCTTACAAGCAATGGGTGACTGTTGACCGTTGTACAATGGTTGATAAGGTGGAGCCACTTCATGAATACTTATCATCCCTAAGCATGAAAATATCCCGCATGGTTCATCATCACTTTGTTGCTCAGCAACAATCACAGTACTTCAAGCAGTTGAAAGAAACACTACCACCTCAGAGCGAGGTAGTTATAGTAGGTGATTTCTCTGAGAATTATTCTTTCATTGTCCAGGATGCTGCCCAAGGGTTTCACTGGGACAATTCACAGTGTACAGTTCACCCTTTTGTCATCTATTATAGATCATCTGCAGACCAGGAACTTAGCCATTTTAGTGTCTGTTTCTTATCTGCATCACTAAAACACAACACTATAATGGTTTACTCATTCATATTGAAGCTTATGACATATGTTAAATTCAGATGCCCACAATTGAAGAAGGTGCACTATTTCTCAGATGGATGTGCTGGCCAATATAAGAACAGATACAACTTCACAAATCTCTGTTACCATGAAGAGGATTTTGGTCTGTCTTGTGAATGGCACTTCTTTGCTACATCCCATGGCAAAAATGCATGTGATGGGATTGGAGGAACAGTGAAAAGAGCTACTGCTCATGCCAGTTTGCAGAGAACTACAGAGAGGCAAATTCTTACACCAGAACACATGTTTCAGTTTTGTGAAGAAAACTTGAGCAAGAAGATAAATTTTTTCTTTGTAACTACAGCTGATTTGAAAGATGCAGAAGAACGGTTGGAACATCGATTCAAGGATAGTAGGGCTATTCCTGGAACTCAGAAATATCATAGATTTGTTCCCCTAAACAAGGAAGAACTGATGGTGTATCCCATTTCAAGTGGCATTGGAGAAAAGAAAAGAATAAGGAAAAGTCATTTTACTAATGAACCTGCAATGCTTGGTAACCTAAAATGTGTCAAACCAGGAGAGTATGTTGGTTGCATTTATGACATGCAAGTTTGGTATGGAATTGTGGAGGAATATTGTGAAGAGTTTGATGATTTCACTGTGAACTTTCTACATCCCTCTGGGTCATCAGGATCAAGTGCATATTATTATCCATCAAACAAGGATTCATGTGCAGTGCCAGGACATCATATATTAACTGTAATGAGTTGTCCTACCCTAAGAGGAGGCAGCAGAATTCAATACATTTTTCCACAAAAAGAAATTGATGAGAGCATCGAGCATGCAAAAATTGTATTAGGCTAGCACATGAATCCTCTAAGTAGGTCTTCCCCTTTCACTATTATAACTATTATTGCCAGTGTAGATTAGCAGTGAAATACAATTTTACATTTTTTGCCTTTGTTTTTATATCTATAAAAAAATGTAATTTTAATTTCTATAGGTCAAATTATGAGCTTAAGTGTGAAAAAATAGGTAGAATTGACGCACAACTTATGAATATGGTGTTCACTTATATGTTAGTTACATGAAAAATACTAACATAAACAAACTTTTTTTTGCTGATTCTAATAGCCAATGCCTATGCCTTCATTTTTTACATTTAAAAAAAAAATTCTCATTTGATACCCCAGAGGTCAAATCGTGACCTCAAATTTTGGTTACAGTGTAACTTTTTATTTTTCAACCTAGAGTTCTGAAACTTGCATATTTGGATTCCTTGTCGTTTTCTGATTCTAAATATATATACTTTTATATAATTGTGACCATTATTACCCAAGTTATGGGTCGCCAAATGTTAGTGACCTCGCAAGTGACCTCAAATTTCCCGAGGTCATATCTCTTGAACCGTTGGTCGGATTGACCTTATAATTTCAGAAATGGATTCAGGGCCCACAAACTCCCTATAAACCAAATTTCAGCAAAATCTGAGAGATGAGGGTGTTAGGCACTGGTTGATCTGACAGAGAATGACCCTACTGTGAAAAAAAATAGCTTGGAAAACTTTGTAACAAAAAACACAAAATCATTGTTCATGAAGCTCAACCTCCCAGATGAATTCTTGGAGAAAACTGCTGAGAAATGGGAAGAGGATATCCATTACCAGACTGCAAAAGAGACTGTAAAAACTCTAACTGTAACAAATGACTTTGCTGAATGTGGAGTTGCTCTCATCCAGGATTTTTCTGGATATCTAACCAAAAATGAAGAACAACTCCAGTTTCTTCTCCAGGTTGTTGAAGACCATCGCAAGAATTGGACATGGGGACAAAAGCATACCTTGAGTGGAGATAATGATTAATCATAATAATTATGCTACTGTTTGATGTTAATGTACCCACTTCATCTTAATATTATGATGATGTCTTGCGCACTTCCTGCTAATGTAGGAACATAATAAATTGTTTAAATGCATTTGGAAATTGTTTATATTCACACACTGAGAATCTCGTATCCAATAATTTGAAGCCATTGAGAGACCTCTAAATATTAAAATATCTCAAAACTTTGTACACAGAGTTTTTACATCATATGGCATACTTTGATGGGGTCAAAGTGCAGAAACTTAGAAGTTAAAAAATAAGTAACACCCTAATATATATATATATATATATATATATATATATATATATATATATATATATATATATATATATATATATACATATATATACACAAACTCAGAATGGTCCTCTGAGAAACTTATATGTTAAACACAGACCGTGCATGGAACAAGGAACTCTTCTGGGAAAATTAAATCCACTATAGTCCGAATAAGTAATGGTAAATGACAAATACCATAGTTTTTCTTTTTCATGATGCTAGCCCGACGTGGGCAACGGGTCTCTCGCAAAGAGATCCCATAAATATAGCTTCCCTCACCAGCTATCTGCAAAGCAGACAGGATCCAGCTTTGGGACATGGACCTAGGGTTTAAAGCAAGCCTAGTCCCTACATTCAGAACCTCTATATAAGTAAAAGACTCGTTGCATTCACGTGGATTGAATAAATCAAAGAAAAAAGGGGTAACTATTGTATTTTTAGCCAAAAAAAACAAAACTTAAACCTCAACCGGGACATTGAGCGTCCACTTTTCAAGGCACGTAACACGTCCATTTAATATACACAAACTCAGAATGGTCCCCTGAGAAACTTATATGTTAAACACAGACCGTGCATGGAACAAGGAACTCTTCTGGGAAAATTAAATCCACTATAGTTGAGGTTTAAGTTTTGTTTTTTTTGGCTAAAAATACAATAGTTACCCCTTTTTTCTTTGATTTATTCAATCCGACGTGAATGCAACGAGTCTTTTACTTATATAGAGGTTCTGAATGTAGGGACTAGGCTTGCTTTAAACCCTAGGTCCATGTCCCAAAGCTGGATCCTGTCTACTTTGCAGATAGCTGGTGAGGGAAGCTATATTTATGGGATCTCTTTGCGAGAGACCCGTTGCCCACGTCGGGCTAGCATCATGAAAAAGAAAAACTATGGTATTTGTCATTTACCATTACTTATTCGGACTATAGTGGATTTAATTTTCCCAGAAGAGTTCCTTGTTCCATGCACGGTCTGTGTTTAACATATAAGTTTCTCAGGGGACCATTCTGAGTTTGTGTATATTAAACGGACGTGTTACGTGCCTTGAAAAGTGGACGCTCAATGTCCCGGTTGAGGTTTAAGTTTTGTTTTTTTTGGCTAAAAATATAATAGTTACCCCGTTTTTCTTTGATTTATTCAATCCGACATGAATGCAATGAGTCTTTTACTTATATAGAGGTTCTGAATGTAGGGACTAGGCTTGCTTTAAACCCTAGGTCCATGTCCCAAAGCTGGATCCTGTCTGCTTTGCAGATAGCTGGTGAGGGAAGCTATATTTATGGGATCTCTTTGCGAGAGACCTGTTGCCCACGTCGGGCTAGCATCATGAAAAAGAAAAACTATGGTATTTGTCATTTACCATTACTTATTCGGACTATAGTGGATTTAATTTTCCCAGAAGAGTTCCTTGTTCCATGCACGGTCTGTGTTTAACATATATTATATATATATATATATATATATATATATAAAACTTAACTTAAACAAGCCTAACCTAATCTAATTTAACCTAACTCTATTTCCATGTGATAGCCTATGAAAATGTCAATAGCCTCATTGTTGTTGTTAAAACGACGCTGAATAACCACATAGTAAGATAGAGAACACCATTCACACCCATCCTGCATGACCACCAAATTTCAAATGATTTCAAACTGGTCAACTGCCATCTTCATCACGAGAATCGTGTTAGCACATGCATGAAATATGTCTTGCAATAGCTGATTGGTTAATTGCAGTCAGCTGATGTTACATCACATAGGGACATCTATGAAAATGGTGATAGCGTTGTCATTATTTATTATTTTTTTTTAATATATAACTTGTATAACATTTTTTGAGCAAATTCATATTTACTAAGACAAATCTTAACCCCCCCCCCCCCTACTTTTAAAGGTAAAATTCTGGAATCCAGGTCCCACTCACTGCCCGACAGTTTGGAGACAGTCCATAAGTAACCTAACTTGTGAAGTTTTGGTTTAGCACTGGTTCCCCCCCCTACTTTTAAAGGTAAAGTTTCGGAATCCAGGTCCCACTCACTGCCAGACAGTTTGGAGACAGTCCATAAGTAACCTAACTGGTAAAGATTTGGTTTAGCACTGGGAACCAGTGCTAAACCTAACCTTACCCTATTTCCTTGCGATAGTCTATTGGATTCCCGGTGCTAAACTGAATCTTAACCAATGTTTTTACAACTGCCCCAGATAGAAAAAAGCTAAATCTGATTTTTTTGTTCCATAAAACTTTTGTCAACTGGATCCTCAAAGGTCATTTCCTGATTTTGGTCAAAGAGTGAATTTTTTTATTTATAGGCGTACTTGTAAAAACTTTAATTATTTGGAATCTTCATCCTGTAATGATTTTAAAAATATACAATTTCAAAGATTTATAAGTATTATTATTGAAGCTGTGGGCCTTCTAAATGGTCTTACCCTGAAATGATGTTGGCTTGTAACTTCTGAACCATTAGTCAGATTGAAGAAGCCTTGAAAAATGAGGCATTTAGCCAAAGAACTATGTACCAAATTCCATCAAAATTGGAGGAATTATTGTTTTCAGTGTTGGTCTGCTTCATTATAATTTCCTTTATGTGGGTTACTTTGTAGTAAAAGATAAGATGAGTTTAAGATCGAGTATATTATCACTAGGCAATGTGAAAGCATTCACCATAAATCAGTCCATTCTCTCTCTGATTAGAACTAATCTCTTGATATCAGATGTCAGTTTGGTGTGAATATTGTTTCATTGCTTGCTAATTGTGTTACTTCATTTAGTTATGTTATATTCATATTCATTATCATCATTTAATGTATTCTCATTTTTAGTAAGCTTTCTATAATAAACTGGTTAATGTATAGTCATCCCTCTCCTTTCACTGGGGTTACGTTCCTGAAAACCCCTGTGATTGGCAAAACCATGATAGGTAAAACCTAGGGCCTCTGGGAAATAGAGGGTTAGGGGAACTTGACCCCCAGACACCACTTACTATGCACAATTAACTCCAGAAAAAGGTTATACTGTATATATACAGGGTGGGTAAAAAAAAAGTTCCCCCTTAGCTAGGGTGTGACAGTTGCCCCAACTTTGTCCTACAATGCTGTTCAAAATTTTGGTGTTGCATATTGACATAAAAAATATCCACATGCAATTTTTTGAAGATTCATGCATATTCGAGTGAGCACCAGCAATTTGAAAAATAGATTTTGCTTATACGGCATACGCTGTTAGAAAATCTAGAAGAGGAAGAACCATTGTTGTCCCAAGGCGATATGATGACTAAGCTGATTGATGCAGCATTGCTTGTATATATTAAGTTAAGGTGTATATATATCCATCTCATAATTGTAAGGTTAGTGAAAAATTCACTTCATAAGAGCTAGCATTTTTGGGCTCTTGTGGCATCAGTGTTTGGGTTGCTGGTGGCATCATTTGGGGTGCTGCGCGTCTTTTCTACTCGTTTGTGGGATGTCGTACATACAGGGTGTGGTCTTGTAGAGAGCTCTCTTGCAATTCAGTTTGGTTGTTTAGATACAAGATTGTTGCACCGTGCAATAGTCCAGGTTGCGTTGTTGTTGCAAGGTTGAGAAAGAAGACCATAAATAGTACCCTTTTTGTTTATATTAAAAGTTATGTAACTAAGGTCTAAGGTAGGCCAGCATCGAGTCAGCAACCCTGAGGTTACCCTGAGGTAGGACCTAATAGGATCTCAAATCCGTAAGTTTTAATTTAGCTTAACTTGGGCTTCAGGTAGAACTGGCCCTTTAGAATTTGGCCGTTCACGGCTCAGCTGGGATTTTGAACCCAACAAATAAATAAAATAACATGGTCCTTCAGAACCGGATTCTACCCCAAGACCGAGTCAGTGACTATTTTTGGCAAAGTTCTGATTGTGCAAATTGTAGCCCAAGTTAGGCCTAGATGGGTTGAGTATTATTGAATTAAGGTCCCAGGGTAAAAAGTTTGGTTGCCCAATTGCGAAACTTGGCCAGTCGTCTGTCGTTGTTTTGGCCTACATTTTACCGGTTTGGTTAATTTTGGGTTATTATTGAATTAAGGTCCCAGGGTAGAAAGTTTGGTAGCCCAATTGCGAAACTTGGCCAGTCGTCTGTCGTTGTTTTGGCCTACATTTTACTGGTTTGGTTAATTTTGGGTTATTATTGAATTAAGGTCCCAGGGTAAAAAGTTTGGTTGCCCAATTGCGAAACTTGGCCAGTCGTCAGTTGTTGTTTTGGCCTACATTTTACCAGTTTGGTTAATTTTGGGTTATTATTGAATTAAGGTCCCAGGGTAGAAAGTTTGGTAGCCCAATTGCGAAACTTGGCCAGTCGTCTGTCGTTGTTTTGGCTTACATTTTACCGGTTTGGTTAATTTTGGGTTATTATTGAATTAAGGTCCCAGGGTAAAAAGTTTGGTTGCCCAATTGCGAAACTTGGCCACTTGTCTGTCGTTTTTGGCCTACATTTACCAGTTTGGTTAATTTGGTTTATTATTCGTAGGCGAAGGTTGCAGACCAGTGCGCCAGTTACTTGGGTGGAAAAATTGGTATTCCATACTGGTGTTGGTTAGTACCCCACCTAGCAATTCAGTTTATTTGAAAGTAAAATTTACGTTTGATCAGTTTGGTTAAGTATTTCTGCCAATTCAGCTCATTTGGTATTGAGCCCAATTGTTGTTTGCATTGAAGATGAGTGCATCTGAATTGAACAAATTTATAAAAAGGAGAAGCGCCTACAAAGGTCTAATTACAAAGGTCATTGCCATTATAGATTCTGCCATAGAGCAAGAGGATTTACGCTTAGTGACTGCGCAGCTTTCCATATTAGAAACTAAAAAGGTTGCTCTAAGTGAGGTAAATGTTAAATTGAGGCTCTTATAGAAGAGGATGAAATAGAAAATAACATAATTTACTTTGAAGAGATTATTGATGATATAATTAAAGTAGGCCTCTGAGCAAAAGAGTTTAGCAGCTCAGTACAGTTAGAGACCAGGTCTAATATGAAACACAACACTCAAAAATGATGTTTGTGAAGTTAAGGTTAACAGATCTGTAGTTCAATTACGAGGCTTGTACTCAAAACATTTTCTGGGAGTATTCAGGAATGGCAAGGATGGGCAGACAGTTTTCAATCAGCAATTCATTCTAGTCAAGTGTTAAGTGCCGTGGAGAAGTTTAATTATTTGCGGTCCCTCTTGGAAGGGGAGGCAGCAAAGACTATAGCAGGATTAGCATTAACAGAGGCTAATTATAATGTGGCTTGGGATATATTAAAGAAACGGTTTGGTAAGCCAGAGATCTTAATTTAAAGCCACCTTCGTGCACTTTTAGCTATACCTCCTGTTAATAATCCTAATAGTGTCAAGGAGTTACGGCAGTTATATGATGAATTTGAAATTAGAACTAGGTCCCTGGACAACTTGGGTGTAGGAATGGAAAGGTATGGTATAATGTTGGTTCCTACACTGGAGTCTAAATTGCCTAGCTCAATTTTGCTTGAATTAAGTAGGGGACACTCTGCAGAACATGTGTACAAAACTGTACATCCCCCTTCAGCAGATGTTAAGTCTTTTAGGCACAGAATTAGCAAGACGAGAGGGAGTTGAGTTTGCACAGTGGGATGGTAAACAAGGGGACAAAGGCAGGCACAGCACCAAAGTTTCCACAAAAAGGAATAGCCCAGGTACAGTGTCAGCTCTACATGCATCCTCTGAGAATAAATTAAAGGGAATCACAGAATGCATATTTTGCGAAGGCAACCACAAGTCATATAAATGTGAGGTGGCTGAGGCTTTACCCCTTGAGGAGAGAAAGGACAAGGACAGGGTAACTAAGTCCACAGCATGTTTTAAATGTTTTTTGAAAGGTCATAGAGCAAGGTTTTGTAAGTTTAAAATTTTGTGCAAAAAATGTCATGGTAGGCATCAGCCATTATTGTGTGAAAACACTCTTAGTAGGCCTACCCCAGAAGTAGAGACATCAGTGGCACATGCCACTGCTATGCAAGGGAGTAAAGGTAAAGGGGGATTATTGCAAACAACTGCAGCCTTATTAATTGGGAATGAGGGAGAAGCTACTGTAAGAGTGTTGTTTGATATTGGTAGCCAGTGTAGTTTTATTAAGACCAGAATTTCCAGAAAATTGAAGTTTAAAGAACTTAAGAGGGAAAATTTAAGAATTTCTGGGTTTGGGGGTTCCGTTCAAAACCGAACCAAATTTAAGAAGGTAGAAGTTTTGGTTAAGGGGTTGTTACCGCAAAGTCCCACTATCAAGGTCCAAGCTGTAGAGATTGAGGAACTTTGTGCTCCAGTCACTACTTGTTTAGATATGGCATGTGTCCAAGAATTGCAAGTTAAAGGAATTAATTTGGGCAATAATAAGTTTGAGGGAACAGAAGATATTAGTCTTTTGATTGGAGCTGACTATTATTGGGACTTCATCACTGGTAATATTGTCCGTACATCTCAAGGCCCGGTAGCTATTGAAAGTAAGCTAGGCTGGATGCTACATGGTAGTTATTGCAATGAAATGGAAGTTAAGGCCCTTTTTGTTAAGATTGAGGAGAACAGCCATGGCCTGGAAAGGCATTTGAAAGCATTTTGGGAACTTGAATCTATTGGCATAAAGGACAACCAGGCAAGTACAGTGAACAATGATGTTTTAGAGCAATTTGAAAAAGGGATTGGGTTTAGAGATGGTTGCTATGAAGTTGGCCTACCATGGAAGGATTCTTGCAAACCCAGTTCAAACCTTCAGCTAGCTAATCGGAGGTTGGAGACTTCATTGTACAGGCTAAGAAAAAATGAGTTGTTGTTAATTGAATACGATGAGGCCATCCTAAGTTATGTAAGGGAGGGCTATGCTGAAAGGGTGCAAGGTGAGCTGGTGAGCCAGGAGGCACATTATCTGCCACACCATGCAGTGGTACGGCGAGACAAAACTACCACCAAACTGAGGGTAGTTTTTGATGGCTCAGCCAAGGACAAAGGTGGTGTGTCCTTGAATGACTGTTTGGATGCTGGGCCAAATTTAAATGCTGATTTATTTTCCTTGTTACTGAGATTCAGGTTTGGTAGAGTAGCATTGACTGCAGATGTGAAGCAAGCATTTTTGCGGATAAAGTTAAAACCAGAGGACAGAGATGCAGTAAGGTATCTGTGGGTGGATACGAAAGACTTGTTGGAAAATGAACCTAAGGTTCAAGCATATAGAATGAAGTCAGTGTTGTTTGGCCTCAGCTCTAGTCCATTTCTGTTGGCAGCTACTATGCAGTACCATTTTAAGAAATATTCTGAAGTCTATCCTAACACTATTGAACACATAAGGAAAAATTTTAATGTTGATGATTTGCTGTGTTCCGTGGATAATACAGAAATGGCTAAACAGATATTCATGGAGGCTAGAGCTATAATGAGGGAGGCTGGCATGGAGCTTAGAAAATGGCAGACCAATCATTCGCAATTACAAGAGTTTATGAGTCATTCCTGTGTAGTACCTGATGCAGCAGAAAGTATTGAGGATTCTGGTATTAAGGAGTTGTGGGCAATAGATGCAAAGGTGCTAGGCATTGTTTGGCAGCAAGATGATGATTTGTTTACCTTCAATGGGAAATCTTTAGTAGAGCTGGCTGAGAATGAGACAAGGTGGACAAAATGTACAGCTCTTAGTTTGGCTTCAAAGGTCTTTGATCCTCTTGGATTCCTGGCTCCATTTGTGATAAAGTCAAAAATTTGGTTTCAGAGCCTCTGGGAAATTGGACTTGGTTGGGACCAAGAGTTACCTGATCATATGGTGGTAAAGTGGAAATATTGGTTCAAAGAATTGGCACATCTTGGAGACATTGAAATCCCAAGATGGTACTTTGGAGAGTTGAACAATAGTCCAGACAATTTGGAGCTGCACATCTTTTGTGATGCAAGTGAGGAAGCCTATGCAACTTGTATTTATATAAGAGGCGCATTGCAAGAGGAAGTAAGTTGCAGGTTGGTTGCTGCAAAGAGTAGAGTAACACCTTTGAAAAGGCTTTCGGTTCCAAGGTTGGAATTGATGGGTGCCGTTATTGCTAGTCGGCTTGCAATTACAGTGCGAAAGTCTTTGGCCCTCTATGAAATTCCAAGCTATTATTGGACAGACTCCACTATAGTTTGGCACTGGTTAAGAAGTCAGGCAAGGAAATGGAAACCATTTGTTGCCAATAGGGTGGAGGAAATTCAAGCGCGCACAGATCCCAAGCAATGGAAGCATTGTCCAGGCATCCAAAACCCCGCTGATTTACCAACATGAGGAATTTCAGTGAAAGATCTTTCACAGTCAAGTTTGTGGTGGAATGGGCCAGAGTGGCTAAAACTTGGAAGTGAAAACTGGCCTTCTAATCAGCCTATTGTAGGAGAATGCCAGGCTGAAGAAGCATGGGTGAGTGAGGTGAGAAAATGCGCTGTGAACAGTTGTCAAGTTATGCAGCAGGACCCCAATTGAGGCTTGAGGACATTAGCAGTCTGAAAAGATTGTTAAGAGTGACAGCATGGGTATATAGATTTACCAACAACATTAAGGGAGAAACAAGCAGGGAAGGAATTCTGAACAGTAATGAGATTCAGCAAGCCAGGAAATACTGGGTGGTATATATGCAGAAGGAAAAATTTGGTGAAGAGAGAGAATTGCTCACCAGCCATCCATTACAGGTTCTACCAACACATTCTGCGCTCAAGGGTTTGGATGTGTTTTTGGATCAGGATTTATGAGAGTAGGAGGTAGACTACAGTTTTCTGGGCTTCCAGAGGAGAAAAGACATCCAATTTTGCTACCTTCTGGGGGGCACTTTGTGGACCTTTTGATCCTGGATACTCATCATAAGCTGTTACATGCGGGAGTTAGAGAAGTGATAATAGAGATTAGACAACAATTTTGGATTCCCAAAATTAGACAAGTAGTAAAAAAAAGTCTCGCATAAATGTATGGTTTGCAAGCGTTGGAGTACAAAGCCTTATTATGAAAAGGTGCTCCACTTCCAAGAGAACGGTGTGTCTATACTGCCCCATTTGATGTAGTGGGAGTAGACTTTGCAGGGCCAGTCTATGTGTATGAGCGAGGGGAGTCTAACAAAGGTTATATATGTCTTTTCACCTGTGCTACCACCAGAGCAATCCATTTGGAGTTGGTAAGCAACTTAAGTAGTGATGTATTTCTTTTGGCCTTTAAAAGGTTTGTGAACAGAAGGGGTTTCCCAAATAAAATCATATCGGATAATGCAAAAACCTTCAAAAAGGCTGCAAAGGAACTCCAAGAAATTTGGTCCTTGCTAAAAGAGGAAGGATTCCAATCCTACTTTTCACACCAAGGGGTACAGTGGGAGTTTATTGTTGAGAGAGCACCATGGTGGGGAGGATTTTGTGAAAGGCTAGTGAGAAGTGTAAAGTGTCTATTAAAGAAACTTTTAGCTAATGCTCATTTGAGCAAAGAAGAATTCTCTACTGTTTTATGTGAAGTAGAAGCAATGGTGAACAGTAGGCCTATCACTTTTGTTTACAACAGTATGCAGGATGCAGAGCCATTGACACCAAATCATTTTCTTTGTGGTAAACAATTAACATCAAACCCCAGTGTGCCAGAAGACTTGCAGCCTATCCAGAGCACTCAAGGAGAGTTAACCAGACGGTTCAGGTACCTTGAAGAGCTACAAGATCAGTTATGGAAGAGGTGGCAGATGGAATACTTGCCAGAACTCAATTATTACCCATTAGGCAAGGTAAAGGGCTCCAATGCAAATTGTATCAAGGTGGGAGAAGTGGTAATGATTGGGAATGAAAGACCAAGGCAATGCTGGAAGCTTGGCATAATTGAAGAGTTGTTTGTTGGCAAAGACAATTTAGTTATGTCTGCACTGGTAAAGACTTCAGGAGGAAAGTTAAAGAGACCTATACAAAAACTCTATGCTTTAGAAATCAGCAAAAACACAGATAGTCAAGATGAAACATTTGAGTTACAGACTCATGGAGAAGGCTTGGCTAACCTTGCAGAAGGTAACGACAACAATGCCTCTTCGGTGGGGAGTGTTAGAAAACCTAGAAGAGGAAGAACCATTGTTGTCCCAAGGCGATATGATGACTAAGCTGATTGATGCAGCATTGCTTG
Organism: Bathynomus jamesi; assembly: GCA_023014485.1. Taxonomy (NCBI): domain Eukaryota; kingdom Metazoa; phylum Arthropoda; class Malacostraca; order Isopoda; family Cirolanidae; genus Bathynomus; species Bathynomus jamesi. The sequence goes on from JAJOZX010001615.1 coordinate 644,052, forward strand.
TATATATTAAGTTAAGGTGTATATATATCCATCTCATAATTGTAAGGTTAGTGAAAAATTCACTTAATAAGAGCTAGCATTTTTGGGCTCTTGTGGCATCAGTGTTTGGGACGCTGGTGGCATCATTTGGGGCGCTGCGCGTCTTTTCTACTCGTTTGTGGGATGTCGTACGTACAGGGTGTGGTCTTGTAGAGAGCTCTCTTGCAATTCAGTTTGGTTGTTTAGATACAAGATTGTTGCACCGTGCAATAGTCCAGGTTGTGTTGTTGTTGCAAGGTTGAGAAAGAAGACCATAAATAGTACCCTTTTTGTTTACATTAAAATTCATGTAACAAAGGTCTAAAGTAGGCCCGCATCGAGTCAGCAACCCTGAGGTTACCCTGAGGTAGGACCTAATAGGATCTCAAATCCGTAAGTTTTAATTTAGCTTAACTTGGGCTTTAGGTAGAACTGTCCCTTTAGAATTTGGCCATTCACGGCTCAGCTGGGATTTTGAACCCGACAAATAAATAAAATAACATACGCGCCTATATATGAGATTACACAACCATCATAAGGGATATTAACACAAATCATTTGCCTGTCTTAATTAAAAGCTGTTATCACTAACACAAAAAAGTTAATCATTCTTATTCTCTCATGGTACATTAAGGGGTTTTATCATATATTCACAAGGTATTATTTCTCTAGAGCAAGAAACCATGATTTCTGTTCGGAAACAGATGATCGTTTGCGCTGATTAGGAAAGCAGAGTCTGTCATTTTCAACTACTTGAAGGACTTCTTGAAAGCGCTCCTCATCCCTGGCAACATTAAGAAAGTCATGGCAAAGTTTTACACCACGCTCTGCAGCCTCATTGACGACCTGAAGCTTGTCCAAAACCCGTTTCATGTTCAGGTAGTCGTCATGATCCACCCATTCACTGGCTGGACTGTGGAGAAACTGATAGGGCATGCCTAAAATGTTGAAGAACCGGCTTGAGTCAGGCCCAATTAGGTCCACCAGGGCAGTGCCACTTTCTGGGACAGGGGGAAGATATGGCTTTCCATAGCCCCCATGATTGAGCCCCACTCTCTTAGTAACTTCAGTGCCTTCATGGCAAAGAAGGGCCTTCCTTATCTCCTCTTTTGTCCTTTCTTGTACTTGGGATGAGAACAAAGCCAGTGGGGCCAACTCCTCAGTTAGGTACCAAGTGTGTCTACCGAGTGCCACACGTGCTTTGTCAACTATTGTGGCGTCATATGGGGCAAATTCAGCCAAGGTTTCTACCAAATTCAAGTCATTCAGTGGCGCACTTGCTGGAATGGGGCAAACAATCCACCATGGGACATAAACAGCGACTGTGAACACAGCAAACCGTTCTAACTTGCTGATTTGACTTTGTCACAACCTCGGCTTTGGGAAACTGCTCTTTGATCTGGCCTGACAAAAGAACAATCTTGAGGGTATAGAGCAGTTTAGCCATCCACCTTGCTTTGTGAAGTGCGCCGGGGTAGACCATTGTGAAGTTCACTGGCTCGGATCCTTTAGTTACAAGCAGCAGACAAAGCTCTACCTGCTCCTTGTAGTCGCCACGTGTAAATGGTTGGGCTAGAGATTCACGGAAGAAGTCAGCCATCTCCTGCTGGCGCTCCTCAAACACTCCAGGCATTGCGGGGTAGTAGTATTTCTTTTTTTCATTGTACGCCAGTTGAGAGAAATGGTTCTTGAACCTAGAAATGCAATTATTGGGATTATTGTATTTCGTACTAATCTATAATATTGTTTTAGGGGTATTAAGATTGATATGATCAATCATTTGCTTGGTGTTAGTATATCTTATAAGTCTAATAAAAGAAATTCCACTAAATTTGTTCATTAGATAATAATATTTCTTGTTATTTTGTAAAGCTTATGACTCACCTCTGGAAAACCATTATGTTTGGACTTGAAGAGCCCTCGACTTTCAAGCAATCCCAGCAAACACCTAGGATGACTTCGCCCACATGCCTGCGACAGGCGCACCAGAATACGGCATGCTCTAATTCCTTTTGGAGGGAGACGCAAGCAGCTGTTTTTTGTACTGAAAAAAAAATGTAATTGTAGTTTAAGGCCACCATTTCAGGCACGTGCTTTTTGCAGATTTCTGTTTAATCATTCACTGTATTTTGGTATTAATGTCGTGATAAATTCACGCTGATGTTTGAAATAGGTTTACCTGTATTGGATGAAGTTGTGTCGAAAACCATACCAACGACATTCTGTTCACACTCCCAATCGACCAAAAGTTGTTTGGTTGCTGTTGATATCAAGTCTCCTTGAACCAGGCCAGCTTTTTTTGTCAAATGCGGAAGAGGTGGGACTCCAAGAAGCTTTGTGCCATTGACACCAGACACAAGAATCTGCAGGCGGTCATCAGTGCCTTTGGAATCCAGCGTGTCCATAAGTTTACCATCCCAGTGCACCAGTACTTTGTCTGATGGTTGCCATTCATCCATGATTTTTAAACTTATTTCTGACACGATGGAAGCTCGGTATCGGTGGGCCATCCTTGCATTTAGACTCAGCTTTGATGTATCTCCACCACGTGCAGATACAAGGGAGTACACAATTGCACTCAGCTGGGTCGGCGAGATGTTGTTTCGAACACTGCATGAAACAAGTTCTGCTGACTTCAGAATATCATGGGGCACAAAAATTGAAATTCCCTCTTTCACTGTTCTCCGATGTTTTCTCTTTGGTTCAGCAGTGCTGGCCTCATCAGTGTCATTGTCCTCATCAGAGCTAATAGGTGAATCAATATCAGCCTGTACATTCTCAGCATGATCATATTGCTCTCTCTCTTGTCGCTTCTCTTCTCGCATCTGCCTTTTCTGTCACTTCTGAACCTTTTCTGTGAGTACTTTGTTTACCCCAGAGTAGTGATGTTAAAAAACGGGTTTTTTTATGTCCATGTTTTTTTTTGTTTTTTTTGTCATTTTTTTTGTTTTTTATTGTTTTTTTTTGTTTTTTTTGTTTTTTTTAATAATTAATATAGATATTGCCAATTTAATTATAAGGTATACTTTTGCAATGATATATATTATAAAAATAAATACATAAATAATAAAATAGGCCATATGGTACCAGTATAGAATGTCCTTTTCAGCCTATTTACAGAAAAAAACTGGCCTCTTTCTGCACTGAAAGTCTTGTATCTTGAGTTCCGTTAAACTTGCGAGAACACTGGCTGGGAGCTGACTGCCCATTGTCCAACCTTTCCAGGACTCTCCCATCCATGCCTCGGATTTTGAATCTCCCACTTAACTATCCTTTAGACCCGCGATGACATATTTTTAACCCCGAGACCATCCATATATACATACACAACACATACACCCATATACATATATACCAATATATACATAAATACTTATATACACATATTTATATCTATTATATACCCCATACACACGCATACATCCAGAATTCCAGATACATACGCATGCATACTCACATATATACCTACACAAACTCATACACCTCTATTTCGCCCTTTCATTACCTCCGAGATCATTTAGCACACAGTAATATCCATACAGCCAAAAGAAACCAATTAAGCACAGACAGAGCAGCAAAGATAGTATTTATATCCCAAAATGCAAAATTCCAAGAAAGTGAAGTAAAACATGGTGCTACATTGGCTTCGTCAATATCCAAATCTGCAATAAGTACCAGTACCTGTGATATTGAAACTATATGCTCTAATCAATCTAGTGATAATGATTCTTCAATGGAAATAGAATCAGATAATGAAAGTTAAACAGCATTAGGTTAACACAAAGGTTAAAGAAAGAGATGAATATTTTAATTTTTTTAATTTTTGTATTTGGAATATATATATATATATATAATATATATATATATATATATATATATATATAGCCAATCACAATTATATATATTGTTTTATACCAGTATTATGTATTTTTTTTATGTATATTATACCAGTACCTGTGATATTGAAACTAGCATATATGCTCTACCCAATCTAGTGATGATTCTTCCATGGAAATGAAGGTTAAACAACATTAGGTTAACAAAAAGGTTCAAAAAAAGGTGAATATATTTTTTTTCTATCTGGAATATATATACTGGTACTCTTGCCAATCACAATTATGTATATTGTTTGAAACGAGGAAGAATGTTTTATGTTCTAGTTAAAAAATATATATACAGTATGTTGGGGTAAATGTGATAAATTGGTAATTATGCATAATTACCGCTAAATATGCATAATTGAAAATATCATGACTTAACCTAACCAATTGTCAAGGGCATACAGTTGACCTAACCAGGCATTCAATTGACCTAACCTTGAATGCCCTGTTAGGTCAATTGAATTGAATGCCAGGTTAGGTCAATTGAATGCCCGGTTAGGTCAACTGTACGCCCTTGACAATTGGTTAGGTTAAGTCATGATATTTTCAATTATGCATATTTACCGGTAATTATGCATAATTACCAATTTATCACATTTACCCCAACATATACATATAAAAAATGAGGGTTTGTTTTTCTTTTCTATTATATAATTTTTGCGTGATTCAGTTTTTCTAAAAGATGACTATATATACTAGGTATAACCGTATAAGCATGGTAGTATAGTAAATTATAGGTAATACTAATATACTTATTTGATTAAAGGAAGAAAAATATGGAATAAGTTTAAAACAATAAAAAACAAAAAAAAAACAAAAAACAGACTATCTTCATTTTAAACAAAAAAAATGACAAAAAAAAAAAAAAAAAAATGACACAATAAAAAACGACTCATATCACTACCCCAGAGTAGGTAGCTACTCTGTCACTTAGCATGCTTTTCATAAAGAGTATGTCAGTATCGATGGCATCTTGTTCGGCCTGAGTTTTCCCCTTTTCACAGCCGCCATGTCTTTCAACACTGTGTTCTTATAAAATTTGATCATCAGGCTCAATTCTGATTTAAACTTCATAATTCCAGGATCATCAGCCGTCTTCTATCCTCATTCTTTTTCATAAGCATCATGTAGTCTTTGTCATAGTAAGTTTTAATCACTCGGCCAATATTGTTCCTGCCTGTAATGGTCGGGACATTCGCCTTCTGGTAATGCAAAAGCACATTGTCAATGGTGGCAGATAAAGCCTGGTCCCAATGCATATCCCGAAGGTTTGCTAACAGACATAGTAAGACCTGCCTATTAGTTGGCAGTTTGCAGCAATTTATTTCCTTTTCTTCTTCTTGGGGTACGGTGCCCAATAACATTCTGACATACTCATCATCTTGCCGTGTATCCATGATTAAATTCTCTATTCACAACATCAAATCACTGTCAAGGGAAAAGAAAAGAGCATCATTAAAATTAAATGCAATAAAATAATACGTGGAAAATTTGTGGGTCAGCGTTCCAGACCTGGAAATGAAAATCTGATAAAATGTGCTATTTTCACACTTATTTATGAAGTTCATAAGCTGAAATAGCAATACTTGCTGGTACGACGGTGCTAGCTCAAACATGCACTGATCTCCAAGAAAATTTACAGGGGTGTTTCCTAGATAAATATACAACACTAAAACTTTGAACAGCATTGTAGGACCATTTTTTGATTTTTGGAGGGCAACGGTCACACCCTACCCTTAGCGGTAAACAGTCATATTAAAAAAAGTTTTTTTAACGAAGGAAGAAAGATCACTCCAGAACTTGTCACCATGTTTCTTTTTTGGATATCTATCAAACCAACAAAATTACCAAAACTTTAATAATGTGAATGCAAATTTCAATTATAAACCTTAAGTTAAGTTCTAGTCAAAACAGAATTTATTAATGATCATTCTTATGATTTGCAAATCACTGAATCACATGATCGTGTTAATAAAATTACTGTCACAAAATTTACAAAAGTATGACATATTTTAAAACTTTTTATAAGGGACTGAAAATTTGAGTCTTACCTTGAAAATTCTTTGACTAGATCCTGAATTTTGCTGGTGACAACTGGGGTGTGAAATTGGAGACACATTGCACCAAATCCAGTGTTCAGTCACTTATTGCAACCATATCAACTGCTTGTTTGGTTACCCAGTTCTTTTCTGTCATTACATGTTGGATGACATCTTTACAAAGAGGAAGCTTTCTATTGGGGAATGAGTCTGTGCTTGAAAATCTGTGACCTCCATCAAGAATTTTAACTGTCACTGCATCTTAGCATCCTACTATGCAGTATTTTTTGGCAATAAGGTTATCAAAATACATGTATTTATCAATTCTATAAATTCAATCTGAAAAGAAAAATATAATTTCAAATAAACAAAATATTTGGAGAAAAAGAGATGAAAAATTGCTATTTTTTTTTAGCAAAAATGATGAAATATGGATTTTTTGATGCATTATTGATCCTGCATCCCTCTGCAAATGTTTTAATCTGCTTGAGGTAAAAAATACATTGTAAACAGTTTTTAAATTCTTTCTATCATGTCCAGAACCGAAGATAGGTCACTGGGTTCAAATTTTGGTTGCGCACACAGATACAATTTGTATAACTTGGCCAGTAGCAGTCAATTTTGTATACAACCACCCAAATTTGGTTTTAAAGTTTAATCATGGACAAAAGACAACTATCTAGACTCCCTTAATTTTGATCCTGGCACTTTTGATTTTTTCACTCCACCCTACAGTCTTCGCATATTTACAAGCATCATATTTTAAAACTTTGGGTGTCAGATTTTACAGATTCTGCACACTGGTTTTGATTTGTATTGAGATAACTAAAAGGTTTTGATTTTGTTTGAAAATTAAAATGGTAATCTGAACTTCAGCCATGAATATTGGCTTTCAAGATTAATTTTAAAGAATAAACTAGGCCTGTGTAGGTTAGGTTTATAGGCTTATAATATGTGCCTTTTTTTTTTTTTCCTATCTTAACATTGTAAACACTATTTTTATTTTTATAATAATATATTTGGTGCTGAGTTAACATTGCACAAAGGTGTCTCTTCGCATATTGAAACCACTCATAAGTTTGTTCTTCAAGTGCACTTCTTTGAAAAACTATAAAAGCAAAAGATGAACTTTCTAATTTGAAAATTTTGTTCTCGGTAAAAACTATCAAATAATTTTGTCAGGCATAGGCTAAACCCCATGAATTACAATGACATTCATTGAATTTTGGGTGCTGACCCATACTGTAGCTTATTGAGTATTATATTATTTTCAGAGGAATACCTCTTTTCCTTCAGAATAATGAACTGTGAACTATAAAGAGATACTTTTGTAAAAGAATTTAATTTTTTCCATCACTCATTCAATGTCATGAGTTTCAAAATAGAAAAAAATGAAAGCGAGTGTGATTTGAAAGAAGTTTATTGGAACATTAAAGATGAAATTGATATCAAAGAAGTCAATTTCTCTGAAACAAATTACTTGAAAGAAGATTCAATTGGCCACAGAAACATTTGTGATAAATTGCAGGTAAAAAATAAATATGAATAATTGATTTTCGTAAAATATAGTTTAAGTGGATTACCGTACCATTCATAGCGCAATGAAAACAAAATATAAATACCTTTTTCATTCTTTTAATGAATAGAGATTATTGACTAAGGTTAGTATTTTATTTATTAATTCATTCATCAAAGCATTATGTTGATGAATTCATTTTTAAAGCTTTAATAGATTATTAAACATTTATTAAACTGAAATAAATTGGAATAGGAAATTAATTATTGAATGTGATGAAAGAGAGAGCCACTTTCAGATCAAAGATGAATGGATAAAAGATGCTTCTGTTGAGGATCACACAGACTTCACTGATTATGAACTTCAGATTAAGGTAAATGTGTCCAAGAAAATAGTGGTACAAAAATAATTGGTCACTTGTTAATCAATATGTATGCAATGTTATATGGTTGTTTTCATTTCCAAACTGTACGTGGCTCCAATAAACCTTAGTCCCCAAGCCTATGGCCTAAACCATTAGAGGTACAGTAAAACTAAACATTCCTTACAAAAGAGAATTTAATCCTGCTTTTAATGAGAAACAATTAAAACTTGATGTTCCTGCCATTGGCTTCCAAGACAGCCTGAATTCGCTTTGGGTAGCTTGCCAAAAATGACGTGAATAGATCTTGATCATTACGCAAATTTGCTAAAACAGTTTCAATGTGTTGCGTCATTGTATCCTTCGAAAATCGATTTGCTGCAGGTTCTTGAAACAAGACACATTCAACCTTGTCCTTTATAACTAATCCAATGTGTTCACAGATGTTCTGGTCAGGAGAATTTCCTGGCCATTCTTCATTTCCAAAGAAATCAATCTCATGGTTCCGCAACAACTGTTGAGTGGCTAATGCCTTAAAGCAGGGGGGCCTTATCGTGCAGAAGTGTGACCTGATCGACATCCATCACATTGTTTGGGTTTCTTAGAAAAGGAATGACATGCTGGGATAGAATAATATCACGAAAATACTGTCCATCCCAACTCTGACCATTTGGCTTCAGCACCCACATGAGCTTCTTTGCAGTGAACAAAACAAACACCAACACAGTCTGGACTTTTTAATAATTCGCGATAATATTCATTGTCATCGATTTCATCTGGTGTTGTGGCCCATACTCGATCATTTTGGTAGTTAGGCCAACGTGTTACGTAAACAAAAAATTCATTGGAGACAGCTAAATGCATGAAATCATCCACATCCCAATCTTCAAGATAATGGGCAAACCACATTCTATCATCGATGTTAAGTTGAATTTTTCTTGGCTTTGGAAGTTCATGCCAAGGCTTTAAATCTTGCCTATGACAGTACAGTCGAATGATCTCACCACTAATGATCTTTCCTCTCAACACTTCGATCTCTCTAGAAAGTTTAGCACAGCTGTTTTTCTGCTTACACATACTGCTTTCAATGATGTCCTTTGTTTCCTGAGAGAGTGGCAAATTTGTGCACCCAGATTTGGTTGTATCCATTTTACATTCATCCAAAGTTTTATTCCAATTTCTTTTGACGAAGTCCTCACTTCTTCGCAACTTTTTGGCAACCCATGAACGTGTTATAAAAGTGGCTCCAGCATCACAAGCTTCCCGAAATGTTATTGCTTGTATGCGATCTATCACACGTTGCCTCTCTGAATCACCAATTAATTGAGAAGCCATTATATTATGACTATCAGCTAGAGTAATTTTAATACCTGCGATAAATAAAGAATTTTATATATTTTTATAATCACTAAAAACTATTTCGATATAAGTAAACATGTAAGCTGCAAATGGGGGGGGGGGGGGGCTAAGGTTTTTTGGAACCCCTTACAAGTTTAAAACACTTTTTACAAGATGACCATCATTTGTTGTGATATGTAGTCATCACTCAGACTCCATTAAGGCATTAGTGAGGTGCTTTTGTGGAATGGATCAATTGACTTGTTTCTTCAAAGGAGTTTTGCCAGTCTACTGAGTTTATCATAGTACACAGGTTTTTTAATATGCACCTACATTCAGCATTGAGGAAAGGTTGTATCTAGAAAGTTATGAACAGTACTGACATTGTGGGAAGACACCCAGTCTTGTTGAAAGATTGCACTTTTTGCAGGGAAGGAAAAAATGTATGTAACATGTGACATATAGTTTGTTCCAGTCAGGTTATGATTGTCAAAGAAAGTGGACTGATTACTAGTGGTGTACTGATTAATTGACATTGGCATCAGCATTGGCCAAATTTAGCCAATTCTCTTACTGATTCTTTGACATTTTAAAATTTTCATTACAAAACAAGATCTTATAAACTATTGTAATCTCCTACTGTATATTAATAATAATTCTATATTAAGTTGTACTTTATAATTTTTATATTAAACCATCTTATTATGTTGAACTTATTTTAAGTATTTTATACATCCAAATTGTACTATATATCCATTTTTTTTTATTGTAATAGGCTATCAGGGCCTTGAAATTTTAATGAAAAATTTTGATTATTGTTGAAGAATGAAAATATCTTTAACATAAGGGAAACCAATTACTTAAAATATTGATATTTAATATATAAAACTAAAATAAAATTATTTTGTCATTTTACTGAGTAATAAAACTTATCATCATCAATCATTTTAACTATGGTAAATTCTGGTGTTGTATATTGTGGAGTGAGCTAAAGAAAAGCATTTAAATAAATTTGGAAATTGAAAGCTTTCACACTAGATTAGTAAAATTTATGAAAAGAATTGACTTTTTAAAATCTCGGCAAAGAATTGGCATCAGCATTGGCATTGACTAAATTTTTTTTTTTTTTTAATACAGGAAAGATGGTCCAAGGGCATACCTGTAAAAGCACCCCTCCCATAGAAGAAGAGAGCCAAAATTAAGGTCCAGAGTTTTTGGGAAGACTAGAGACTGCATTTGAAAGATGGGAGGTCATAGACAGGAGGAAAGATGGATTGAGGAAGATTGTTCCAGAGTTGACTGGTTGAGTAGATGAAAGACTGAAAATACTGATTAACTCCAACGTTAAATAGTTGGACAGAATAGGAATGAGAATGTGTAGAAAGTCTGGTATTGCATGCTCTTCTTAAAGGAGGAGGCATGCAGTTAGAGTGTTCAGAAGAGCAATGTCCGTTATGATAGCTTTTGTATAGAGTTTGTATGAAAATAGTTTGAATTATCTGCCAGACATCAAACAAAAAACACACTAATCTGAACAACTGTGAATTCCAGGACAAATTTTGAACACAATGCATCATTGTTAAATTAGCAAGGTTGAGTGTACTTGTTTTAACTTTCATTTCATTCATTAGCTACCTTATTGTTCATTTCACCATATTTTCATTTGTCTCGTAGTTTTGTTATTTAATTTATAAATTTTATTTTCTCAGTATATATTGCCAGTGACCTTGTTGTAATGTCAGATAGATTAACTCCCCCCCCCCCCCCCCCCCACACCACACACACAGTCTTATAGTAAAGTAACAAGTTTTGTTGTGGTATAATTTCTTCATTGTTATACCTATATAAAATGATGATAATTCAATATTAATTTTGATTCATGCAAATATTTTCATGTAAAGTTCTCTAAAACCATTTCTAACAATATTTCAGAGATGTGAAAACTCATGCCAGAAAGAAAACCCTGAACTTTTTAATGATTCAAATTCAGAGGAATTTTCAAAACTTGAGAATCAGAAACGAGCTTCTGATGTGTCACTGAGTAATCATCTTCTGTTCAGAAGAATTCAATGTTCCAAATATCCACTGGTTAAGCTTAAAAAATTGAACATTAATGACCATCTAATGAGGATTGTTGGAAGACCTTTAAATGAACAAGTAAGATGAAAACCTTTTCTCAGTTTATTTTAAAGAAATCTAGCAACAATACTAATGATAGCCAAATGGTAAAGCAGAGTGGAAATTGGAAAGATGAAAATGCTTGAAATAATATGAATGTAATTATGGAAAACTTTTTTCATACTTTCTTGACTTTTCAGATTTAAAAATGATTTTAAGCCACTATGGATTTATTAAATTTCTCAGTATACCTCACTTAATACACAAAAATGTTGTGAAAATTAAGGGTAATTTTGTTTGTCTTTTATGTAGTTGATTAAAATATAATTTTTATTTGCAATTTGTCTCAAAAATGAGTTTGATTGAATGATGAAACATAGAGGAACACAGTTGGGATGTACCAGATATGTGGCTCTAGCTCCAACAAGTAGATTTCAAATTTTTTCTGAAATATCTTATTCCAGCTAGATATTAAATGAAAATCCTTCTCCAACTACAGTTTGCCTCATAAATGTTTTGATTAGTTGATGAAGCAAAGATGAATGTAGACCCTACTCCAAATGTTTGTTTACATTTCCAAACTATACAAGTTCAGAACACTTTCTCAAGATAACCATCATTTGTCACGATAATGCATGTTCAACACTGAAACTCAATTAGAGCATTAGCAAGATGCTCTTTTGAAATGGATGTCTCTTTGAAGTTTTGCTAAACTACTGGATTTGTCATAATGCACAAGTGTTGTAACTTCCATAGATAAAAATCCAAAGAGATTAAGTTAGGTGATTGAGGTGGCCATGCTATCAGTCCACCACAACTTGTCTAGCATTAAGGAAATGTTACATCCTGAAAGCTGCAAACAACAATAGCATCATGGAAAGTCACCTTATTTTGTTGAAAGATTACATTTCTCATATCAGCTCAATAGCCATTTGTTAAGGAAGAAAAAATGTATGTGATGTGTTCAGTAGGGTGTGACAGTTGCCCCAACTTTGTCCTACAATGCTGTTCAAAATTTTGGTGTTGCATATTGACATAAAAAATACCCACGTGCAATTTTTTGAAGATTCATGCATATTCGAGTGAGCACCAGCAATTTGAAAAATAGCGATTTTGCTTATACAGCATACGCGCCTATATATGAGATTACACAACCATCATAAGGGATATTAACACAAATCATTTGCCTGTCTTAATTAAAAGCTGTTATCACTAACACAAAAATGTTAATCATTCTTATTCTCTCATGGTACATTAAGGGGTTTTATCATATATTCACAAGGTATTATTTCTCTAGAGCAAGAAACCATGATTTCTGTTCGGAAACAGATGATCGTTTGCGCTGGATTAGGAATGCAGAGTCTGTCATTTTCAACTACTTGAAGGACTTCTTGAAAGCACTCCTCATCCCTGGCAACATTAAGAAAGTCATGGCAAAGTTTTACACCACGCTCTGCAGCCTCATTGACTACCTGAAGCTTGTCCACAACCCGTTTCATGTTCAGGTAGTCGTCATGATCTGCCCATTCACTGGCTGGACTGTGGAGAAACTGATAGGGCATGCCTAAAATGGTGAAGAACCAGCTTGAGTCAGTCCCAATTAGGTCCACCAGGGCAGTGCCACTTTCTGGGACGGGGGGGAAGATATGGCTTTCCATAGCCCCCATGATTGAGCCCCACTCTCTTAGTAACTTCAGTGCCTTCATGGCAAAGAAGGGCCTTCCTCATCTCCTCTTTTGTCCTTTCTTGTACTTGGGACGAGAACAGAACCAGTGGGGCCAACTCCTCAGTTAGGTACCAAGTGTGTGTACCGAGTGCCACACGTGCTTTGTCAACTATTGTGGCGTCATATGGGGCAAATTCAGCCAAGGTTTCGACCAAATTCAAGTCATTCAGTGGTGCACTTGCTGGAACGGGGCAAACAATCCACCATGGGACATAAACAGCGACTGTGAACACAGCAAACCATTCTAACTTGCTGATTTGACTTTTAGTCACAACCTCGGCTTTGGGAAACTGCTCTTTGATCTGGCCTGACAAAAGAACAATCTTGAGGGTATAGAGCAGTTTAGCCATCCACCTTGCTTTGTGAAGTGCGCCGGGGTAGACCATTGTGAAGTTCACTGGCTCGGATCCTTTAGTTACAAGCAGCAGACAAAGCTCTACCAGCTCCTTGTAGTCGCCACGTGTAAATGGTTGGGCTAGAGATTCACGGAAGAAGTCAGCCACCTCCTGCTGGCACTCCTCAAACACTCCAGGCATTGCGGGGTAGTAGTAAAATTTATTTTTTTCATTATACGCCAGTTGAGAGAAATGGTTCTTGAACCTAGAAATGCAATTATTGGGATTATTGTATTTCGTACTAATCTATAATATTGTTTTAGGGGTATTAAGATTGATATGATCGATCATTTGCTTGGTGTTAGTATATCTTATAAGTCTAATAAAAGAAATTCCACTAAATTTGTTCATTAGATAATAATATTCTTGTTATTTTGTAAAGCTTATGACTCACCTCTGGAAAACCATTATGTTTGGACTTGAAGAGCCCTCGACTTTCAAGCAATCCCAGCAAACACCTAGGATGACTTCGCCCACATGCCTGCGACAGGCGCACCAGAATACGGCATGCTCTAATTCCTTTTGGAGGGAGACGCAAGCAGCTGTTTTTTGTACTGAAAAAAAATGTAATTGTAGTTTAAGGCCACCATTTCAGGCACGTGCTTTTTGCAGATTTCTGTTAAATCATTCACTGTATTTTGGTATTAATGTCGTGATAAATTCACGCTGATGTTTGAAATAGGTTTACCTGTATTGGATGAAGTTGTGTCAAAAACCATACCAACGACATTCTGTTCACACTCCCAATCGACCAGAAGTTGTTTGGTTGCTGTTGATATCAAGTCTCCTTGAACCAGGCCAGCTTTTTGAGTCAAATGCGGAAGAGGTGGGACTCCAAGAAGCTTTGTGCCATTGACACCAGACACAAGAATGGGCAGGCGGTCATCAGTGCCTTTGGAATCCAGCGTGTCCATAAGTTTACCATCCCAGTGCACCAGTACTTTGTCTGATGGTTGCCATTCATCCATGATTTTTAAACTTATTTCTGACACGATGGAAGCTCGGTATCGGTGGGCCGTCCTTGCATTTAGACTCAGCTTTGATGTATCTCCACCACATGCAGATACAAGGGAGTACACAATTGCACTCAGCTGGGTCGGCGAGATGTTGTTTCGAACACTGCATGAAACAAGTTCTGCCGACTTCAGAATATCATGGGGCACAAAAATTGAAACTCCCTCTTTCACTGTTCTCCGATGTTTTCTCTTTGGTTCAGCAGTGCTGGCCTCATCAATGTCATCGTCCTCATCAGAGCTAATAGGTGAATCAATATCAGCCTGTACATTCTCAGCATGATCACATTGCTCTCTCTCTTGTCGCTTCTGAACCTTTTCTGTGAGTACTTTGTTTACCCCAGAGTAGGTAGCTACTCTGTCACTTAGCATGCTTTTCATAAAGAGTATGTCAGTATCGATGGCATCTTGTTTGGCCTGAGTTTTCCCCTTTTTCGCAGCCGCCATGTCTTTCAACACTGTGTTCTTATAAAATTTCATCGTCAGGCTCAATTCTGATTTAAACTTCATAATTCCAGGATCATCAGCCCGTCTTCTATCCTCATTCTTTTTCATAAGCATCATGTAGTCTTTGTCATAGTAAGTTTTAATCACTTGGCCAATATTGTTCCTGCTTGTAATGGTTGGGACATTCGCCTTCTGGTAATGCAAAAGCACATTGTCAATGGTGGCAGATAAAGCCTGGTCCCAATGAATATCCCGAAGGTTTGCTAACAGACATAGTAAGACCTGCCTATTAGGTGGCAGTTTGCAGCCCTTTATTTCCTTTTCTTCTTCTTGGGGTACGGTGCCCAATAACATTCTGACATACTCATCATCTTGCCGTGTATCCATGATTAAATTCTCTATTCACAACATCAAATCACTGTCAAGGGAAAAGAAAAAAGCATCATTAAAATTAAATGCAATAAAATAATACGTGGAAAATTTGTGGGTCAGCGTTCCAGACCTGGAAATGAAAATCTGATAAAATGTGCTATTTTCACACTTATTTATGAAGGTCATAAGCTGAAATAGCAATACTTGTTGGTACGACGGTGCTAGCTCAAACATGCACCGATCTCCAAGAAAATTTACAGGGGTAATTTACAGGGGTGTTTACTAGATAAATACACAACACTAAAACTTTGAACAGCATTGTAGGACCATTTTTTGATTTTTCGAGGGCAATGGTCACACCCTAGGTCACTGTTCAGTATACAGAAGTTCACTCCAGTCAGAGTATGACTCAAAGAAAAATAAACTGATTATATAGTCCTGTGACATAGCACACTGAACATTATCTTTCAGTAAATTCTAGTCATGTTTGTGTTTCAGTACTGGATACGCCACCTCAATCATCTGACATATAACCCCTTTGAACTTTTATCTGTGCAAGTTTTGTGAATCATAAGAAATTGAGGTATCTGACAAATCATCATCAAAGAATCAGAGGTTATTGGATCCATTTCACAAGAGCATCTTGATAATACTCTAATGAAGTTTGAGCATTGAATATGCACTGTAGTGATAAATGATGGTCATCATATGGAATTGTTCTAAATTTAAAGAATTTGGAAATGTAAATAACAATACATATTTTACATAAATTCATCATATATATATACAGGGTGTCCCAAAAAAATGTATACACACTTTAACAGCTGATAGCTCAATTGATGTTTCTTTCTTTCCAAGTTAAACCCATTAGAATTAATAATGGCAGTCAGACTAAGCTTTGAACAAAGGAAATTCATTCTAAAATGATACTGGAAGTGTGAAAACGCAGTTGAAGTGCAAAGACAGTTTAGGAGGGAGTTTCAAACAGATCCACCAACGCGACTTACCATCACTTGAATTAGAGATAAGTTTGAAGCCGATGGAACTGTTCAGAATGTCCACAAGAAGCGTTCCGGAAGACCACGGACATCGACAAGCCCCACAAAGCAAGAAAGAGTACTGGAAACGTATCACCAAAGTCCAAGAAAATCTGTGCGGCAAGCGAGTCGTGTGGTAGGAATTTCAGAATTGTCTGTCCAACGCATTTTGAAGTGCTGTCAATGGAAAAGTTACATTCCAAGATTAGTCCATGCTATTAATGAAGATGATCCGGACCAAAGAGTGGAGTATTGCGAGTGGTACTTGGCACGATGTGGATGTGGATTGGACGAAGGGGTTTCGTAGAATACCCTCCGTGTTCACCAGACCTCACACCACTAGACTTTTTTTTATGGGGATACTTAAAAGACAAAGTCTACGCTATAAAACCTGCAACAGTCGCTGAATTGGGAGCAGCCATTGAACGAGAATGCACACAAATACCAAACGAAATGGTTTGTGATGTTTGCGATTCCATTGCTTCGCGTTATCAGCAGTGCCTGGACCAGAACGGACGTCAGTTTGAAAACAGGCGTTGACAAAACAATTAAATAATGTCTGTAGATTCTATTACATTTTGAAAATGAAATGTATTTTAATAAACACTGCCTTTATAATTATTTAAAGTGTGTATACATTTTTTGGGATGCCCTGTATATATATATATATATGTATATATATATATATATATATATATATATATATATATATATATATATATATATAATATTTAAGACTGTTGATAATTATTTCTAAATCCTTGTTTCTCAGACACCTTGTACTTCAGTCATCTGCTACTACTGAAACAAGGTACTCTACTAATAGTAAAGTGCTAAGTGCAATAATTACTCTTGCATATTATTTGTGTATACAGTGGGCCCTCCTCCAACATGGGGGATACATTCCTCGAGCATGCTGTATTGAGAAAATCTGTGTTGGAGGAACTTAATACCTTATGGGATTAATAGGGATAAGGGAACACAGCAGTGTTAAGTCCCTGATGAATGCTTATATATATGGATTTCTTTTACACATAAATGAAAAAGCCCTTACATCCGATTTCTTTAGCGAGTCTCTCGATATTGGTAACTTCCTTCTCAAACATCGGAAAGCCCTTGAAATTGTTCATGTCTTTAGGGCAAATATGGTGCCAGCATGCATTCATGGTAGACTCTCTCACCTCATCCCATGACATTTTGATCATATCAGTACAGTCCTTAATGTTATAAGCTTTCCAAAACTTCATTTAGTTTTCAAAAGCACTGAAGGGGAAGAGAGATGAGTTGGAGATGTGGTGATGGAGATGGAGAGGTGTGATCTAGGGCACACATACATTTGCATGTTGAGCAAACTGTGCATAATTGAATTTTCCATGTTTGGCAGATAATTGGTTGTACAGTCATTCCTCAGTATTTGTGAGGGTTAGGTTCTTAAAAATTGTCGCAATTGTTGATCTTGTAGATGTTGAACATATAAACTTATGGAAAAATAGGGTTAAGTTCCAGCTCCCCTGAAAATCCCTTTTTGCCCCCCTAATTTAGCCATAAATGCCAAAAAAAACACCAATTATGTTAATTATATAGATTAATACTAAATAGAATTAAAAGAAACAACAAAAAAAACATTGTATGAAATCATTTTCTACCACTACTGACAGCAATAAATCCTAGCCTAACAAGAAACATAGCCTATCAATATTTCTAACAGTCTAGAGGTAGGGGGTAAAATGGCATGTTGTCAAAAACAAGTGATCATAGCCTCATTTTGTGTGAAAATACATGAATATGAAGTTTTGAAAAGGTTTTTTGCTGAAAATTGTGTATACAAAAATTGCACCACAATTTACTGATTTTTAGCGTCAAAACAGCGTTAGGGGGGTCAAAATTATGATTTTTGGAAATACTCACTGTGTGCTTGGGAATGATTAGAGTTCTTGATATATATCTTTGGTAGCAAATAGAATTGTCATTTGTATTATATTTTTGATAAATTTATGCTAGAATTTTAGTCACACTTGAGTGATTTTGGAGAAAAATTGGCCTGTTCAAGCTCAAAATCCAGACATTTTGTGGTTTTCCAATCATTTATTGACAGAAAATGCAAATTAAAAGCACACTGTTCTTATGACTGATTTTCTATTTCATTTTTTGCACTGCATGCTTGAAAGCTGTCACAATATCATTAATGTTAGTCAAGGCGAATCAGTTGATACGGGAATCAAACTTCCATTCACCTTCAACAATGACATCAAGAATTTGTTCGTGTTCTTTTCTGGTGGTTCTTGACCATCTTCAAGCGTATCTACACTTTCCATGGAAACATCTTCTGTTGGATTACTTAAATACAGCTCATGATTGTACAAATACTTGCAAACAATTTGTACAGCAAGTCGAGAAGTTTCAACTGAAATTCCACACATTGTAGATAGGTTAGCACACGTAGATTTGATTTCATCTGTGCACACTTTAATATTTTTCCTCAGTTTTGGTCGATTCACAAATATGTCATCTGTTTGTGTGGTGGCTGAAACCATTGTCATGGTTGAACGAACTAGCCCGGAGCGATTCAAACTTTGATAAGTTCCAGCTGAAGGTGAGCGATTGTCATCTTGGTCATCCTCATTCGAATGAACATCAGCCATTGCAAAATCAATCTCAGCTGCTACCCTTTGTTCTTGTTCTAATTGTGCCATGTGTAATTGAGCCTTTTCCTGTATGTATTCAATGTCAATTTCTTCACTGATTCGTGCTATTCAAGTGGATTTTTGATCTTCATAGAATGCTTTTTCATCGCCAGTAAGTTCTTCAGTTTGTTTTCCAATGTCCAAAAGGCTATCTGGACATATCCCTGCGAAATAGAATGATTGTGTAAGTATGTTTGTATAGAAATAGATAAGCTAGGCTTATTTACTGCACATTGTTAAATTCATCAGATCCTGCTTTAGGTGTGAAACTTCTCCACGCTTTATTTAGTTGTCGCAAGGATTTAGGTTCACTTGGACCCAGATTTTTCTTCTTCCCTTTTTTGCGATGGGCTATAAAAACAAATAATAATTGATGATAATATAGTGATGAAGTGATCCTACTTTATTACCAGCAAAACATAAGAAAGGAAAATAGAATGTACCTTGGATGTAGACTTGAGTGATAAATCTCAACCAATTTTGTCAGTTTTCTTTTAATAGAATTTATAGTCAGAACATGTTCTTCACCAAATGACTTGATCCAGATTTGTCGTAGAGCTACACTGCATACATGAATTGTTGCACTCCTACAATAAAAAAGACAGTCATGAGCTTTAGTTATTAACATATCAATATTGCACTTACGTTGTAAGACCATATAGACTTCAAAAACTTACATTTTTGAGCTGTTTGGTTGTGTCGCCTCTGAAAATATTACGATTGCTGCATCATACCAAGTAGGTAGCTTGTCACCAAAAATGAACACTAGCTTTTGTGCCATTGCTAGGCGTGGTTGCTACTGATTGGCTGATTTTAAAGCGTTGCTTTTCCAAACTTTTATCACATTATTTCACAAAAAGTGCTAAAAGTAAAACAATCACCAATTTCTGTATTCTAAACAAAAAAGATAGAATAAATATGTAAATTATCTGAAATATAGAAATGTACAAAGGTTAATATCTCATGTGAAGAGCAGCAGAACATTCAATAATATGTTATTAAATAAGTTTTTATGTTATAAGACTTAGTTTTGAAGCGGTTTAGCTATAAAATTGCAAACATACTAAAAAATGGTGGTTTTCGAGTAAATTTGAGTGCAATTTTTGTATATAAGCCAAAACCAATTTTTTTTGCTTGAATCATGTTATTGGCATGAAAAGCTGTCATTTGAGCCTATGATCACTCAAATCTGAGCACATGACCCTCAGACCCCCCTCTACCCCCTACCTCTACTAACACCTGTAATAAAGAAAATTACAGAAAACTTTTCTTTTTCATTGTTGTTTTAATACCCTTTAAGTGAACACAAACAAAAATATTAGTGTAATGTTAATGTAATGAAAATCAGGCAAAATACCATCAAAATCACGAAAGTAAACAAAGTTCAGCGCAGACAATGCATTGCTAATGAAGGCAACTCAGTGACTGACTCGCTCTCGCTTGCACGGGGGGAGAAGCAGCTGCGCGAGGATGGACCTGCATTTAGTACACTTTTGTGCATTGGCCAGATGGTGGCCAATTTGAATTGCGAATAGGCAGTCTTTCTCTCGCAGATGCTGATTTAATGGTTATTATTATTCTCTCGCCAATAGGCAGTCTTGCATATGTCAGTCACGCGAATATGGAGGAATGACTATTTATTTTTGTGTGTACAAGTGAATCCATGTTGGACAAACCTGTGTTGGAGGAGGGTTTACTGTAATGTGGAATAAGTTTCACTGGAAACATTTATTAATTGCATATCAATAGGTTCTTTTAAAGGTAATCTCATAGTTTACTATTGCAAATTAGTTGGTGTACTTTTGTGTGTAAATGATGCACATTAATTTTGTTTTAGGTTCAACCTAGGATCTTTTCCAAAGTTACCTTGTGGAATTCATGTGGCATAATAAGTATAAAAAGGACTGATTTAATCCTATGATAATTTGTTTCTCGACAATGTGGTCTAAATAAAATAAGTTTTTCTTATTTCAGTCATTTGCAACATAAATTTTCTGGGGGAATTTGTGGTTAAACTACAAGCTTACCTTTTTATATAGCTTATGGAGGTATATTTGAGATTTTCAATATGGCCTACTTTCCTGTCCCTAACTGTTACTATTAAAAAGGACAGTGTTTCTCAACCTTGAGGTTCAGGGGTGCTCCTGGTGCTTCACACAAAAATCAGACTACATGAGAAACCTAAGTTTATATTTTTAGCAAAAAATTAAAAAAAATAGGTTGTCCAATTTTACATACTGTAAAGCTAAAACTAATGTAATATAACAGTTTTACAATTGAAATTATCTTGTTAGTTTGCCTTTTATTGAGTTATCTGTGCCTGCTTCGTATTTGTTAAGCTTTTTATATTTGGTTCATTAGACTAATCACAAAGTAGTACATAGTCAGCAGCGCCATACCAAGTCAGGGGTGAGTGGTGCAGCTGCCCAGGGTGCCAAATCGTTGCTCTTAGAGCTACCACATAGAATGAAATTTGGATTTTTAATTAATTATGCATTTCTATCATAATCAATTTGTATATGTTCCGAATTTAATGGTGGTGGTGGTGGGGGGGGGGGGGGGGGGAGTGCATAAGAAATGCCTCATACAGGGTGCCATCACAGGTTGGTACAGCCCTGATAGTTGGTTTCATTGATTTATTTTTATTGAAACCATTGATGAGAAGCTCACTTTGTGTAAGTATGAGGTCGCAAATAGAATTAAAATTTTTAATGTTTAATGCTTCATACACCGATACTGGGTACTGACTTTTCTATGCCGTCCAAAATATAAAAAAGTCTTCTCATGGGAATGACAAGTGTGTAGGATCTTGTCAGAAGTAATTCAATCAATTTATGTAGGTTTCCTACAAGTTTCTCAAATTCTACCACCCTTTCATTGAATGGAAAAATTATTCACCTCTTAGGAAGCTTTCCATCATCTTGTGGGAAATGGTTTAGGACAGGGGTGGGTAAACCCTCACCCGCGGGCAAAATTTCGCCCACGAGCTAATTTCAATTCGCCCGCTTAGGTATTTATTATTTACTAAAAATTATTTATTTACAGCCCAGCAAATAGCTTTTTAAAATACATCTTATATACAGCGTGTCCCAAAGAAATGTATACCCACTTGCTATGAGGATAATAAATATATTACTTTTTATGTTTTTTAATAAAGAATTTTCTCCTGAATATAAATATGTAATTATTTTTATTAAAAATTGAAAAACAAAAAAGTTACAGATGTTTAAATTATAATTATTATTTTCGAGACTTCATGTGCGATATTTTCTAATATTTTTGCACGTATACGAGATAAGCTTGAAACCGACGGCACTGTGCAAAACTTACAAAAACAACGTTCTGGAAGACGTCGAACATCTTAGATAAAGTGTCATTTAACCATGGAATTTGTAAATTTTTTGAATTAACTAATAATTACAACATTTATGCTTCAATATCAACACTAAACATAAGTATCTCGTTTTGTCAGTTAAAATATTATAAAATATCGCACATGAAGTCTTGAAAATAATAATTATAATTTAAACATCTGTAACTTTTTTGTTCTTCAATTTTTAATAAAAATAATTACATATTTAGATTCAGGAGAAAATTCTTTATTAAAAAACATATAAAAAGTAATATATTTATTATCCTCATAGCTGGTATTATCGAACAAAGTGGGTATACATTTCTTTGGGACATGCTGTATATAAGCTTAAAATTTGCCAGACGCCCGCGGAGGTGTTTATGTTATCGATTTTTGCCCTTGGTACTGAAAAGTTTCCCCACCCCTGGTTTAGGAGCTGTTTTCACAGGGTAAGTACAGGGCTCCAATAAACCTTAGCCCCCTGCCCATGGCCTAAACTAGAGACCTGCATGGGTACGGGTAAGCCCGTGGGCCCATTATGGCCCGTCCCATGGGTGGGTATGGGTGGGCCGAATCATGTTTATAAAAGTTAGCGGGTGGGTACGGGCGGGCCGAATCATGTTTATAAAATTTAGTGGGCTGACATGGGTGGGCCGAATCTATAAAAAGCATGCAACGCCGCAGTGGGTGAGGCAGCGAGGCAAGGCAGGAACTGGAGCCGCGGAGCGCCTGCGCCATGCATGCGTGCCTGCATGGGACATGCAAACGACAACATCCATGCCTGTGTTTTGGTTGTTAATTATGAATTTTATTACCTCTGCCAAGGAAGTTATGTTTTCACCTGCAACATATAAATAACGTATATATAACGACGTGCAAAAATAATGAGAAATAACTTAGAAATTAGAGTATTCATATCGTACGCCCGGCACCACGTGACCAAAGCCAACCTGACCAGCTGACCTTACTGAGGCTAAGTAGCCTATGTTTCCCTGCTGTATACAGTCACAGTGTATAGCAAAACTAGAACTTATCGTACAGCAATACTGACCTAATTTCAATAATTACCATCATAATAATGAATATGAGAATAAGGACAATAGATAGTAATAATAATTTTTTTTTTTTTTGGCTAATGGAAGAAATGATGTAGGTGGGTGATTTTCGCTTTTTGATACGTCTTACGCTTATGGTTTTGCAAATGAGATCGAGTAAGATGCTGACCAGCGTGGCAGCGATTTACGATTGCATAATGTTTAACACATGTTAGCTACATTTCATTGCCACAGTACCGTATATAATTGAATGCCAAACCTTTACCTATGTTGAGTATGCGTATTTAAAATATATATAAACATTTTCTTTTCTAAAGTTTTTGATTTTGTTTGAACGATGATAAGAAATTTTTTGAACTTAAGTATTTGCTGGAACTAACTGGCTAACTAACTGTAGCTGGAAACTAACTAGTCGCTGTACCCTTTCGTACAAATAGAATTTGTTCGTGATGGTCTGACCATTTCTGCGTAATTAGTGCATACTGTACAACAAATACTTGTCTTAATTACCTTAATTGTTTATTAGTAGATGTGCTTTCTAGTTTCTATCCTTTGTTTAGTATGTTATAAATTTTATTAAATTAAAATTGTCCCCAAAATGCAACATCCTATCAGTGAAGCAGTGATTAATTCAAAACTGCGTTTGGGGGAATTAATTCTACAGCCAGTTTCAAACAGAAAAAGCAAAGTATGGGATAATTTTGACTTAGTTATTGATAAGAACAATAAAAAGGAACAAGGATTTGTTCAATGTAAAAAGTGCAAAAAAAAACTGACATATAGTGGTTCTAAAGGAGGCACTTCCCATCTCTCTTGTCACAAATGTGGCACAAGTACTGTACTTCACAATCACAAAGCTAAGCTTCATTTTTCCAAAAGAAAGTACAAGTGACAATGAAGACCAAACAAGAAATGCTAGATGCATGTGTCAACTTTTGTGCTAAAGACATAAGACCATTTGAAACTTTAAAAGGTGAAGGCTTCCTAAATCTTGCACAAAAACTTATTGCAGTTGGCGCATCTTATGGTAATATTGACGTAAATGAGGTTATTTCCCATCCAACCACTATTTCTAGGCATGTAGCTGAAACTGCAGTAACTGTATGTCAAAAGATTTATCCAAAGATCAAAGAAGTTATGAGTAATTCATGCTGTGCAGCTACAATAGACTTGTGGACAGATGATTATAAAAAGATTTCGTATATTTCAATGACTGTTCATTATATTGATGATGATTGGACACTGGTAAATAAAGTTATGTTTATGTCCAGTTTTCATGAGGAACATAAAACTAGTGAAAACATAAAAAAGGAAATAACAAGAAGATTTGCAAAGCTAGGCTTTGAAGATGACTTAGTGCAGAAACTAACTTTCGTAACAGACCAAGGAGCAAACATGGTAAAAGCATTGCAGAATTATAACAGACTTAGTTGCTTATCTCACATTATAAATACAATTCTTCATCATACATTCAATGAAGATTATTTGGAAAAATATGCCCCAGAAATTCAAAAGGTTATACTGCAGTCAAAAGCTCTTGTCACTTTCTTGAAACAAAGTGGATTAGTAAGCAAATTGAGACATACTGTTCGTCAAGAAGTAGAAACAAGATGGAATTCGAAGCTTGCTATGCTAGAGTCGATTCTAGATCAATATAGTAGCATCGAGGATTTGATGGAAGAAAGAAATTTGAACCACTTAGAGAACATTTCAAAAGGCAGTCTTGAAGAGTTAGTATGTTTTCTGAAGCCATTTAAAGATGCCAGTGATACGCTAGAAAGTGAAAAATCTCCAACTCTACAGCTAATATTGCTTTATCACTTGAAACTTCTTAAACATTTGAACGTTTCTGAAAATGACACAATAAATATAAAAACCTTGAAAGAACGTGCAAAAGAATTTCTTCAGGCTAAGTATAAAGTGTTGCCTATTCATAAAATTTCTCTATTTCTATGGCCTAAATTTTGTCAGCTTAGAATGCTAACTGACATTGAGGCTTGAGCATGCAGAAGTGCTAACAAGTATTCATGAGCAAATTCATGTTGACCTTATAGACAATGATAAAGTAACTGATGAGCCTGAAAGAGCGTGTTCATCTCCGAAAAGAGTAAAGACTTCAGAATTTGATGAATGGGAAGACATACGATGTCATAATGAGGAATCCCAAAGTTTGGTTTCTTGTAAAGAACTTGAGCAGTGCATGAGCTACAAAATTGATGAGGAAAGTGATGTTCTTCAGTTTTGGAAAACTCACGAATCAATGTTCCCATTGCTTGCTAAACTGGCTAGGAAATACTTAAATATTCCTGCATCCAGTGCATCCAGCGAAAGGAACTTTAGTACTGTGGGAATTACACTTGCACAGAGGAGAACTAATTTAAAAGAAGAAAATGTCGCCGATCTTTTGTTTCTGCATTGCAATTTGGAATTTTAAAACCTCCATCAATTCAGTGAGTACAAAATTAAATAATTTTACTCTATTTATTTTTCATAGGTATATTTTTGAAAGAAGTACTTAAGTAATTATCAACAAAAATATTACTGGTCGTGCATATCTTAAACTTAAATACACAGGTTGGTTTAGGTTCCAAAACAAAATAAATCACGAGCCGCGGGTACGGGCAGGCCCCAAAGCATGAAAAAAATTGTGTGCCAGGTACGGGTGAGCCCTAAAACATGAAAAAAAATTATGGGCCGGGTACAGGTGGGTTATATAAAAAGATTACGGACAGGTGCAGGCCGCAAAATATCGGCCCATGCAGGTCTCTAGCCTAAACCATTAAAGGTACAGTAAAACTAAACATACCTTACAAAAGAGAATTTAATCCTGCATTTAATGAGAAACAATTAAAACTTGGTGTTCCTGCCATTGGCTTCCAAGACAGCCTGAATTTGCTTTGGGTAGCTTGCCAAAAGTAACGTGAATAGATCTTCATCGTTACGCAAATTTGCTAAAACAGTTTCAATGTGTTGTGTCATTGTATCCTTCGAAAATCGATTTGCTGCAGGTTCTTGAAACAAGAGACATTCAACCTTGTCCTTTATAACTGATCCAATGTGTTCACAGACGTTCAGGTCAGGAGAATTTCCTGGCCATTCTTCATTTCCAAAGAAATCAATCTCATGGTTCCGCAACAACTGTTGAGTGGCTAATGCCTTAAAGTAGGGGGCCTTATCATGCAGAAGTGTGACCTGATCGACATCCATAACATTGTTTGGGTTTCTTAGAAAAGGAATGACATGCTGGGATAGAATAATATCACGAAAATACTATCCATCCCAACTCTGACCATTTGGCTTCAGCACCCTCATGAGCTGCTTTGCAGTGAACAAAATAAACACGCCAACACAGACTGGACTTTCTAATAATTCGCGATAATGTTCATTGTCATCGATTTCATCTGGTGTTGTGGCCCACACACAATCATTTTGGTAGTTAGGCCAACGTGTTACGTAAACAAAAAATTCATTGGAGACAGCTGAATGCATGAAATCATCCACATCCCAATTTTCAAGATAATGGGCAAACCACATTCTGTCATCAATGTTAACCCTTTCGCTGCGTCCCATTCTGATACGCCCTGTGCGTGCCACACTAATAACCCAGAACGAAAGTTGCGTGTATAAATGCGCCAGAAAATAAACGAATTACTTTTTTGCTTCGTCTTTTGTTTGCCTTTAAAATAGGTTTTCTATCAATAATATTTTCAGTTTTTCATGGGTAACAAAAAAAATAAAGGTTAAAATGAAATAAAATAGAGATATTATCGTTATTTAGTTAACTAAAAGTTAAATGCTGAGTGATAAATTTTGAAACATGGTTTGGCACATAACCCTGGGGTATCGGGGCATGTCTCGCATTGAAAACGTACTCGTTTTTCTATCCCATGGGCATAACATACCTTGCATCTCTTTGTTGGTCTTGGGGTACATTCAGAATTTGATGTAATTTTCTTGGTAAAATGTTTCCCAACTAGTCTTGGAACTACTGATTTCTTCAAGTTAGGTTCATCTGCAGATGTCAGTCCTTTTATAATCTCATGGCAAAAGTCTAGAAAGGGGACTTTTCCCTTTTTTATGAGATTATAAATTCCACAAGCATCTAGTACTCGGACCTGAATCAAATGCATTGCCAGCTTCTTATACCATTTTAGAGACTTTCTTGGGACAGAGTAATAATGCAGTATTTGGTCTGTTCGGTCTACATATCCCATATGTTTGTTGTATTCATGGACGCAAGCTGGAATGGTTTTTTGACTCGACCTTCCTTTGATCTACGTGTTACTGTCACATCACTGTTTGAATGGTAATTGGAGAGCATGCAAACTCTTCTCTTGTCATGAAACAAGGGAAAGCAGTTCAGGAGTCTCAAAGGCAAGTTTCTTTCCTTTTGCCACATTCATAGTTTTCATAGCATGGCATAAGCCCTTACAATTACTTCTAACAGTCCCTGTGGCACCAGTTTTATTATCACTAAGGTATTTGTATAGTTTTGGTGATGTATAGAAGTTATCAGTGAAGACATTGTGACCTTTTCCTAAATATTTTTCCATCATACTTACTACAATACTTTCAGTCTTAGAAAAATCAGCAACAGTTTCCATGGTCCCAGTATATATTTTATATTTCAAAGTAACAATTTTCATCCACAAGTTTGAAATTTTTTATCCCAAAACGTGATCTTTTTGTTTTTATGTATTGCTGGAAACTGAGTCTGCCTTTCCACAGCAAGAAAGATTCATCCAAACTTAGATTCTGAGAAGTTGAATATTTTGATTCAAGAGCAGATGTCATCAACTCAATAAAATCATGCAATTTCACCATCTTCCCCCTCTTTCCTTCAACGTCTCATCTGCATTGTCAGCAAAATGCAAAAAAGAATGAATGTTGGTAAATCTGTCTTTTCATGATTGCTGTAAATACTGGAGTAGCATAAAAACTGTCGGTTGACCAATACATACCTATCTTGGGTTTTTGTATAATACCCATGAGAAGTAAAAGCCCTATAAATTGCTTCATTTCTGTAAACGTAGTTGGGACCCATGCACTATACCGAGATGTTGATTTCAGATTAGGTGTAGCAGCCAGAAATTGAGTTGCATATTTGTTTGTTTCTGTAACCATTAGCTCAATTACTTCTTTGGGAAAAACTTCACAAAAAACATCATACATCGTATGAGTTTGACCCAGGGCTGTGGAGTCGGTCAATTTTGAGTGGAGTGGAGTCGGAAGTGCATAGTTGGATGGAGTCGTAGTCGGTGGAAATCCTTCAATTATAACCATAGCAGCCTAGGCCTAGGCCTAGCTCAATTTTATGAATAAAATAGATTTAACTTAATGTTTTAATATATAATATAATATATAAATAATATATAATATATAACATATAAATATATAAATATAAATAATATATAAATATAGTTGCTTATAATTAATAAGGATTATAATTAATTAATTAACATAATTAATAATAAGGAAATTTAAAAATTTTGTACTAGCAACCCTAAATCTTTTTCAGATTTTTAGATTTCAATTTGATAATTTTGATAAGCATCACTGAAAGAAGAGTTAATGGAAGTGATCCTTTTTTTAAGAACAAATTCAGTTTAGGTTAGTACATTTTGTTACGGATGTTTATAATAATACAAAAACATCTTATTAATTTGCTAAACCAATAATAATCTTATTTTGTTTAAGTTTTAATCAGTTTGTATTTTGGGATTTATTGTAATTTTTTAATAAAGAGAAAAAAAGCCATTAAGGCATAGTTGCAGCCACTAAGTAACGTGATGAGTCATGTGGTGGTGACGAAATGCCTTGTTTATGAATCTCCATTGGCCTAATAAAGCTAGTCTTAATCAATTTGGCCGTAACATTCCATTGGAGTTGGAGTCGTAATTATACAAGTCAGATTTCTGGAGTCGGAGTTGGATTCAGCAAATTTTATCACCAACTCCACAGCCTGGGTTTGACCATTGAAGAGCACTTTATTTTCACCAGTAAACTGCCACCCAACTCTGGTACAGCTTATATTTTCACCAATTTCCTGCCATTCAAAATTCTCGCTAGATTTTGTTGCTTTAGGCAGATCTCTTTCCAAAAGTACCACATTTTCTTCATCATCGTCACTACTTGATGTGTTTTGTATAATATCCTGTACATTATCTTGCGCCCAGTCATCCTCACTTTCACATTCTATATCACTTTCAGAACACATTGAGAGATTCGTTTATATCATTCTCATCTAGAGAGGATTTTTTACGCTTATTACTGCTTGTGGATGCCATGCTGAACTGATTGGGGGAGTCTATTTCACTCCCCCCTCTGGTGAGCTGAGAGAAAATAAAAAAAGATGCCAAATACCACCATATTGATGTCTAATTTTAGTCAGGGAACTAACTACGTTGTTCTAATAGGAACAAGGGGGTTCATAGACTGTTTAGTAAACATGGAAAACAATGTTTACCATGCATCCTGAGAGAAGATTTTTAATGGTAAACATAGTTTACCATGCGTCCTGAGTCAGGCTTTTTTATGGTAAACATAGTTTACCACATGCACTGAAAGGGTTAAATTGAGTTTTTCTTGGCTTTGGAAGTTCATGCCAAGGCTTTAAACTTTGCCTCTGATGGTACAGTCAAATGATCTCGCCACTAATGATCTTTCCTCTCAACACTTCGATCTCTCTAGAAAGTTTAGCACAGCTGTTTTTCCGCTTACGCGTACCGCTTTCAATGATGTCCTTTTTTACCTGAGAGAGTGGCAAATTTGTGCACCCAGATTTGGTTGTATCCATTTCACATTCATCCAAAGTTTTATTCCAATTTCTTTTGACGAAGTCCTCACTCCCTTGCAACTTTTTGGCAACCCATGAACGTGTTATAAAGGTGGCTCTAGCATCACAAGCTTCCCAAAATGTTATTGCTCGTATGCAATCTATCACACGTTGCCTCTCTGAATCACCAATTAATTGAGAAGCCATTATATTATCACTTTATCAGCTAGAGTAATTTTAATACCTGCAATAAATAAAGAATTTTATATATTTTTATAATCACTAAAAACTATTTTGATAAGTAAACATGTAAGCTGCAAATGGGGTGGGGGGCTAAGGTTTTTGGAACCCCTTATGTGCTCTCTCATCAATAAGCAAAAGGGGTTCATGAATTTTTGTCAAAAGGAGAGCACCAGTACAGAAAAAGTTGATAAACACCACTCTAGAGCCTAGGCCTAACACTATCAAATATGAAATTTTTTATCTGCACACACATTTTTTGACATTTAATAATTATTTCATGGTTTATGCACTTCTCTATATTTTGTCTGAAATATAGAGAACTGAAAAAAGTTAGTGAGTAACTGCTGTTGCCTGTAGGTCACAATTTAATAAAAAATAAGTGTATTTTTATGTACAGGGTGTATAGAAAGTCTTTAAAGTTTCTAAACTTTAATTACATGAAACCCAAAGAAGACACGCTTTGTTTTGCATGTTGTTGCATGACACATCAAGTTTATTAAGTTTCTTATTAAATCTCAGCATGTGCACTGTTAGTTACATGTACCACATCCAAGTGAAATTTGAGTTCATGCCATATGTTCACTAGCATAGCTCTTGTGACACTGTTGATGGCATTGCAAATTTTTGCACAGTATGTGTGAATATCAGCAACAGGAGTATGGTACACAATCCTTTACATACCCGACAGGAAGAAGTCCAGAGGTGTGATATTGGGGTATCATGGAGGCCATGGCACTGGCCCATCATGCCCAATCCATCTTCTGAAAAAAGTGGTGTTCAAGAATTTGTGCACTAACAAACCCCAGTGTGGAGGTGTGCTGTCTCACTGTAAAATGATGGATGGTTGAGGGTCTTCCAACTAGGGGGCTAAAAAGAACTTGAGCATGTCCAGGTACACTTATGTTGCAACATTCTTTTCAGCAAAGAAGAATGGGCCTATCACCCAAGTATGCATTAATCCACACCAAAACATTGACAAGAAAAATTGTTGTTATACAACAGCATGCAAAACAAAGCATCACTGTCTCCTCTTTGGATTTCACGTAATTAAAGTTTATATTCAAGGAAGGGCTTTGTGTATACCCTATATATTTAAATTTTTTTATACATTTTTGCAAAATATAAAAAGTAATATATTGAAACTATACATTTATTCTCTATGTACCTCTTTGCAGAAAATAAGCCAATTTGATACTTATCTGCTTGGTTCTTGTATATTTTTTCACTGAAGGAGTCAAAACATTAGTTATTATTTACCATATTATATTGTTGTCTATCTTCCTGTCTGTGTAAACAATTCTGTTGAGAGTTAGTCATAAATTCTGCTATGAAATCGCTTTTCTACAGTTTCCTCTTTTCAGAAAAGACTAGCATTATAATGTTAGATGGTTTGTAGCAGGGCTGTGGAGTCGGTGATAAAATTTGCTGACTCCAACTCCGACTCCGACTCTGACTCCAAAAATTTTAACATTCCAACTCTGACTCCAGAAATCTGACTTGTATAATTATGACTCTGACTCCGATGGAATGTTAAGGCCAAATTGATTACGATTAGCTTTATTAGGCCAATGGAGATTCATAAACAAGGCATTTCGTCACCACCACATGACTCATCAGGTTACTTAGTGGCTGTAACTATGCCTTAATGGCTTTTTCTCTCTTTATTAAAAAATTACAATAAATCCCAAAATACAAACTGATTGAAGCTTAAACAAAATAAGATTATTATTGGTTTAGCAAATTAATAAGATGTTTTTGTATTATAAACATCCGTAACAAAATGTACTAACCTAAACTGATTTTTTAAATTTCCTTATTATTAATTATGTTAATTAATTATAATCCTTATTAATTATAAGCAACTATATTTATATATTATTTATATATATTATATATTATATTATATTATATATATTATATATATTATATATATTATATTATATATTAAAACATTAGGTTAAATCTATTTTATTCATAAAATTGAGCTAGGCTGCTATGGTTATAGTTGAAGGATTTGCACTGACTCCAACTCCATCCAACTATGTACTTCCGACTCCACTCAAAATTGACTGACTCCATGACTCCATGACTCTGACTCCACAGCCCTGGTTTGTAGTCTGTACCCTGAAATGTATCAAAGTAGTATAAAAGTTTTAAGATAAGATGTCGGATTTACATTAATAAGATGTCACTGAAATTTTGAATTTGTATAGTTCATCTCCATTCATTTATAAATGTATCCCTGAAACATTTGTTTGGGAGAAGCTTCATATTTGCTTGTATAAGGGTCCAACTGTGAGAATTAAGTTAGAAAGGTTTTCTTACAAAGTTGATTTATTCAGGAGTATTACATGAAACAATATCACTGATAACCATATTTACAATTATTTAATTCTAAAGTGGGGTATGTTGAATGGCATTCCTATTATGTTAGAAAGGGCAGTATCTCTGAATATGTGGCCTAGTCAGAGCATTTTTTAAGCTTTTCCCACTAGGCGACAAAGGCAGATTGAGAAGTGGAGGGGATTAAGCCATGGGTGTGCTGCCAATTTCTTGACAACTGGTTCTGATACAGATAGGGGTGTAAATCGGCGAGTGCCAATGGCGCAAGTCATTAAGCTAGGGGGTCTGGGGTGAGTGGTAGCATTTTGTAACATTTTGGCAGAAATTATGTAACATTCTTTATACTCACTAATTACATAATTATCTAAAAATAAACTAATTTTTCATCAAAAAATAAATAAATATTGAAATGACCACTGCTTGTAATACTACCTTTTTCTATAAAATCCTAAAAAAAATTTAAAAAAAAATTTAGATATACAGTGGTACCTCTCTTAATGAATGTAATCCATTCCATTCAATGGCTTGTTTAGAGGAAATTTCATTATGAGATGCATTAGTTTAATGGGTTTTTCATTAATTGGTTCCAGAGACCCTCTTGGGCATTTTCTTCCAAAACAGACTTGTTTCATCTGTGTTAAAAACTTGAGGCAAATATCCTTCCTCCTTAACTAGGTCAGCAAACTCGTGCTTAAAGGCCTCAGCTCCCTCCCTCTGTGTCTGCACTTGCAGCCTCCCCATGCCTAACCACACTTCTAATTTCTGCCCTCTTCTTGAATTTCTCAAACCAGCCACGGCTTGCAGTGAATTCTTCATACCTAGTAGAGGTAGTTGATGGAGCAGAGGACTTTATTTCTTCATAAATTGACATGGCTTTGTCACAAATAAAGGCCTGAGAAATGGAGTACCCCTTCATTTGTTTCTCCATAATCCAGATCTCTGATAACTTCTCCATCTCTACAATTCTTCATACCTAGTAGAGGTAGTTGATGGAGCAGAGGACTTTATTTCTTCATAAATTGACATGGCTTTGTCACAAATAAAGGCCTGAGAAATGGAGTACCCCTTCATTTGTTTCTCCATAATCCAGATCTCTGATAACTTCTCCATCTCTACAATAACTTCTCTCCCTTTTACCATTCTCGTAGTAGCATCAGTCACCTTAACCTTCTTCATGAGTTCTTTCTGCTTTAGAATTGTTGACATAGTACTAGTGGCCAAACCATATTGTTCACTAAGTTCATTAGTACTGGTACCTGACTCACTTTTCTGCACTATTTCCTGCTTTGTATGCTAATAATTTTTCTGGTCTTCTTTGGTGCATCACCAAGTCTACCAGAGGATGAAGATCTCTTAGGGGCCATGGCTGCAAGTTAAATTATTTTAAAAATAATGTAGAAAATTACAGTAAAATTAAGAACACTGCATTATTCAATTGTTGTTTTATTAATTTTTATAAATACATAAATTTGATAAAAATATGAAGGCACAACTGTTCACAAGCTATTTCTGATAAGGACTGATGCTACAGTAGGGATGGACACTATGGATGCTTGCGCATCACATGTTCCAATGGGCGCTCATTGAGCGCTAGTTATGAGGGTCTGCACTCATTATGCAGAGTATTATGGTCAATAGGAGGCTTCTCGTTAAGAGAAAATTCGTTATTAGAGTTACTTGTTAAGAGAGGTACCACTGTAAATAAATTTCTACTGACTTAAATATTTGTTAAAAACAAACAAATGGTTTGGTGATCCAATCAAAATCTAACAACTGGTTTGGGTGAACTGGACCAAGCTGGTCCCAGCACTCTCCTGGATTAAGGATACTATGGATCTGGATGTTCCCTAATCAGGCCACTATCTCTGTGTGGTCTGAAATAACATTAGCATTATCTATATATAAATATTCAATGTAAATTTCGTATTTACATTTAGGATAAACAGTTCTAATTGTGGCATATGTGCATGCATTAATATGGCTTCAAAGACAATGCTCCCAAGACCATTCTATTTTTACAAATTTTGAAAATTCCTTGTTGCCCAGTACCCTAAAATTTCATTTACTGGGTGACAAATTTTCTTTACTAGGTGACATTCATGTCACCCACTCACTAGGTTAACCACTAGGCTCAGAGCATTTTTTAAGATGCTGGGATACTGGTGGGGCATGGTTTGGATTCCACGTTAAACTGTAGGTCTAAGGTAGAGTGAAAAGCTTGAAATTTGTCAGAATGAACAATTTGGGCAGAAGCAAACTAAAGGTTAACCAAAAGGTTTTTTATATATATATATATATATATATATATATATATATGTGTGTGTGTGTGTGGCCCCTGGTTTATGCCTTTTCAGAGTTATGCAGTTGAGAAATTACTAACACTTTCACTTTTATGCACACTAGAGTGTGTAAATTTTGTCAACTTTTTTCAAATCAATTTTGGTAGTGAAAATAGTGTCTTTTCATGTAAAAACTTGAAATTGGGCCAACCAAAATGAAATAAAATAACCCTTACCTACATCAATTTTACCTTAGTTTCAGAAATTGACTCTTACTAAATAATAGGACATAAATTGATTAACTATTCATCTGTCACAGAATTATCCCACTGATTGCATATGGAGTATTTTCAAGGTCATATAGTTGTTGTACAATGTACAAGTCACAACATGAATAGAACTGTCCCTCACTCTCAGTCCTCAGTTGCCTCTTAGATGTCATAGACGGTGGTTTGCTGTTATTGCTCTTGTACCTACTTCATAGTTATTCTACTAGATGAATACTACAGTTTAACTGTAAGTATGGATTATTGATTATTACAATTATTTATTATCATCATATTCTTCTGTCTAATTATGTTGTAATCCCATGAAATATTTTTTATTGAATTTTAGAACATCGAATGACAACTTTGAAACATCGTAATTGATACAACATACTTAAATGTTTTTTTCTTTTCAGATATTCCTAAGATGCCAAAATTGAAGACAAGAGGTCAGTCATCATGCCACTTGATCCTGTTAGTCGGTACAGGCAAGGAGCTTCCCGTATCAGAACCAGGGCTGTGGAGCTGGCACCAAAATCTTAAGCTCTGGCTCTGGCTCCGGCTACAGCATTTTCAAATTTCTGGCTCCAACTCCGGCTCCGGCTCCAGCATTTTTTTATGCCCAGCTCTGGCTCTGGCTCCAGCTCCAGCTCCTCTCACCATATATTAATGATTGATAAATCTCTTGAAATTGTACCTTGCTACTCATAGGCCATAGCAGGCAGCCACACAAAACATTTCATCACCATCACATGATTCATCAGGCTACTTTTTAAAATTTAGACCAAAGCCTGTTGCAGCTATTAATCTAAATTCTAATGACTATAGCTATGCCTTTGTGGCTTTTTTTTATCATTTATTAATAATAATATTAGTACCTACACCTTTCATGACAAAAAAAAAAACGTTTTACAAAAAGACAAAAAAAAAACCTTATTCGTTTGTATTATAGAATGTTTATTTGGAAAATGTAGCCTTTTAAAAAAATGAAAATAATTTTTATTACTTTTTATACATCTTCATTACATGCCTGTCCTCAGAAATAAAATGGCTTCTGCTAAGTCATCCTTCATTGATGCTCTTAAATCAGATTTAACTATTCTCAGTGCTGAAAAGAGGCGTTCTACACTGACTTGTGTGGGTGGTAGAGCTGATACAATACTAGCTACATTCCTTATAATCTTTGGATATAAGGGTATGACATCGTCAACTGTCAGTTTAGAGGAGCAGTTGTATTTTTCTACTTCCTTTAATTCAGCATAGAATTCTTGCTTGAATTTGGTTATTTTCATCTGTGGAGGATTCTTTAATTCTACTTTGAGATATTTTGCATTTGATCTATCTATTCTGTCCAAATATTTTGTGAAATCTTCCTCATCATTTGAAGAGGATGATTGGTTGGTAATGCTGCTATCTTCTTCATTCTGGGCGTCTGGTTTTTCAGATACCAGCTTTTCCATGCGCAATGCACTGTCATAGAGGGCCTCTTTTCCTTTAGCTTTTTGATCTTCATTTAATAGAACTTTGTTCATTGGGTCTATGTAAACAGCAGCTAATACAATTGCATTTTCTAATAGTAATACCTCTCTTTTCTTCATCGAAGAAACAATTCCCTCAGCAAGTAGTCCTCCTGTTTGATTGAGACGAAATATTAATTCTTTCCATGCCAACAAGAATTCACCAGAAGTTAATTCTTTTGTTTGAAACTTTTTAGTGACAGCAAAAGGGTAACGAAGCAGAACTTCTAATTGGGTCAATTGCATCCATTCATTTTCAGTTAATGAGACATTTTGATTTGCCAGGTCTTCAAGATGTGGTTTCAGATCAAGCAAACGCTTAATCATCAAATAGGTGCTGCCCCACCGAGTATCTTGATCTAAAATAGCTCCCATACCTGAATGTTTCTTCACACTGGAGTCTATTTTTGGTGTTCTGGCTGCAGTGGCTACCTGTCTGAACTTGCTGATCATAGTTGCTACATGTCGTTCTTTTAATCCATCCCTTATCGCTAACTGCAATGTATGCACAACACAGCGCATGTGTTGAATATGAGATAGCATAGTGGCTTCTTCAGCAATATCATCTAGAAGTTCATCTTGTTCTGTCACTATCATTTCATTTGCAGAATCAATTTCAGAAATGTCATCATTTTCCATTATTTCCTTAGTAACTGTCCCTCTATTTAGTTTTTCAATAGTGCTTAGCATATTTGAAGCATTGTCAGTGACAATACATAGAACTTGTTCTTTTTTATTTTAAAATCTTGTAAGACAGTTTCGACTAATTTAGAAAGATATTCACTGGTGTGATGTGCATGTGTATTCCTTACTGCCAGTGTCTGAGTCACCTTTTTATTGTTGTCATCTATATATCTCACATTAATGGCAAAATAATTAACTCTATGGTGAGTGCATCCATCCATTTTGAGGAACACAAAGCGCTCCTTAAGAGTTCTTTGAAGTTCCTCCTTTTTGTGTGTGGCATCTTCAATCACAATCTTTCTAATGCTATTTCTATCCAAAGAAACTTGGAGTTTACTGGCCATTTCTCCATTAAGACCTAAAAAAGCTGGTGTTGAGAAAAAAGATAAAGGTATACTATTTTTTACCACCATTTCTATGATGTACTACTTGAATTTATCTGAGGTCATATTTACAGTAACTTTATTACTAGGAAAGAAACTTGTTAATGGTGACATTTGCAATTGTCCCCCAGGACAAATTTTACTTTTAGTTGAGGTGGATGCTTGACTTGCTTCACTGTCTTTCTTATTAACAATTTCTAAAATTTTTGGATGAAATCATTGTAGATGTCTTTTTAAATTTGATGTCTTGCCAGTCTGGGTTGGTACTTTTGTATCATAGCTTGTACAAGAACTAATTTTAGTTTCACATAATTGTTCATCATTATTTTCTTTCTTACAGTGACAAATGAAATATTTTCCATCTGTAGAAACTGTGAAGTATTCAAATAATGCGGACTTTGTTTGACTTTGAGATCTAGTTGTCATTATGAAAGGGCTCAAAAAAAGAAGAACGAAACTTAATATTTTCAATTTTTAAAAATTAAGCTTACTAGTTTAACCTTTTCAGTGCGTGTGGTAAACTATGTTTACCATAAAAAAGCCCAACTCAGGACGCATGGTAAACTATGTTTACCATTAAAAATCTTCTCTCAGGACGCATGGTAAACATTGTTTTCCACGTTTAGTAAACAGTCTATGAACCCCCTCGTTCCTATTAGAACAACGTAGTTAGTTCCCTGACTAATATTAGACATCAATATGGTGGTATTTGGCATCTATTTTTATTTTCTGACTCTCAGCTCACCAGAGGGGGCAGTGAAATAGACTCCCCCAATCAGTTCAGCATGGCATCCACAAGCAGTAATAAGCGTAAAAAATCCTCTCTAGATGAGAATGAGATAAACGAATATCTCTCAATGTGTTCTGAAAGTGATTAGAATGTGAAAGTGAGGATGACTGGGCGCAAGATAGTGTACGGGATATTATACAAAACCGATCAAGTAGTGATGATGATGAAGAAAATGTGGTACTTTTGGAAAGAGATCTGCCTAAAGCAACAAAATCGAGCGAGAATTTTGAATGGCAGGAAATTGGTGAAAATATAGGCTGTACCAGAGGTGGGTGGCAGTTTACTGGTGAAAATAAAGTGCTCTTCAATGGTCAAACTCATACGATGTATGATGTTTTTTGTGAAGTTTTTCCCAAAGAAGTAATTGAGCTAATGGTTACAGAAACAAACAAATATGCAACTCAATTTCTGGCTGCTACACCTAATCTGAAATCAACATCTCGGTATAGTGCATGGGTCCCAACTACGTTTACAGAAATGAAGCAATTTATAGGGCTTTTACTTCTCATGGGTATTATACAAAAACCCAAAATAGGTATGTATTGGTCAACCGACAGTTTTTATGCTGCTACAGTATTTACAGCAATCATGAAAAGAGAGAGATTTACCAATATTCTTTCTTTTTTGCATTTTGCTGACAATGCAGATGAGACGTTGAAGGAAAGAGGGGGGAAGATGGTGAAATTGTATGGGGGGAAGATGGTGAAATTGTATGACTTTATTGAGTTGATGACATCTGCTCTTGAATCAAAATATTCAACTTCTCAGAATCTAAGTTTGGATGAATCTTTCTTGCTGTGGAAGGGCAGACTCAGTTTCCGGCAATACATAAAAACAAAAAGATCACGTTTTGGGATAAAAAATTTCAAACTTGTGGATGAAAATTGTGTTACTTTGAAATATAAAATATATACCGGGACCATGGAAACTGTTGCTGATTTTTCTAAGACTGAAAGTATTGTAGTAAGTATGATGGAAAAATATTTAGGAAAAGGTCACAATGTCTTCACTGATAACTTCTATACATCACCAAAACTATACAAATACCTTAGTGATAATAAAACTGGTGCCGCAGGGACTGTTAGAAGTAATCGTAAGGGCTTATGCCATGCTATGAAAACTATGAATGTGGCAAAAGGAAAGAAACTTGCCTTTGAGACTCCTGAACTGCTTTCCCTTGTGTTTCATGACAAGAGAAGAGTTTGCATGCTCTCCAATTACCATTCGAACAGTGATGTGACAGTAACACGTAGATCAAAGAAGGTCGAGTCGAAAAAACCATTCCAGCTTGCGTACATGAATACAACAAACATATGGGATATGTAGACCGAACAGACCAAATACTGCATTATTACTCTGTCCCAAGAAAGTCTCTAAAATGGTATAAGAAGCTGGCAATGCATTTGATTCAGGTCCGAGTACTAGATGCTTGTGGAATTTATAATCTCATAAAAAAGGGAAAAGTTCCCTTTCTAGACTTTTGCCATGGGATTATAAAAGGACTGACATCTGCAGATGAACCTAACTTGAAGAAATCAGTAATTCCAAGACTAGTTGGAAAACATTTTACCAAGAAAATTACATCAAATTCTGAATGTACCCCAAGACCAACAAAGAGATGCAGGGTATGTTATGCCCATGGGATAGAAAAACAAGTACATTTTCAATGCGAGGCATGCCCCGATACCCGAGGGTTATGCGCCGAACCATGTTTCAAAATTTATCACTCAGCATTTAACATTTAGTTAACTAAATAAAGATAATATCTCTATTTTATTTCATTTTAACCTTTATTTTTTTGTTACCCATGAAAAATTGAAAATATTATTGATAGAAAACCTATTTTAAAGGCAAACAAAAGACGAAGCAAAAAAATAATTCAAGTTTATTTTCTGGCGCATTTATATGCGCAGCTTTCGTTCTGGGGTATTAACGTGACACGCACAGGGTGTATCAGAATGGGACGCAGCGAAAGGGTTAAGTTTCTAAAAATTAACATATTTCCTGAAAAAAATTAAGTCCAATTAGAAATCATTCAAAATAAAAAAAAAATAGCATAAAAAAGTTTGTATCTAAATATGAACTCTCTGTATTGGGCTGGAGCCGGAGCTGACACATTTTTTATCAGCTCCAGCTACAGCTCCAGCTTCCCAAAAATAACTGGCTCCACTCACCAAAATTGCTTCAAGCTCCAGCTCCTGGCTCCAGCTCCAGCTCCACAGCCCTGATCAGAACTACCAACAGTGCGAGACATGTTGAGACTAGGGTTACTCCTTCGTGAACAAAATACAAAGGATAGAAGGAACTACACAGAGAAAGAGCTCATAAGGGACATGATTCCCCCTCTTCTGCATCAGTGGAAAAAAGCTAATGTGTTATTCAAACCATCTGTACTCAATCAGTATGGAACTATTGAGCTAAAATTAACAAAGCTGTGGCTCAAAGCAGTTGAGACATCACTTGGTAAAGGAAAACTAGTGAAGAAAAATAAATTTCTGCACACACTTGATACTCTTCTTGACATTTTTAACTGCCAGTGTCCCACAGAGTTATGTTCTGAAGCCAATTGTTCTCCCCCATGCAGAAGAGAACCTCACCCTCACATTGATTGTTGCTGTCCTCATGAGAAGAAGATCCCTGTTTTAGAGCTGGCTTTCATAAAGGCGCAGAGAACAAAGGCAGGAGGCCAAGGAAGTATGCAGATTGGTTTGGCAGATTATTCAGAAACTAAAAAACAGATTGTTATTGCTAAGAAAAAAGAGAAAATCCGAGAGAGGGAAGAAAGGAAGAAAAAGAAGAGTGAAGAAGCTACCCAAAGAGATGAAGAGCTCTATCAAGAGGTTTCTCACTTCTTTGAAAGCTCTTCAGATGAACAGAAAGAAGCAACATCAGATGACAGCTCCAAAATGCCATCTGAACCTTTGCTGAAGAGAATGAAATACAACACTAAAGACATCTCAAACATTGCCCTTGCCAGTATTTGCCACCATACGGGGCTACGAGAGACTGCAGAGATTGCCACTGCCGCATGGATAGATTCAGGCCTCATCAGTGGAGAGGATACATCCTTAGTGATAGATCATAACGGTTGGGTACGATTCGATGTGGCCGACTTGATGCGACCCAACTCGATGTGATATCCCTAAGGGATATTTTTGTTAGTTTTAACGAAAATATCACAACTTAACCTAACCAATCGTCAAGGGCGTACAGTTGACCTAACCGGGCACTCAGTTAACCTACATTAAATATATAAAGAAAATGAAATCGACTTGGCCTGGCATCGACTCGGCCTGGCATCGACTCGGCCTGGCATCGACTCGGCCTGGCATCGACTCGGCCTGGCATCGACTCGGCCTGGCGTCGAGTCGGCCTGGCGTCGAGTCGGCCTGGCGTCGACTCGGCCTGGCGTCGACTCGGCCTGGCGTCGAGTCGGCCTGGCGTCGAGTCGGCCTGGCGTCGAGTCGGCCTGGCGTCGAGTCGGCCTGGCGTCGAGTCGGCCTGGCGTCGACTCGGCCTGGCGTCGAGTCGGCCTGGCATCGAGTCGGCCTGGCATCGAGTCGGCCTGGCATCGAGTCGGCCTGGCATCGAGTCGGCCTGGCATCGAGTCGGCCTGGCATCGAGTCGGCCTGGCATCGAGTCGGCCTGGCATCGAGTCGGCCTGGCATCGAGTCGGCCTGGCATCGAGTCGGCCTGGCATCGAGTCGTCCCTGCCCCAGATCATAATAAGATAAGAAGAGCACAAGGAAAAAATAATGAAGGAAATATCTGATCAACATGAAAAAGATTTGGAGGAGGAAGGTCTCTCTTGCCTTTTGTTTGATGGAAGAAGAGATATGACAAAAGTTCTCCTAGAGGTAGAGGGAATGGACAGAAAGTTTCCTGGTCTCATCAAAGAAGAACACTATTCTGTGTGTTCCAAACCTGGCAGCAGCTATTTGTTTCACTTTGTTCCTGAAGCAGAAGTAGAAGGCAAGAAACATGCAGAGGCAATTGCTGATCAAATAATATGTTGGCTTCAAGAAAGAAGACTTGACAGTTCACTGCAGGCCATTGGTGGAGACTCAACTGCGGTGAACACTGGATGGCAGGGTGGTGTTATGACGCATTTAGATAAAAAACTTTGAAGAAGGCTTGTTTGGATTGTATGTGATTTGCACACAGGGGAACTACCTCTTCGTAATCTCATCCAGGAACTTGATGGTCCTACAAAGAGCAACAACAAGTGGTCAGGCCCCTTGGCAACATGGTAGATGAAGCAATGGAATTAGAAATAAATACAAAATTTCCAAAGGTAAAAGTAGGCCCTCCCCCTCCAGTGTTGTCTGAAGAAGTTATCAAAGACCTCAGCACGGATCAATCTTACGCTTATCGTATTGTTCAAGCAATCAGATCAGGAGAGTTGCCTCAAAAGCTGGCTCTCTTGGAGATTGGACCCGTAAGTCACAGTTGTTGGTTAACTACAGCAATTCGTTTCTGCAGAATTTGGGTTTCCAAACATGCTCTGAAGGGCAAAATGCTACAGAATTTGATGTTGATTGTTGAATTTATTATTGGGTTTTATCTTCCTCACTGGTTCAATGTAAAACTTAATCCAATGTGGGTGGAGGGGCCCAACCACATCTTGTTTCAATTACAGCTACTGAGAACCCAAAGGAAAGTAGTGGTGGACATTGTGTTACCTGTGGTGTGAAGGTCTGCTTGGTATGCTAGGCCAGAGGCAGTTTTGCAAGCAATACTCTGCAGCCAATGTACCAAAGAGCGAACTGAGGCTGTGGAAATCATTCTAAACTTAGAGGAACATCACTAGATGATGACCAGCTGGGAGACTGCTCTGTTCAGACAAGGAAGGTACCTCCGATAAACGTCAATGCCACAAAATTGTCAGAATTAGTTAACTTGAGTTCGGAAGTTTTGGAGCCACCACTGACAACATGTATAACAAACAAAGATTTAACACAACTTAAAGAGGCCCCAATGCAAGTGCCAAAGTGGCCTTCTCACACTCAGAGTGTGGAGAGATGTGTGAAAATGGTCACAGAAGCAGCTAGTCAAGTTTAGTCACAAGAGGCGAGAAGGCTACATCAAAGTGCAAGTAGCAAGCCGAATGCTGATGTCAAGGAACCGCAGCAAAAAGGACATGACTGCATTGGTTACTTTCAAATAAAGACTCTGAATGATATCTTATTGCCACTTTAAATGTTGATAGGATGTTTGCGCACATTTGTTATTTTGTTACGAATTTACGGAAAAATTGAATTTTTTAATTAAAATTGATGTAGGTAGGAGTTATTTTTTATTGTTTCTGAAGCAAGGATATTATTTCGTATGCCAAATGTTTACATTAAATTGCTACCAAATCACATGATTTTCAATTTAGTCATTTCACCCCCAAAATTGACACACCCTAATGCACACCCTTCTTTCAGGGTTATGCTATTCATTTTCAGCCAACTTTTTGGTTGTGAAGTTGTCAAGAATGTTTAAAAAAATTGTCATTAATCAAATAAATGATTGTAGTTTGGTTTATATTTTTACTAGTTTTACATTATTTTGGCATTTCTGTATTATACTTGACTTGAATAATTTTCTTTTTGAAAACGAAAATTTTATTTAAAAAAAAAAAAATTGTGTAATGCATTACATCATTTGGTACCCAGCAAATGGCAACACTGAGGCTAGTTTGAACAAGGAAGCCATAGGTGGTGGTAATTTCTATATTGTGTATTGTTTTAATGATTTCTTAAATTTTAAAACATTATAATGGTGCCACAATGAAATGTGCTCTTCCTCAATCCACAAAAGTTAAGAGAAAGCGCAAATCAATCACACTTAGTGAGAAGATTGAAGTAATTAATAAACTTAAAAAAGGTGAGCATATTCTTGATATAGCCCATTCTACAGGCCTAGGTGAGTCAATGATTAGAGCCATTAGAGACAATGCAAGTAAAATTAAAGAATTGGTTAAATG
Organism: Bathynomus jamesi; assembly: GCA_023014485.1. Lineage (NCBI taxonomy): Eukaryota > Metazoa > Arthropoda > Malacostraca > Isopoda > Cirolanidae > Bathynomus > Bathynomus jamesi. Next base: position 688,655 of record JAJOZX010001615.1, read on the forward strand.
CATACATCCATTGGCAGCATCAGTTGTTAGTTATACAAGGAGTAATGTGATGGAAGATACTTTCAAGTCATACTACAGCCATCCCCTGTTTAATGACTGGGTTCCGTTCCGACGACCAGGTCAGTAAACGAAATGGTCGGTAAATGAAAGCCTTGTTTTACGGCTTTGGTGCTTCTTCTTTTTCTTCTTTTCTTTCTTCTTCCTCCAAATGCTGTTGTTCTTCCAACTCTATCAGCTCTTCGTTTGTCAGCTCTCCCTCTTGGTATTCCACTAAGTTTTCCACATCTTCCACTTCTACTTCTAAATTGAGGGTATTGGCGAGTAACACTATTTTTCTATTAATTTCATCGACATTTTCAAACTTATCAAAGCCTTCGAAATTACCCACAGATCGTTTTAGGCACTTCTTCCAAATGCCTTTTATACACTTCGCAGTAACTTCCTCCCAAGCAGTCGCAATGCTTTTTATACGATGCAAAACATTGTATGATTTCCAAAAATTGGTACGATTGGTTGCGGTTGTATCTGTGGGTGGTTGATAAACGAGTAGGTCGTCAACCGGGGGATGGCTGTATTTGCGAAGGACTTGCAAGAAACTAATTCACGCTACTGATGATGAGGGCAAACCCTCCATCAGTGACTTTTGGAAGTCTTTCACCATAAAGGATGCCATTGACGCAATTTCTGAAAGATAAAGTCTCCCAGGGATGCAAGAATGGTGCATGGTGAAAATTTTGGCCCGAGTGTGTGGAGTCATTGAAAGGTTTTAAAATGGCTGAAAATATTTTTGCTGCAAGAAAGGAAATTCTTAATTTGGTCAAGAGGGCCAATTTTGACGATATGGATGATGACATCCTTGAAGTCCTTAGAGCTGATGAAACTGATCTGACCACTGAGGATCTAGAGCAAATGGAGAAATACTGTATAGTGAAGAAGAGGTTTCTGACCAGAGGCCAGCATGACTGTTCCAAAAGTGTTCATAGTACAGAAACTTTGAGTTCTTTCAAAAGCTTAACTCAGCTCTCAATATCCTATCCAAAGAGGACTTTGATTTCGTGAGAAGCAGCAAGGTCCGATGAGCAGTCAAAGCTGATGATGTAGCTTGCTACCAAATCATGCTTGATGACAAAGTCTGAAACACAAAGCAGCTTAGCTTGGACCATTTCTTGTGGAGCATAATCGAAAGGATTTTAAGCCATTAACATCTGCCATTTATGTTCATTCATTATCTGCGCAAGAAATTTCTTCAGATGATGAATAAATCCTCCATTCAGTGTCCTTTGTACATAGACTTTGTAAATACTTCATTATATACATACTGTTAAGGAATTAGGAATTAAGAAGACATCTTTACTCAACCAAACCCTCCCTGTAATGATTGACTGAATATGTATAAGGTAAGATTAAACAGTGTTTTTGTACAATTATTGGTTTTGCTGGTTGCTTTATTTACCCATTTACCAAAATTTAATCGTGCATTATATATAAACATCTATTTTATATACGTATTTTACTTCTATAGTAAGTGTGATGTCTTCGATGATTGGTCTGGGAACCTAACAAAATTTATAACATAGGTTTCTATGGGATTATTGCTTTCAATTTGTGATTTCAGTTTATGCACCAATTTCCAGGAATGTAACTACTGCATAAATTGGGGACCACCTGTATAATAAATTAAAAACCCAAATTTCATTCTATGTGGCAGCTGTAAGACCAACAATTTGATACCCCTCACACACATTGGAGGGTATGGCAAACCTAAGCCACACATGCAAACATAGAGATGCATGTTGAACTAGCCCTTAACTCATTTTTTCACATTGGTGTGATGGAAAGTATAAGTTGCATTCAAGCCTTTTATAGTACAAAAAAACTTATGGTTTAGAGAAAAGTTGTTAGAAAATGAATGAATTATCCGTGTTTATTTTAATCTGAAAATATTTTGAGGTAAAAGGCAAAGAAAAGAATGGTGTGAAAATATGAGTAAATTAGAGAACTTTAAAAAAATATTTTGGCATTTGATTAGTAAAATTAGTAACATACAGGGCGTCCCAAAAAAATGTATACACACTTTAAATACTTATAAAGGCAGTGTTTATTAAAATACATTTCATTTTCAAAATGTAATAGAATCTACAGACATTATTTAATTGTTTTGTCAACACCTGTTTTCAAACTGACGTCCGTTCTGGTCCAGGCACTGCTGATAACGCGAAGCAATGGAATCGCAAACATCACGAAACATTTCGTTTGGTATTTGTGTGCATTCTCGTTCAATGGCTGCTCTCAATTCAGCGACTGTTGCAGGTTTTATAGCGTAGACTTTGTCTTTTAAGTATCCCCATAAAAAAAAGTCTAGTGGTGTGAGGTCTGGTGAACGCGGAGGGTATTCTACGAAACCCCTTCATCCAATCCACATCCACATCGTGCCAAGTACCACTCGCAATACTCCACTCTTCGGTCCGGATCATCTTCATTAATAGCATGGACTAATCTTGGAATGTAACTTTTCCATTGACAGCGCTTCAAAATGCGTTGGACAGACGATTCTGAAATTCCTACCTCACGACTCGCTTGCCACACAGATTTTCTTGGACTTTGGTGATACGTTTCCAGTACTCTTTCTTGCTTTGTGGGGCTTGTCGATGTCCGTGGTCTTCCGGAACGCTTCTTGTGGACATTCTGAACAGTTCCATCGGCTTCAAACTTATCTCTAATTCGAGTGATGGTAAGTCGCGTTGGTGGATCTGTTTGAAACTCCCTCCTAAACTGTCTTTGCACTTCAACTGCGTTTTCACACTTCCAGTAGCATTTTAGAATGAATTTCCTTTGTTCAAAGCTCAGTCTGACTGCCATTATTAATTCTAATGGGTTTAACTTGGAAAGAAAGAAACATCAATTGAGCTATCAGCTGTTAAAGTGTGTGTACATTTTTTTGGGACGCCCTGTATTTCATTGCAAGGAAATATAAACCTTAAATATCATGGTCTTTAGCCGAGTAATTGGCTGATAAATTATGTTGTAATTAATTTTATGCAACTCATTTGCAGGGATCCAAACTAAAGCAAAACTTAGAAACAAAATCAGAACCTCAAAGAACTAAATCGTTTGGCTTTTGGAAACACACACAAAATGATTGCACTCCAACTGCAAATAATGTCATAAATTTACTTAATTTTGAGCAGACTGAAAACCAGTTCATAGGAGAGAATATATTCAGGTGTTCTGTTTGTCCATATCAGACACAACACAGAGGAAACTTTGAACAACATTTAATGGTTCACACTGGAAAAAAGACGTTTAAATGTGATATTTGTTCTTACACTACAGCACAGAAAAGTGGTCTTCAAAGGCATTCAACAGTGCACACTGGAGAAAAACCTTTTAAATGTGATGTGTGTTATTACACTACAGCATACAAAAGTAGTCTTCAAATGCATTTAAGGGTTCATACTGGAGAAAAGCCTTTTAAATGTGATGTTTGTTCTTACACTGCATCATGTAAAAGTACTCTTAAATACCATTTAAAAGTTCATACTGGAGAAAAACCTTTTAAATGTAATATTTGTTATCACACTACAGCATGCAAAAGTAGTCTTCAAATGCATTTAAGGGTTCATACTGGAGAAAAGCCTTTTAAATGTGATATTTGTTCTTACACTGCATCATGTAAAAGTACTCTTAAATACCATTTAAAAGTTCATACTGGAGAAAAACCTTTTAAATGTAATATTTGTCATCACACTACAGCATGCAAAAGTAGTCTTCAAATGCATTTAAGGATTCATACTGGAGAAAAGCCTTTTAAATGTGATACTTGTTCTTACACTGCAACATACAAATTGAATCTTCAACGACATTTGAAAATTCATACTGGAGAAAAACCTTTTAAATGTGATATGTGTTATTACACTGCAGCATGCAAAAGTAGTCTTAAAAAGCATTTAAGGGTTCATACTGGAGAAAAGCCTTTTAAATGTGATATTTGTTCTTACACTGCGTCACATAAAGGTACTCTTAAAGATCATCTAATAATTCATACTGGAGAAAAGCCTTTTAAATGTGATATTTGTTCTTACACTGCATCACAGAAAGGTAGTGTGAAACAGCATTTAAAAGTTCATACTGGAGAAAAAAGTTTTAAATGTGGTATTTGTTCTTACACTGCATCACAGAAACGTAGTCTTGAACAGCATTTAAGAGTTCATACTGGAGAAAAGCCTTTTAAATGTGATATTTGTTCTCATACTACAGCATCCAGAAGTCATCTTCAACGACATTTGAGAATTCATACTGGAGAAAAACCTTTCAAATGTGATTTTTGTTCTTATACTACATCACAGAAAAGTACTCTTAAAGACCATTTAAAAGTTCATACTGGGGAAAAACCTTTTAAATGTGGTATTTGTTCTTACACTGCATCGCAGAGAACTCATGTTTATAAGCATTTAAAACTTCACACTGGAGAAAAACCTTTTAAATGTGTTATTTGTTCTTACACTGCAGCACAGAAGAGTCATCTTCAAAGGCATTTAAGAGTTCATTCTTGTGTCATAAAGAAACTTGGAGACAACACGCTAAGGCATGAAGGTACAACAGAGAACTAGAAATGGATTATATAGGTAAGGCCAATAGATTCAAAAAAATGGCTGGCATTAGTAATGATGATAAATGCAGATTTTGTAAAGTGATCAAAAGTGTAGCACATCTATCTGGGTGCCAGACCCTGCTGACTTGAATGGGTGGAATCAAAGGCTTTTTGTCTCATCAATTCATCACCTTTTACTGACTGTCTTCAATCCCTCTCTCTCTTCACTATCACTATTATAACAGACACTGCTCTTCTGAACTCTCTATCTGCATGCCTACCCCTTTAAGGAGAGCATGCAGCACCAGACTTTTTACACTTTCTCATTCTTTTTCTATTGAACACTGTAATGCAAGGTCAATCAATACTTCATCGTTCATCTACTCAACTGGTCAACTCTGGAACAATCTTCCTCAATCCATCTTTCCTCCTGTCTAATCCCTCCAATCTTTCAAATGCAGTGTTTTTAGGCATCTCAAAAACCCTGAACCTTGATTTTGGCTTTTTTTTTTTTTTCTTTTATGGGGGAGGGCACTTTTGTAGGTGTTCACCTTTGGCCCCTCCTTTCTACATAAAAACAAAGTTGGTTTCTAAATTTCCCAATGATACCAAGGTAGTTCCAGTTACAAATATAGGAAATGCCTGTAGACTGCAGGGGGATCCTGATGGCTTGGTTGGACTAGTAAATGCAACATAGGAAAACCAAGCTTATCCTTAACCTAAGAAGATTAGAATACCAGGAAAGATTAAAGGAGCTGGATATGTTTAGTTTTGAGATATGTTTGACATTCAAAATGTTTTCATGTTTGGACAATTAAGATGTACATAACTTTTTCTCATGAGAGGCTGATGGGATAACTCATGGGCATAAGAAAATTAGAAAACAGACTTGTAGACTTGAGCTATGAAAAGACTTTTTCAGTCAGAGAAGTAGATGTTTGGAATGATTTGCCATATAATGTGGTAAACAGCAGCTCATTAGTTAATTTTAAGCAAAATTTGAACACCTTCATGAATAAGAGAGTTTGTAGATTGTAAATATTGTATATTCTTAGCATAAGTTACGCAGGCTACTTTGGTTGTAGTAAATAGTTGTATGTTAATTGGCTGACTTGAGATTGATATTTTGCTAGATTTTATTATATTATTATTATTATATTATAAAATATACCTCATGACTTGAATAACCTTGATAGTTGAAGTGGCTTTGTTTTCCAAATGAAATGTATTGTAATGACTTAGAGGTGCACTGGAACTTCATTCCAGCTGATTAGTTCCAGCCAGAACCACAAATTTTCAAGAGTTCCAGTCTTCTTAAATTATGTATTGTTTAAATTAAATAAAATTTAAAGAAAACGTGTACAATTTATAATCACTACTTTATTCTTACTTATAATTATCAACTAGTTGTAAATCATTCATTTGCGAATGGCACAAAGCTGTTTATTAAATATATTATGGGAGGCTGTATGTTGTAGAGAGAATTAGATAGACTTTTTGGTTTCCCTTTATAGTTTAGATGCCTGAGACTTATGATGACACACCCTCTTTGGGTGAATACTGAATATGCCTCAGACCTCATTGGCTTTTAGCTATCCATAAAATTTTTGTCTTCTATTTCAATATACTTCACATTTAGAGTCAGATCTATAGTTTAGGGGGCTAATATACAGAAAAGACTGCTTCTGGCTTCAGGTAATGAATTATACTTTTATACAGTGGGTGTATTAAGGATTTTTGGGCCCTGGGGCCAAAATATTCTTCTGGCTCTTCAACAAGGTAAATCTTTGAGTCATGTAAATTAATAAAACCATTTATTTCTAAATCAAATAATGCAAGTTTTACAAATATACCAAGCTGCTACAATTACACCAAACCAATTACACAACTACCAGTCCACTACTAATCTATTGCACAAAAGTTGATCACAAAATCATCCACCATCAACCTACAAAAGTTTTTTGTGCTGCTTCGTATCGCTAATTTTTCCAATCACAAGCTCAGTATTTAAATTCTGCAAAATATTGTTTTCTATGCATAACAATGACAGACTTTGCAATTTCTTTTGGATTAGCATTTGATGTTTACATTTTTAATCATGCTCAAATGAGAAAAAGAACGCTCTGCAGTTGCATTTGACATCATCAAACACAAATAAATGCGATAAACAATGAAATCATTTGGGAAAACAGCCCTCAATTTGTGAATTTCCTGTAGTACTCCTAATGGGCGAGTGTCAGCTAAAGCATTTTGTTTGACAAATGGTACAAAATGCTGAAACTCAAATGGGAAGCTGTCCTCAAAATCATTTGGGTAATGGACTAGCCAGATTTTTTGTTGCTTTTGATGCTACCTCTGAAGTTAGTTGAGAGATATTGTTGAGCATTCCAAATTTATCATTGATATCATTATAAATATCAGCCCCTAAAATAGCTGGGCCCTGGGGCCTGGCCACCCCCTTTAATACGCCACTGCTTTTATGGACCAATTTTAGACAATGATTTCAAATATGATAGTGTTGTTTCTTGTGCAAATGCTCAGTTTTTGAGTTATTGTATTTGGGTTGTTAGGTTAGGTTTTTATAAGTGTTTTAACCCTATATTTTCACTCCTCAAACCCCTGCCCACTTTTGTTGGGGGTTCAATATAATAGGGGGAAGAAGGGGTAACTCCAGGAAAATATTTGTACAAGAAATATCACCACTGAAAAGAGGAAAAAAAATTTATCTAGAAAAACATTTGTTTGTGTCTGAACCCAGGAGTGGTCCTTTTCTGTATAATTACTATATATATGTATATATATATATATATATATATATAAGAATATTTTTACACCAAACATTGTTTAGGAAGTTAAATAGAATTGACATGCAAAGTGTTTTTCAGATATCACAGATAAAGCCTAAACACACAGATAGGGAAGAGATTGGAAAAGAATATTAATGGGAAAATAACAGCCTGGTTAACTACAAATGCATAAGCTAGGAAAAGTAGTATAATTTATTGACAAAATATTAAAATCTCAAACCAAGTTGGCCCCCTAATCAGAATGAAAACTACAGTTTTTATGATCTTTTGGCTGATGCATTAATCTCTTGTTGTGGGGCAACTAGAGAACCCACCTGGATTTAACTCTGGGAGCAGTTCTTCTGATGGTAGGAATCCAATTCTACTAGCCAGCCACAAAGTATATACAAAGCAAGTAGACTGGAAGGCAGGAGATGAAGCTGTACTCAAATATCTTTTCCTAAGCAGTGCACTGGGCATCAAGTGAGCAGGGACCATTCACAAAAATGTCAAGCAGGAAGAGCAGGACCACCACAGTGCATTCAAACAATGGAAAGCAAGCAGTATATGCTGAAATGTTAAGGAGTGGGTGCAAGAAAGTGTTCAGGCAAATAAAGGAAGAGAAAGGACTTCAGGATAAGCAAGAATGAACAGGAATAAAAAGCACAGTACAGGCAAACCCTATGCTACTCAAAACTAATTCAAGAATTTTCCCATGACTTGAAAATATTACCCAATTTAGTAAACTTATTCAGGGCCATTTCTAGCATTTTGGGGGTCCTAGACAAGATTTTTTTTAGGGCCCCCAACCCCATTAGTAGATCATTTGCCAGATATGCATCAAAACATCTGCCTTATATATATATATATATATATATATATATATATATATATATATATATATACATACCCGGGTGTCCGAGAATTATCTGTACAATTTTTGGCTGTTATTAAAAGTCAACCATGAAGTGTAGAAATTCCAGTGTTGTCCTATTTTACAGAGAATCTCATTAAGTTTTTTCTGATACCACATTTTGACAAGTTTTTTAGAAATGTACGCGGGTGACAAACATTGATGATTTAAAAGCAAGAATCACAGCTGCTATTGAGCAAATTGATGTGGATATGCTGCAGCGTACATGGCAACATTTGGAGTATCGATTGGATGTTTTGCGAATCACTAATGGTGCACATATCGAATGTTTGTAACAACGTTACTTTAATAAAAGAAACTTTTGAAAATACAGATTCTAAATAATCTTGTTTAAGAATTTTACGTGTGTTATCAAGAATTTTTTTAAAAGATGAAATTGTACAGATAATATAATATTCGGACACACTGGAATTTCTAAAAAACTTGTCAAAACTTGGTATCAGAAAAAACTTAATGAGATTCTTTGTAAAATGGGACAACATTGGAATTTCTACACTTCATGGTTGACTTTTAATAACAGCCAAAAATTGTACAGATAATTCTCGGACACCCTGTATATATATATATATCAGGTCATCCCATAAGTAATGTCATTTTTTAGATTGGAATTTGAAGGACAAAAAAAAACTCAACTGAAACTTTTTAATCTAGTATATATTTTCCATTGGAATCAATGACACACTGCCAATATCCTACAAGCTTTTCAATGCTGTTTATAAAATTCAGGCGGTTTTGAAGCAAAAAAATGTACAAAGACTGGTGTGCAGGTCATCTAAAGAAGTATACTGTTTCTTGTCAAGATAGTTTTGCAGACTCCTGAAGAGATGATAATCTTAAGGCACAAGGTCTGGAGAATACGGAGGATGTAGAAGTTTTTCCCACCCAAGCTCCTCAATTTTTGCAGAAGTGATCCGAGTGGCATGAGGACGTGTGTTGTCATGGTGGAACACGATTCCTTTCTGATTAACCAAAGGTGGTCTCTTTTCTTTTAGTGCAGTGTTCAATCGATCCAGTTGTTGACAGTAGACTTGAGCGGTGATTGGTTGGTTGTGTGGTAAGGTTTCAAAGTGGATTACACCACCTTTATCCCACCAAACACAGCAACACCTTCCGAGGGTGAAGATTTGGTTTTGGCTGTGGTGTCGCTGGTTCTCTGGCACAAACCCACTGTCAACAGCACTTAACATTGTGGTACAGTATCCACTTTTCATCACCAGTCACTAAATGGTGCAAAAATGGATCTTGGAGTTCACAGGAATGAAGAGCTGTGCTAATGTTTACCCCGCACCCTCAGATTGTCGACCAACAATTCATGTGGCATCCATTTTCCTAACTTAGGCACTTTCCCAAGGGGATGAATTGATTTTCCAGGCCAATTCTTTGACAGTTGTTGAACAGTCTTCTTCAAGTGTGGCTAACAGCTGGTCATCATCAAACTCAGCAGGGTGTCCAGAGTGTGCTGCATCTGTCAAACAGCAGTCACCATTCCTAAACTTTTGAAGCAGAATATCATTGCCATAAACATCCTGAATGTTTCGCGTTGCTTCAGTAGCACTATTCCCTTTTTTGAACTCGTAAAGCATTATATGCCTGATATGCTCTTCTGATACCACCATGTTTATGAGGGGTTCACATAAAGCAAAACACAGGTCTTCACTGGTCAAGGTCTGTAAAGTATGTAGCAAAACAGGATAGATCTCTTAGATGTAACCTTCAGAAAATTTATGCTTAAGCCGAGAAGGACTAGTTTAAACTTAATATATCGTAAATACGACATTACTTATGGGATGACCTGATATATATATATTAGGGTGTTTCATAAATGAGAACCACATTATATTTTTAATCCACATAGATGCCCGTGTTCGTTTTACATATTTATCACTCCTGGCCAAAAATGAGACTCCTTCGACAACAATAAGGGGTCCCGAGAAATCATGCCTTATGTCAGAGAGCACAGACTCATCACTTCATCATTATTCCCCCCCTTCTGCTTCTTCGGAAAATCCTTCCTGTTCTTGAAAACTGCTTTCAGCAGATACTGTTTGTCTTCTTCCTTCGTTGTTAGGGCAGTATTGAATTTCTTGATGAGAGCGATCCCCCGTTCAGCCGAGTCATTCACCACAGCCAGGATGCGGACCCTAGCTAGGCCTGCCTGGTAGTGTGGGTCGCTTTCCCAAGACAAAGCGGGATTTTCGATGAAGAGATCCTTCGTCCTCGAGGTAACGAAATCCGAAATCTTCTTTCCTTTGAAGGAGCCGAGGACAGTCTTCCCCTCCAGATGCTTCAACGCTTTCCTCGATGCTGGCTTGGTGAGGTTCTCTCGCATCCTTTGTTTCTCTTCCTGAGGAACCCCTTGATCGAAGAATGCCAAGCCAACCAGCGTCTCGGAGAAGTACCAGAGGTGTCGTTTCATGGCTGCTTGCGCTTGCTTGGCGACGTCGACGATCACGGCATCTTCCTGCAGTATTTCCAGGTCCATCAAGAACTCCAGATCCACACGTGGGGCCTACTCTGCTCTTGTCACACGGCTCCAAACCTTTGCATAGGCCAGGGCGATGAACAGGCAGATTTCTGTGACTCTTTTCAGCTCCCGCCCGGTCATCCTGAACTGGTCCTGAAGGAGGTACAGCTTCAATCCGTAATTGGCTTTCGCCATCCACCGCGCATGGTGGTATGCTCCTGCCTTACACAGTGGCACATTGGCGACAATCTCTTTCCGAGAAAGAGGATAACCAGTTGAAGAAGTTCTTGGTAGTCATCCCGCGGCTGACCAGAAGCCAGAGCTTCCCTCATGACAAGGACAGTTCGGTCCTTGAGACCCTGAAGACGTCCAGCGATGCTGCAGCTATCTGAATCAATAGCAGTGGTGATAAGAGATCGGTCGATAAAACACCACTTCTCTTGGAATCTTTTGAAGATCCCAGTCTCGGGCCCAGAGGTGGGGCCCATCGAAGACTGGAAGACTTGGGCCAGGACGATTTCGTACATATGGTGCCTGCGTGCTAGGTAAAGAAGTTGCTTCCCGAGACCCTCCTCAATCTTGACGCAGGCTCTCACGTGAATCCCGGTGTTCAATGCCATTGTGTCAAATGATAACCCCTTGATTTGTGTGGACAGGTCGTGTTCCCGCACAAGATCAATACAGATGCGTGCCATCTCTGCTCCCGTGCCAGCTGGAACTTTCGGAACTCCAAGCAGCTTCTCCTGGCCATTCCTGGTGACCAGCACAGCAATCCAGTCCACAGATCCGTCACCTGTGATTTCAGGCAGCATTTTCCAGTCCTAGTGCAACACCAAGGGCTCCTCAGGACAGAATTCTCCCTCTTGATACGCCTCTGCTGCTTGCTTCCAAAGTGACTGGTAAGCACGATACATTGTGGAAGAGGAGATGGATACCTCGCTCAAATCATGCCCCAAGGATTGCGCGACGACGGGGTAGGACATTGCTGCATCACAATAAGAAATGTTCATCTGGTCGTACGCGACAGCCACATCCTGAGTGATGAGGTTCCTCGACCGCTTCCTTGGAGAAGGACATGAAGCAGACGTGGAGGTTGTCAAGGAGGGATCATCTTCCGCAGATGGCGACGCCGAGGATGAGGAGCTGTCTTCAAGAGTAGCAGCTTCTGTAACTGTCTTGGCCTGCTTGAATTCCTGATGTTGTCTCTCCTCCTGCTGTTCCTCTTGACACCTTTTCATACTCTCCATTTGGGCCAGCTTCATGTCTGCTGATCCCATACTGCTCTCTGTTGGGTCCTCCTGCTGACTCTTGTAGAAGAGCTTGTCTTCCTCGTTTGTCATCATAGAAAGGGCATTGGAATGACCAATATCGAGGATTTCGTTCTTGAGTTCCGCCTTGAACATGTCCTCCGCAACATGACAGCTCTCCTCGGATCTGTTCCTGCTTTTCACCAACTTGTCGTAACGCTGGAGCAGAACTTCCATTTTCTGAAGGGCGCTGTCCTGCCTCATAGTAGGGATCCTTGCTCTTTTCCAGAACACCATCACAGCATCCAAACAGAGGTTCAGACACTTTCTCCATCCTAGGTTTTCCTGTTTTTGATGGAAGAAGCACTTTTGCAAGACTTGCAACTTCGTCGGCAGGCGGCTACCCAGGATCTCCTTATTCGGGTGTCCAATGAGCCAAACCTCTTTCTTGCTTCGAGTTGCCATGTTTATCTGCAATGAGGAAATATACGACTTAGAAAAGAGTACAAATACACAATAGTAGACACAACGAGGACAAAACTCAACAACTGACACAAAGGACAGAGAGCAGTGCACCCTTCCGTCAGGAAGCAAGTCAGTCAACTAACACTAGAACAGCTGAAATTAGAAATACCTAAGCAATCTGAAACATCAAATCTTGGGACCCCTAAACGTGTTCTGATGAGTTTCCTCGGCAAAAGGAACGGGGACATCAATGTGGATTGAACTTCCTTCCACTTCATCCATCAACCACACTGCCGTGAAACACACTAATATATATATTAGGGTTTCTCATTTCCCGGCCTTTTGCTTATCCCGGGATTCCGGGATAAAAATGATTCCCTTCCCGGGATCCCGGGAAATCCCGGGATATAATTAATTATATTTAAAATATATTATAAAATAAATTAACCTAGAAAAGAGGGGGTATAATTATTTTTTATTTTTTTTCATAGTCATTTAATAAGTTCTGCAATCTCCATGATGGGCAAAATAAAATAATATTGCTGTGAAAAATATGTATTAAAAAAATACTTTTGATTACATAGAAAATTTTCACAAATAAAAAAATTGCTCCGTTTCATTGAAAACTTAATGAATACAACGAAAAAAAAATTGCCTTTGAATTGCTTAGAAAATTTAAAGAAAAAATAAAAATTACCTTCAAATTGCAAAGAACTTCAATGAATTCAACCACCAAAAAATTATCACTGTGAATTTTTATAGTACGATTTCAAAAAAAAAGATGGTCAATACTTCGATCACTCAATCTTGTTCTCATTTTAGTCACGAAAGTCCTGCTGCTGAGAATGCCCTTTCCGATTCTATTGACGGGGTGGAATCGTCTTTAATGCATTCAAGAGAAGAGAGATGTTCTGCGTTTTTTTCGCCCGTAGCCTCGAAGATCTCTAGTTCCTTTTTAAGGTGCTTTGCAGCGCTTGCTTTGCTGTCTAGTGTTCTTGATTTCTCTACCTCGGCTGCTTTAATAGCTGCATCAAACCTTTCAGCTAGAGTCATCGAAGATGACTGAGGGACAGCTGATTCTTGCACATCATTATCTTCATCTTCTCTCACTAGAGGTAGAATCAGCAGGTACTCCAAAAAGGCGATCTAACATCTGCTTTGCTGATGAAATTAACATAGACTTGGTTGGTAAGGCTGGCAAACTTCTGTCACTTGCGAAAGTTGCGACCTTTTTATAATTCTTTCCACTATTGAGGTATTGTATGAGGCCAGTCAAGTTCTCATTTCTTCTCTCTGTTATGCGTCGAATGAACGACTCCTTTAGTTTTTTTGAAAAAGGTGTGTTTAGTTGATTTAGTTCGTTCAAAATGAAAGAAAAAACACCTTCTGATGAAGTAAAGTCGATTCTCTGTTGCCCAGCTTTTCTGCTCCAACTTTTAATGGCTCCAGCGATGCCACAATGTCACGAATTACAGGAACTTCTTGTTTGTCAAGGTCAAAATTGTCCATATCTTTATTGCAGTCGATGAGAGCTTTCGATACGGATGACCTTTTTTGATAAATCGCTCCAGCATGGCTAAAAGACTATTTCATCTGGTTTTGGAATCCAGCAATAGATGCAAACTTTTTCCTTGTTCCTGTTGAACATATCCTTGTAAGATGTTATTCTTTAAAGGTGATTTGCGAAATTTTTTTGCTATTTTTCTGACTTTATTGATGATTTGAGACACGTTGATTTCTTTACCTACAGTGTCGTGCGATCCAAATGAAATATCTATCTCGAACGGATCCTCATCAAAGCGCTCACACAAAACACTTTCAAAATCAATACTATGATTGAAATCTTCTCCATCTTCATCTATGTTGTCATTATGTTCGTCATCTTCAGTTTGAATTTCTTCAGAAAGAGTGATTGCAATATACCGGATTTCCGGACAGGGAGAATTTCCCGGGAAATTTAAATTAGCTAAAAATCTCCCGGGATCCCGTAAAGAACCCTAATATATATATATATATATATATATATATATTATATATATATATATATATAGAAACAGCGTAAGTATAGAGAGGAGTCCGGCATCATAGGAAAAATTACCGTAATAAAAAAAGAAAACAAAAGCTTTTATTTACAGAACATGCTCAATATGTCCACCATTATTTTCAATACACAAATTCAGACATGATACCCAGTCAGCAAGCACACAGTGAATGATGTCAGGAGTAATGGTGTTACACACCCCAATAATGCGCTGCCGCAAATGTTCAACACACCTAATTTTCTCTGCGTATACCAGCGCTTTCAAGTGGCCCCAGAGATAAAAATTTAGTGGCGTGAGATCTGGGCTTCTAGCTGGCCATTCCACAGGCCCTCGACGTCCTATCCAATGACCAGGGAATTGTTGGTACAGGTATTCCCTTACTTGGGTGCTGTAATGTGCAGGAGCGCTGTCTTGCTGGAATCATGTTGGGAAATTTCCTTCTTCGTTCAAGTCACTGGGAAATACCTCTTCTTTGAGCATGCACCTTGTTCCTTTGAAGAGGTATACCAGTGAGGGTTGTTTTGAGACCAGTAGCTGGTGTTCTGTTGATTTACCTCACCATTTCCATAAAAAATAGCCTCATTGAACAGAATGGTGGATGGATGGGAAATTGGCATCCCGAGCATAAATTATGGTTTGTAAAAATAGAAAATATGAATTTCTTCTATGATGCTGAACTTACGGGTCACCCTGTAATATATATATATATATATATATATATATATATAAAATATATATATAAAATATACAGTATAAGACTGAGTATATGCAAAAACCAGCATGATTGCACTGCCTCATGGATGGAAAAGTTAGAGAGATGGGGCTATATAATATAATATATATATTATATATATATATATATATATATATATATATAATATATATATATATATATATATATAATACCTTTAATTAGGTACTCAGGTTTGCCGGGCCAAGGGGGCTCGCACACCTCGTGGGTTGTTAGGGTTTCCTCAACTCGGTGTGGGTGAAGAGTTACCTAGTTGGTTTTTTTTTCCATGTATCCCGGAATTTCTTTTGTCTTGACTCGGTCTTGGGCGTCTGTCAATTGTAGTATCACCCCCTCCCCTCTGTTTGTATTTTGCAGTCTTGGGGTCATTGGGTGCACCTGCTGGGGGGCATCGCTCCGTGTCTGAGCCTTGCTCTGGGGACGATATGGGTGCCTGGACCGCTGCTGCGTCTGGATTGTGTCTTTGCTAGGCCCTTAATGGACACATCTCTGTAGAGCCAATCTGCTGTTTTTAAAACGACAGTCAGTTTGGGGGGCAGGCTACCCAGGATGTTGGGCCCGTGCCTTGAAGGATGCAGCGGAGGATGGTACATTGCCTTGGGTCTGAGGCTGTCCTTTTTGTAATGCTATTGTTTATGGGTTCCATTTCAAAACTTCACTCCCCTCCTGTTGACGACTGGCCTGCCCTTGGATTTGGATAAGACTTCTACTCCTGGTCATTCAGTGGCCTCTGCCTCCACTGGATTGACCTTAAAGCCATATGGCCCCCTCTCGTCATCTGCGGTGTCTGGCTCTCGTGGCTGGACTCGTGGTGGCTGTAGGGCGGGGTCTTCGCAGCCCTCGTTCTCTCACCCACTCTCTGTTACCATCGCACATGGACCTGTCTCTGATGTCAATTTCTGTCCGATGGACAGGTTCCTTGTTCTCCACCCTTCCACTGGCTCCCTTCCGAGCAACTCGGAATGGGTGTTTCAGTTTCTTAAGATGGTGGGGGTTCACTGTCGTTATATCTGCCCTCTGAAGGATGGGTCTCTTCTTTTGAAGTCCCATTCTTCAGGGGTGACTG
>JAJOZX010001615.1:715000-730000 GCA_023014485.1 Bathynomus jamesi
GGCAAGTGAAGATCATGAGTTTTTCAATACCTCACAGTACTATGGGGGGCACCGCTCGGCCGAGGAATCTCTTTAAATGGGGTGTGTAAGGACAGAGTATCCCCTAACCCAAGACGCTGCCTCCCTATATCCCACAACACTTGTGTTGAGCTGTGGGATCTATCCCCACAAAGGCTTAATTTTACTACCTTAAACTATACCCTTTCTATCAACATGCGCGTCTAATCGATTTTTAAACATGTTTATAGACGTGCTACTAATTACTTCTACCGCTAGGAGCTCCAGTTGCTTGACTTGAAGTTGAAGCACTAACATCAGTAGATTCTTCGTCTCCTCCAGATGTTGAAACAAGTTTCAGTTCAGTCTCAGTCTCTTTCTGAGTCTTCTGGAGGAAACGATCCATCTTCTTTAGAACTTCAAATAATCAGTAAACACACTAAAATCGCTAAAAAAGACCGTCCGGAATTGCTTAAAAATGGACCGTCGCTCCTCATTTCGGTCCTCACTGAGAAAAGGACCGACTTTCCCGCTCACTGTCCTTTCACGGTCCTTAAAAAGGACCGAGTTCCTGGAGTTCGGTCCTTTTGGAACTCGGTCCTGCCCACTTTTGTATATATGTATGTCACAACCATGCGATTTACCATTTCTATGCTTGAACAGTATCCATGTTTGCGCCATTAGGAGTTCGCTGTAAACAGCGAATGTCCCTCTCTTCGCTGTGCCTCTCTAATTCGTCTCCTTTGATTTCTCCCAAATAATGACATACTGTACGTAGAGTAAATCACTCTGACGTCATAAAGTAACTTAGTTTCCTTCACGTTTCGATCACGTGCTTAGTATGAGGCTATCCTTAGTATTCAATGTATGGTACATTCTTTAATACTAATAAAAGCCTTACTATCTATAAGTCATTATTTATATGTTGTCCTGTCTGGTGTTATGCAATATAAATATTATTCAACTATACTCGTGATGCAACCACACTCATTCATACATCCATGTTCCTTCTTGACCGTTGTCCTTTATTAATTTTATCACCTATTACCTATTTTATTACCTATTACCCATTGTCTACTTATGCCCTATCAACTTATCAGTCTATGTTTACTCGTGTCTATATTACGCACACAACCTATTGTGTGACGAATGATGTGTGTACACTACTGTGTGCAGTCGTACATGTCTATTGACGATCATGATTACGTACATGTATTCTTTTTGTTTTATTTTTTATTATTTCACCTCTCGCAAGTTATTTATTATTGCTGAGACGAAGGTTCGAATTCCGATTACGTCGTCAAAAGCGAGCCTCTGAATTCGAACTCTTCTCTCTTGCCTCTGCTACCAATTTATAACGTTAAAATGTGATGTTATATTATTATAATATACCATATTGTTCCCTGCCAGGCTACTGGTTAATATCTACTTAGACACATAGTTATCCACGTTCTCATTACCTGTACTTACTACTTCTACCTAATTGTCATTCAAATTCCGTTACTTATGTCTTACGTTATCATTAATGTCCGTGTACTTTCAAATGAAAAGTACACCGTATCTTTTCTCCGCTTTCCTCATCGCTGGCTAATTAGACTTTCAAACTATAATAACCAACCATTCTTCTAATAATATTTGACATAATTTGGCGTAATCACTGTTAACTATAAATATATATAATTGTCGTTAATCCCCTTTAAATTATAAAACAACGGAGAACTCTCCTTCATTATTTAAATTGTGTTACCTATTCAGATTACTTCAGTATTAGATATGTCAATTAACAAATTGCTAAAATTGTAATTAACGGTAATTAATGTATGTAATATAATGTAATTTATGTACTTAATGTACTCTGTACATGTCGGTCCCCCGACATTATGTCGCCACCCAAAAGTGTATACCTTACAAAAATTAGTATTTTTTTTGGTTAACTTTTTGCTTAAATTATGCTTAACGTCAGAATTCTTTAGCTCTCCAGCTAAAGTGGGAGCTTAACCTTCAACTGCAGTCCCCCAAAATTGAGGCTTATTTATTTCTTGTATTGTAAATTAAATCATTCCTGCCGTAGCCCTCGCCCGAGGAGGCTAAGCCCCCCTCGCCTTAAATTCCTGCCTGAGTTCTTGATACCAGAGGTTGCACCTCCCTCACTTTAAATTTCCTCAATACGAGAGGTGGCTCCTCTCCCACTCTAAATTCCTGCCTGAGGTTTAGACCAAGGAGGCCAAGCCTCCTCATTTTAAATTCCTGCAGTAACTCTTACTCGAGGAGGACAAGCCTCCTCGCTTTCAATTCCCACCTTAACTATTGTGAAATGGGGGTCGAACCTCTACCCCTGTAAATTCCTGCTTGAGCTGTTGTTGTAAGAGGTAAAACCTCTCCCCCTGTAAACTTCTGATTACACTAGGCAACAAAGATTTTGTTACAGAAGACCAAATAGGTGCTCCTAGCTAATTTCGGTATGCTGATTTCAAATCTATAATTAGATTTTTTCTATCACGTCTAGATTTTGTGTAAAATGCAAATCACTTTTAGTAAAATTTTCTACCACGTCCAGATTTTGGTTTTAATCGGCTTAATGCCAGTAATATGAAACTTGCTTTTCAAGGTTAAAGCAATTTTTTTTGCCAACTATATACAAATTCGAACAATTTTGATAAATAAAATTTATCCCGAGTTGGCAACACTGAGTCAAGAGCATAGTAACGGGCAACGGCCCAACGGTCAGTCGCTACGTGACAGTCAAGCAGAACGGTTGTTGAAGCTCTCTGCTGATGAGCAAGTGACAGGTTGTGGTGACTTGTGTGTTTTTATAGCATTTGTTTTGTACTACGGTGTGTATTTCTTTTTTTTGCACATCGTAATAATTACTTTCTACGTTTTTTCAGATATTGTATGGTAATTCAAAATGGCATCAAATAGACGTGCTTGTGTAAATCACCAGACAACTTCTGCTTTGTCTGTGGACAATATACACCTAAGCCACAACGTAGAAACATAACAACAAAGATTAAACTTGCCTACAAGTGTTATTTTGACTGTAAGTTAGGAGACCAACAGAGGGACTGGGCACCACATATTTGCTGTGCACAGTGCAATGCAATGTTAATAGCTTGGATGAATGGTAAAAGAAAAGCTATGCCGTTCTCAGTCCCCATGGTTTGGCGTGAGCCGAAAAATCACTTCAATGATTGTTATTTTTGTTTGACAAAGATTGCTGGTTTCACAAAGAAAAACAAATCAAAGATCACGTACCCAAACTGCGAATCAGCAATGAAACCAGTACCATATGATGAAACAAATCCACCACCAGTTCCACCAGCAACGATAACAGACAGCAGTTCATCTGAAGATTCTGCTAGTGATATAGAAACAGGGAAAGATGGCATATATGTTCCAGATGCAAATATTTCCCCACATTTGTTAAGTCAAGCGGAGTTAAATGACTTAGTGCGCGATTTGGAATTACCAAAAGAAAAGGCAGAGTTGCTTGGTTCAAGACTTCAAGAATTTAATCTTCTCCAACCAAACACCAAAGGTTCCCATTTCCGCCATCGCCATTTGCAGTTTTCATCATTTTACTTACAGGAAGAAAACGTTTGTTTCTGCCACGATATCAGTGGTCCGATGCAAGGGATTGGCTGTCGCTATGATCCAAAAGAATGGAGACTGTTCATTGACTCTAGTAAAGCTAGCCTTAAAGCTGTATTACTGCACAACGGCAATGAAAAACCTTCAATACCTGTAGCACATGCCACTGGCCTTAATGAGACTTATGAATCGATGAAACTGCTGCTAAGACTCATCAAATATAAGGACCACACATGGAATATTTGTGGCGACCTTAAAGTTGTATCATTACTTCTTGGGTTACAGTTGGGCTACACAAAGCATATGTGCTTTTTGTGTCTATGGAACAGCAGAGATGACAAGAACCACTACAAAAAACATGATTGGCCATCTAGAACTGAACATGTTGTTGGTAAATACAATGTGAAACACCCAGCACTTATTGACCCTCAGAAAGTACATCTTCCACCACTTCACATTAAACTTGGCCTTATGAAAAATTTCGTGAAGGGTATGGATCATCAAGGTAGTGGTTTCCAATATTTAAAGGATAAATTCAAAGGAATATTGACAGATGCTAAGCTAGAAGCTGGAGTTTTCACTGGACCACAGATCCGCAGTGTCATCCACGACTCATCGTTTCCATCTAACCTAAATGAGAATGAACTAGGAGCATGGACATCTTTCGTTGAAGTTGTCAAAAATTTTCTTGGAAACCACAAAGCTGAAAACCACCGTAAACTCGTAGAAAACATGCTTAAATCTTATGAAATAATGGGATGCAGAATGTCTTTGAAAATTCATTTTTTACATTCTCATCTTGACTTCTTCCCGGCCAACCTTGGGGCTGTAAGTGACGAGCATGGTGAGCGCTTCCACCAACAGATCTCAGTTATGGAAAACAGATACCAAGGTAATTTCAACCCAAATATGATGGGAGATTATTGTTGGTTCCTGCAGAAGGAGAGCTCGTCATCCTACAAGTGACAAAGGAAGAGGACACACCAAAGTTTCACTTAAGAACAGGAATTTGCCTTTCAGTAGTAACAACAAAATACTAACGCGCTTTGGGTGGATGGTTGGGCGCAGGGGTGGTAACTCGCCAGCGGAATTCCGCTGTCTGTCTTAAGCCAGAATAAAGGAGGAAAGACATCCCTGTTCACTAATTATTTAAGTATGCTTAACATAAAACGTGGCACGGAAAAGTAGCTTAGACGGCTTTCGTAATAGAAGCGGGTGAGAAAAAAAATGAAAAATAGGGGTTTTCGGTTACACAAAATCTGGACGTGATAGAGAAATTTTGATATCAGATCTGAAATCAGCATCAGCGCTTTAGTAGGAATCAGTAGTTCACGTGTCTGTAACAAAAAAAAAGTTGAAATTTGTTGCCTAGTGTTATTTATCAGTGCCTCGTTCTGTATATACTTTATAAATAAAAAAATTTATGAGTGAACTAAAACTCCAATTTTATAAGTGAAGTGTTTCTATTCATCCCTTCGGGAAAAAAACAAACTCGGTGGAAACTAATTTTTTGTTGATACTCGGATGCTCTCGGCCAAGGCCGAGCTTACCCAAGAAGGACCACCTTCGTTGGATTGTCCAAAGTGCATTAACCCTAAAAAGTCGCAAGCGGGCAGAGGCTCGCACAACGTATGCGCGACATGTATACACATATATATATATATTAGGGCGGGTCATACTATGCATTTTTTTTAAATCAATGGAGAGGGGTGTTCAAATGACATATTTTGGTGTATAGAACACAATTCTGAAGAAAATATTTAATTCTGATAACCCTAACCTACATCATTTTGCAGTTGATTATTATTAAATTGTTGATTATTTTACTATTGTAGTTACCCCAGAATGTCTTCACGTTTTCTATCAAGGCTGCTCACGTTATCTCTCATAGAGCATTGTTCTAACTAATTCATATAAACACACAATGTAATTCATATAATAATAATAATATTTAAATACTCAAATAAAAAGGTGTGCCATTCCACTTAATTGTAATTATCATACAGTTTGGTATATGAAATATTTTGACGGTTTTCTGGCGTGCATAAGGCCATTTTCTGAGCCACCTTTCTCAGAGGCTAGAATGTAACGTTTCAGAACATTCTAAAACGTTTTGTGAAATATTTAGTGACTCATGATTTATGAAGCTATTTTACCACCTCGGCTTGCAGTGAGGGGATAGATTTAGTGATTATCTACTGATATTTTTTTTGTTACTGTTCACATGTGAGTATTATTCTGTTATATATGATGAGATTCAAAACTGCCCTTGCTAGTGTAAGGTATGGCATAGGGCTGAGGCCAACTGCAGCGATAGCAACAGCAGCTCTGATTGACGCAGGAATCATCACAGAAGACAATACAAGTAAAGTGATTGGTAAGAGCAAGGTCAAGAGAGGACAGGAGAAGTTGATGAGAGAGCTGGGGGAACAGTTCGAGAAGAAGTGCAGGGAGGAGTGGGGGATCTCTTGCATCCTCTTTGATGGGCGGATTCACCTGAATGTGATGATGGAAGCTGAGGGCAGTGACCAATCTTTTCCCGCAAAGATCAAGGAAGAACACTATAGTGTTGTTAGTGAGCCTGGCAGCTACTATCTGTTCCACTTTACCCCACTATATATATATATATATATATATATATATTATATATATATATATATATATATATAATGTATATACACACACATACACGTGTATATGTATATATACACATACCCTAGGTGGCCTAGTGGTTAAGACGCTGGGCTGCTGATGGGGCGTGGTTCGGATTCCACGTTAAACTGTAGGTCTAAGGTGGAGTGAAAAGCTTGACCTTCGTCAGAATGAACAATTCCGGCGGAATTCTGATCAATCGAGGGCCATGGTGTAGTGGATAGCATATCTGACCGGCAATCGGAAGATCCCGAGTTCGATTCCCAGGTGGTTACCTCATTTTTCATTTGTTCTTTCTCCCTCCTCATCTTGTGCGGAACGTTCTTCTATACCAGCGTTATTCTTTACATATATATATATAATATATATATATATATATATATATATATAATATATATATATATATATATATATCCCCCTCCCCGCGGCGGTCTTTCTGGGGTGGATCGCCCGCGGGCTCCTGCCTCCATGTGGCGAGGGGGTCAGCCGCGGCTGGGGGCCCTGCCGGGTCCCCCGCCCGGTTGCGAAGTGGACTTTTAACATACCCTGCTATCCTACAGCCCCCTCTTTCCTGTCTTCCCCTCTTTCCCCTCTTCCTTGCCCCCCGTTTTTTTTTCTGCTTTCTCTTCACTTCGCGCGCCCCGTGGGCTGCCGGGGCTGATCGCTGGGGGTCTCGCTCCCATGGTCGGGGCCGGACTAAGTTGGCTGGTAGGGTGCCCGGGCCTGGGACCCTGGGGGCCTTGGTCTTTGCTGCCGGCGGGGGAGAACTCGATGCTGCAAGGGCCCCTTTTGAAACGGGGGTACCCGCATGGGACGAGGCACCCATCCCCCGGCGGCGCTTGGTCCCCTTGGGCCCCGGGTAATCGGTTCCCCGCGGCCCCGGGCGCGAAACAACAATAAAATTTTTGTATGGAAACATTTACAAATCTAAAGGACCTCGTTGACGACCCGGCTTGTGCATATGACCTCCCTCTGACTACCTCTTTGGACCGTGGGTCTGGTAAGGGCAGTCGGCAGCCCTCGCCCACCCCGTCTGCTCTTCTTGCCGACACCTCCTCTCCCTCTCTTCCCCAGGCTCGTGGCGCCGCTGCCCGACCCCCGCCAGTAGCGGATGGACCTGCAGTGGACCCCCCGACCCCTGGATTCCCCCATATTCCACGTCCCGATAGGGACCCACCTGCTTTTTCGCCCTCAGGTGGGGGGCCCGCGGCCCCGGTCGCCTCCCACTCCGGTCGGGCCTCATCGCCCCCGGCCTCCTCGGCCCCTGGGGGACGTGGGACCCGACGTCGCCGTCCGCCTTTCTCGTCTTCTCGCCCCCTCGAAGTTCCGGTGGTGTTTGGCCAGACGGCTTCACTCGGCCTTAGGACGATGGACAAGTTCCTCGTCCTCCGCCCTCTCCTCCCAAGCCCCTCCCCACTAACCACGAACGCCTCTTTCGAGCGATCCATGGGAAGACGGGGACGGCGCGTTTTGACCTTCGGCCTCAGAGGGATGGCTCCATTTTGATAAGGTCGCGTTCCTCTGCCGAAACCACCTCTCTGCTCGCTATCCCCGATGTCCTGGGCTGCGGGATCACGGTGACTCCCACCCCCGCCTCAATCAGTGCCAGGGCACGATCTACGCTGCTCGTCTTCTACCCATCCCGGTGGAGGACCTCCAGACTGACCTCGCCTCCCAGGGTGTGGTGAGAATATACCGTTTTCCCGACAGATCGCGATCCCCAGCCGTCCCTTCTCCTCGCCTTCTCCTTACTTTTGACTCACTGGTGCCCCCCGTTTCGGTATTCTGGGGCTTTGGTGAGAGACGAGCATGCGAATTCTCGGTTCGGCCATACGTGCCAGATCCTACGCGCTGTTTTCAGTGCAATAGGTTTGGCCACGTGAGCAGTTCCTGCCGTCAGCCGGCCCCGTTGTGTGTCCGCTGCGGCGGCCCTCCCCACCCCTTGCCCTGTACTGCTCCGCCTTCCTGCACCAACTGTCATGGACCGCACCCTGCTTCATCCCGCTCTTGCCCGTCCTTCCTCTTTGAGAGGGAGGTTCGGGCCCTCTGTTCATCAGAATTTCTCAGCGCTCGGGAGGCGCGGGACCGGTTGCGTGGCCGCGAGGCCCGGCGTGGTACCTCGTACGCCGAGGCTCTCCGTCCCCGGCCGCCGCCGGCCCAGACCCCGTCCTCACCGGCGGTTCCCGACGCGCCTCCACTCACCGTGTCCGCTACTCCCTGTCTATCCTCTGCCGCCCAGCGGACTCCCGCCGCGGCTCCCTGTACTACCAGCGCGTCCCCACGTGCTCCCTCCGCGAACGCCGATGCTTCGTCGGCAAACCCCCCTGCCCCTTCTACGCCCTCCACCGGCGCTTTCGGCCACCCCAATTCCGGACCGTGACCCGCCGTCGCCCATGCGGGCCGCACGACGGAGGGGAACGGGCCGCAAGCTCCGCGCCAATAGTGACCCCGAAAGGTTCGAGGCCATAGGCCTCGCATCACCTTCCTCTCCCAGACACAAACGCCCCCTTCGCCCTACCATCCCGGTGTCCTCACCGTCCCCGCTGCGCAACCGTTATGGACGCTCCCCCCTGGGGTCCCCGACGACCCTTGTGGTGGGGGCGGAGATACATCCCTCACCGGTTCGGTCGATGGACCCACTGGAGGGGGAACTCGCCCGCCTGGTCGGCGTGGGTGGGATGAGCACGCCCCCGCGCGTGACCTACCCCACCTCTCTCCTTGACCTGCCTATGCATCCGGGTGAGGTATCCTTTTCCACTCCCCCTTGTAGTCCAGCCTCCCCTGCACCTCCGGTGAAGGGAGGGGCCTTCTGGATACCCCTCACATCCCCTTCTCTGCATCGCTCTCCCCCGGGCGTCCGGGTGACTCCTCTTCAGGAGGATTTGTCGGCGTCAGTTTCCACATCGCCCCCCCGTCGGAGTGACCCTCGCCTTCGCCCACGTTCGGCGTCCCCCGTTGGGCCCCGGGGCTTTCCAATCCCCTTGTTAATCTCGGGCTGCCCGATCGGCCCACCCACCCCATAACCATCCGTTTCGCAGACTTTCCTACCCCTCCATATACTTCGCTCCTGCAGTGGAACATCCGCGGGCTCCTGGTAGGCCTCGAGAGTCTCTCTTCTCTCCTGGCCTCCAGGTGTCCGGCGTGTTTCTGCCTTCAGGAGACGATACTGGGCTCCCGTTCCCTCCCTCGAGTGTCCGGCTACTGCGGGCTCCCTTCCCCGCCTCTCGATGGGGCGGGTAGGGGGGGCTCCGCGGTCTTCGTGCACCGCTCCGTCCCTTTCTGCCCCCTCCCGCTCCGTACTGTCTTGCAAGCTGTGGCCGTGCGCCTTTCTTTGTGGCGTCAGCTCACGGTCTGCTCTCTTTACCTCTCCCTAACGTACGCCCTCCACCCGATTCTCTCCGTGACCTAATTCTGCAGCTTCCCCCCTTTCCTGCTTCTCGGGGACTTCAACAGTCGGGACCCGGCCTGGGGGGACGTTTGCTCCACCTTTCTCTCCGGACCCTTCTCTCCCTTATGGACGAGCTAGAGTTCACCTTTCTGAACGATGGCTCCCCAACCTGCCTCCACTCGGCCCATGACAGTTTCACCTGTATTGATCTTTCCCTGGTTTCCCTCGATATCGTGACGGAGTTCACCTGGGAGGTCCTGCCGGATTCTTCCGGCAGTGACCATTTCCCTGTGTGTCTTACCCCAACCCGTCTCCTCCCCCCCACCTCTGTCCGCCCGCGCTGGCTGTTCGCCCGAGCGAAATGGGCCTCATACACGAGGTGCACGGCGATCTCGCCGTCCATTCCTGCCTTTCCCTCCGTTAGTGAGGCCCTCGCCTTTCTCGAAAGCAAGATCCTCTCGGCTGCCACCAGTTGCATCCCCCGTACCTCAGGCTCCCCCAGGCCGCGCAGCGTCCCATGGTGGACCCCAGAGTGCTCCCGTGCCGTTCAGGAGCGGCGCCGTGCTGGCCGTCGCTTCTACCGGACCCGCCAGCCGGAGCATAAGATGGCGTTTCAGCGCCTGAAGGCAGTGGCCCGTGGGTCTTGAAACTAGCCCGGCGTACCTCCTGGCGGAGTTACGTGTCCGGGATCTCCTCCTCGACCGCCCCCTCGACTGTTTGGCGCAAGGTGCGTAGCTTTGAGGGGACCCGTGTCCCCCCTCGACCCCCGGTGCTTCGGGTCGGGGACGACGAGTTCGTGTCCGATCCGGAGGCCGTCGCGAACGCACTCGCGGCGCACTTCGCAGCCATCTCCAGTTCCGATTCCCCCCACTCCCGCCGCGACCCACCGGAATTTCCACCTCATAGGGATGACCCCTATAATCACCTCTTCCACATGACAGCTTCGGGAGGCCCTCCGCCCCCGACGCTTCTCCGCCCCCGGCCCCGATAATATCCCCTATGACTTGTTACGGCACCTCCACCCCTCTGCTCTCAGCTTTCTACTGGACCTCTATAACCGGATTTGGTTGGAGGGTTCATTTCCGGACCGATGGCGTTAGTCCATCGTCGTCCCCATCCCGAAGTCCGATAAAGACCCCTCACTCCCGTCGAACTATCGCCCCATTTCCCTAACATGCTGTGCCTGCAAGGTGATGGAGGCGATGGTCGCCTCGCGGCTGTCCTTTACCTTGGAGGCGAGTGACCAGTACCCTGCTACCCAGGCTGGTTTCCGGCGCTTCCGGTCTACCACCGACCCCCTCCTTCTCCTTAGCCATGACGTGCAGGAGGCTTTCTCCTGGCGTCAATTTGTACTCGCCGTCTTTTTCGACCTCCAGAAGGCCTACGATACTACCCGGCGGAGCGCGGTCTTCGACTGCTTACGCTCCCTGGGTTTCGTAGGCTTTCTCCCTTCCTTTATTTATAACTTCTTGTCCGCCCGTTCTTTCCGCGTCCGCATCGGTTCTGCCCTCTCTGACCGCTTTCCGTTGGAGGAGGGTGTCCCTCAGGGTAGTGTCCTTAGCGTCTTGTGTTTCTCACTCGTGATGAACACAGTCGCTACGGTCCTGCCTACATCCGTTCGTAGCTCCCTCTATGCCGATGACCTGGCTATCTATTGCTCTGGCCGCCTCCCGTCTTTGGCTGAACGTCGGCTCCAGCTAGCCATCAACGCGGTGGTTCGCTGGGCGTCCTCGGTTGGCTATGCTTTCTCACCCTCTAAGTCTTCCAGTATGCTTTTCCGTCCTCGGCGCCTCCGTCTGTCGCATACCTTCGCCCTTACCCTTGCCGGCACTCCTCTTCCCCTCGTCCCATCCGTTAGATTCCTGGGTATGACCCTCGACGGATTTTTCGGTTGGGTTCCACACCTTAGGCGGTTGCGGCAAACATCTCGCCGCACCCTCTCCCTTTTGGGTCATCTGTCCCACACGACCTGGGGGGCGGACAGGCGTACTCTGCTGCGCCTGTACACCTCCCTAGTGCAATCCCGTGTCGACTACGGCTGTGTGGTCTACAGCTCCGCCTCCTCTCCGACACTCCGTATGCTGGATCCTCTTCTCCACCGTGGCCTTCGCCTGGCGTCGGGTGCCTTCCGCTCGTCCCCTGTCGCTAGTCTTCAGGTGGACTGTGGACCCCCCCCCCTGCCCCTTCGCCGGGGCCTTCTCATGGCGAAGTGTTACCTTCGCATCTGCCGCCTTCCGATGTCCCTACTCTTCTCCGCGATCTCCCAGGCGCTACCCCGGCCTGACACGTGGCATTTCGCTGCCTCTCTGGCCGAGATTTTCTCGTCCCTGGGGATCCCCCACCCTCTATTCTGCCGTTCTCCTTCGATCTGTCGCCCCCCTGGCGGACCACCCCTATCTGCCGTTGCCAGGCGCTCCGTGGCCTGCGTAAGGAGTCTCTTCCTGCCGTCCTCCGGTCTTCTTTTCTGGCCATCTTCCCGTCCATTCGGACGACGTTCCCGTCTACACCGACGGCTCGCGGCCGCCGTCTTCTCTCCGTCATTGTCACCTACCTCCCGGGTATCCCCCTGCCGGTTCAGGCCTCCATCTTTTCCGCGGAGCTCTTTGCCCTTCTGGAAGCCCTCCGTCTGGTATCGGGTTGTTCGCGGTCCTCCTGTACCATTTTTTCGGACTCGCTGAGCGCCCTTCAGGCGCTCGAGCGCTATGATTCCCCGGACCCCCTCGTACGCCTTATTCAACAGGAGTACCATGTCCTGCACACCGTTCACCGGATCCGGGTCACCTTCTGCTGGGTTCCCGCCCATGTTGTTGTTGGTATATATGTGTATATATATATATATATATATATATATATACAGGGTGGGCGGAAAGTAGCTCCCTAATTTAAATTACATATAAATTATGTATAAATTGTGATTGTATTGTTATATTGTTATGGTGTATTCTCTAAAGTGGTACAATTGTAACGGTAATCTTTTTTTCTCTAAAGTGTTCTCTTTGTGTTCTCTAAAGTGGTACAATTGTACGTTCATTTTTTTTTTTCATTTCAGATTGAAGGGTAACATGGCTGAGCGTTTAACACTGCAGGAGCGTGCCCAGTTGGCGGCACGGTACGAAGTTTGGCAATCTGTCGTTCGAGTTCAAAGATGGTGGCGGGCCATTCACGGACCACGTGCCCAAGTGGACCCGAAAACAATCAAGAACTGCCACTCGAAGCTCATGACCACGGGGTCTGTGGCAGATGTTCGAAGATGTGGTCGCCCTTCGACATCCAGGGCCCAGGAGACGGTGCAGGCAGTTCAGGAAATGTTCGCACGAAGTCCACGAAAGTCAACTCGCCAGGCAGCTCGGGAAAGTGGACTCTCCAGCTACTCAGTGCGAACTGTGCTGAAGAAGGAGCTGAACTGGCGTGCGTGGAAGCCGCATTACTGCCAATCTCTCTCTGACGAGGACTGCGACATTCGCATGCAGCCCCGACTTGACACCGTGCGACTTCTTTCTTTGGGGGTGGGTAAAGGAAGAAGTCTACCGCACCAAACCGAGGACATTGGAAGAACTGGAGGACCGAATTCGGGAAGTCATGTCCTCCATCCCGCCGGAGTTCCTGCTAAAGTCAGCGGACGCCATTCCTGGGCGGCTCCAGAAGCTGGTGGAAAGAGTTGGAGCCCACATTGAATTTTAGAGAAAACCTACCATGTATGCCTACCTTTTCATATTATTTCTTCTGAAATAAATGGATAATATACGTATTTTTTTACCAATCCAAAGTAGGGAGCTACTTTCCGCCCACCCTGTACATATATATATGTATATATATATATATGTGTGTGTGTGTATATATATATATGTGTGTATATATATGTATATATATGTGTATATATATATGTGTGTGTGTGTATATATATATATATATGTGTGTATATATATATATATATATTAGGGTGACAATAAAAATCGAAAGTTGGAGTTTTTTATTGGCCATTTGTTCAATGCTGCTACTACATGAGAAAACAATGTACTGTAAATATTAGGTCATTCAGATAATATTTAAGGGTGTCTCAAGTGAGGTAAATAATTCTCCTTATAACAAAATTAATTATTCATTACCTAGTAAAAAAAATTAATATTTTTTTAATTAATGTAAATAAACGTTAGTTTTAGTTCATAAGGTTTAAGTGCAGGCGTACTCCAATCGTAATAAGTAAATAATATATTTACTAAATATATTCCAGGGTGTCTTTCATTCAATTGTAGACCACCCATTAATTCTTGCTTTTCCTCAAGCCATACCCCTTTTCAATGTACCAGGCTGAGACTTCCTGTGATCCTCGACAACCTGCAGAGATGTTGGCGCTGTTCTTCATTCTTCGTAATCTTTGTATTGAAGGCCTGGATCAAGGCAATTCCCCTCTCTGCCATGTCATTGACGACTTTGTCCTTCAACTATAGTCAACCAGTCTTGAAATCTTCGTCGTCGGCCAGGTCTCTGGTTCCTTGGACAAGAAACCATAATTAATTTTTAGAAGTTCAAAGAGAAGCTTTGATCCTTTCGAGGCAAAGTCCGAGAGCTGCTTTGTTGAAATGGAAGAAACAGCAGGTATTGGGGCTCGCTTTGGAGGATCTTCAGCAGCTTCTTTTTCGAGGATTGATCGAGCGATATTCTTTTTCGTCGTTGCATTGATACCTTTATCAAAGAGTGCGAGACCAATCAAGTACTTGCTGAGGTACCATAAGTGACGACCGAGGACACTAAGGCAGGATGCTGAGATCTTTTCATCGTGGTACTTTGCTAGGTCTTGAAGAAGCTTCAAATCGTTCGCGGGAGCAGATGAAGGACTGCTGGCCGTGAACCACGCGCTGACATATAACTCCAGGGCAAAAAATACAAATCGTTTTAAGCAGACATTTCACGAGTTGTAAGTCTGAACTGATGGAAAGCAGCAGGATTTTTAATGAATAAATTACTTTTGCCATCGAACGTGCTCGGTGAAGTGCTCCAGGTCGCCAAAACCTAAAGTTAGGTAAATTACCTCCAAGGATTGTAATCGACAACTCGAAGAATTCACGTTAATCATCCCTCGGCTGATGTTTTGTCAGATATAGATTCCAGCAAGCGATCAGTTCTTCTCGATTCTCATTCAGACTCGATGGAAGTCTGACAGGGTCTTGTACTTATCTTGGCAAATTGTATTCCACGTCTCTTTGAAGCGGGAGAATAGGAGGATATCCGTACCAGATGATGGTCCCATGCATTCCATGTACGCCTTCTCAACGACAAGTTCTAGGATGTGATGGCGACATGCAAGGTATAAGAGTCGGCGGCCGAGTTTCTGCTCCAAAATTACGCATGCCCAGACAAGTAACCAGTATTTG
>JAJOZX010001615.1:745000-747500 GCA_023014485.1 Bathynomus jamesi
TTGGGTTGTTATCGCAACCACTGATTTGGCACTCGTCACAAGCGGCTGAACAGGCAATCCATTCTCTTGCATCCACACCTTGAAGTAGCACATTTCGTCTTGCAGGAGCAGCGGATCATGTTGAGTAGATAATTTGGAGCTGGTGGCTTGTCGCAGGCTGTAGGGTAGTAGGAAT
Organism: Bathynomus jamesi; assembly: GCA_023014485.1. NCBI lineage: Eukaryota > Metazoa > Arthropoda > Malacostraca > Isopoda > Cirolanidae > Bathynomus > Bathynomus jamesi. The sequence continues at coordinate 745,176 of JAJOZX010001615.1, forward strand.
TATTCTTTACATACTAACCCCACTGTTCTGCATCGATCTTCTCTTCTGTAGACTTCAGATTAGTATTTGAAAGTATGTGCGAAAGCTGTGGTACTTTGTGGACGCATCGGTAGGTGGCAAACGTTCGGGTGTAACAAAAGATTTAGCTGTAGCTACCTTTTCAACTAACATTCGATGACATAGTGCGTTAGTGGATTCAAGTGTTTTGCAGCCATACAACAGAAGCATTGCCTTTCTTCCAGCGGCTTCAATGTCAGTGTGTTGGCAACAATCAGAACAGAATGTATTTGCAACTGAACGGATTCACCACCTCATCAGTGTGTCGAATGCTTTGGGCTTTACCGATCGAAAAAATTCTGGATGTGCTATCACAGCCCGTGAAAGCATGCACAAACAGGAGATACTTGCAGATGTCATTGCCTAACAATGATTGAATGCTGAGAATATCATACATAGGATTAGGAGATGGTCCCCGTCTTATATCGCTGCGATAGTACAACTTGAAACCACTGTCCTTGGCATGGCACAGAAGAGAATCAGCAAGTCGGTGTCTTCCCCTATTACTGTTGTAGTTACATTTTCTGATGAGGAAACTGCTGCACGAACGATGTCCACATCAGCATCCCCATCTGCGTTGTGAACAGTACACCCGTGCTTCTTCAACATCTCACCTACGAGGGAAATAAATGCTTGCTTGTTGTTTTCATTAGCCAAGAAGTGTTCCTTCTGGCCAACAAACTTCATGCTTGGACTGAGATTCACATTTCTGCTTGTCTTGGTGCTGCGTCTTCTGTGGGTCATGTCCTTGATCGTAGGAGAGCTGCTGTAGCCATCAAAAACAATGATTGCTTTTCCATATGTTTTTAGAGTGAAATCGGCATATGAGTTGGCGATGCTGTCATATGTTTCATCTTGACGCCAGGAAACACGATGTAGTAGAGATCCACCATCCAATACGTACTGGTCTGTGCACTGAATTTCTTGAACTTCTTCCATGCGTAAAGTGTCAGTGTATTGATATTGCATGAGCCTAGCTGAGACTTATCGGGTTTCCTCAAGATACTTCGTGATTCGAACAATGCAGGAGGATATGCACACAGTTCGTAACACATGATATCTTCAAGATTCATGTCTCCGCAGTGACAACAGTCATCATTCTCTGAAACAGTAGTGCAGGATCTACTTCTATATCTGAAGCATCAGTGATCACAACGGCAGAAGCAGATCCTAGTGTTTTCACTTTGTCAGATCTTTTGGCAGAATATGTAAAGGCTTGTTTCCCAATCATTTTTACGACAATGTTCGTACCGATTGAATGCAATTGATGAACGTTAACTCCAGGATCAGCAGTTAGCCCTGTTACAATGTTGCAGAGACCCGAGTAGAATGGAATGGGGATAAGGATTCCAGACGTTCAAGTACTTTCTTCATGTCATTCTGTCCCTGATTTGTCTACTTCCCCTCATTTCCTTGTGCTGTTCACTACTTTCCAACAAAACTCTGGTGTATCCTGCATTGCTAAGTTATAAGTGGAACACAGAGGCATAGAAAAGAGCCACGTTGTCCTTTGGATGTCTGTAAATCCACTTCCGCGTGTCAGTCCGCCCTCTGCTTTTCAGGGAACGCATTAGTACTTGTTCTATCACCAGGTCTGTGCCGAGTCCGGCCCATAATCTGTCGCTTCTTCTTACCACAAACTTACCTTCCTGGAACATTTTGTTAACGGCTGGATTTTCAGAAGGCAAACTTAACATTTTCTGCAGGTACAGGTATATCGATTTCAGGTAATTGTGATGTCCGGCTGCTGCAATTATGGGGATGGTCTCCAGCATAGCTTGCAAGTGCAAATCCCACGAGCCGGTTCTGTCTGCTGTTATCAAGGAACGTGCAATGTTGTCATTCGCTGATATTCCAACCAGAGTTGACTTGTTTGCGAAGTAGATTGTAGGTCAGTTTTCTTCGCATCCAAAGTGGTAGCAATCTGAGACAATGCTTCGAAGATTCCACATCCTCAACTGATTGTTTGGCGGTCATAACATCGTCGAGCAGGTCACAAGCTTCCTTATGGAGGTCATGAGGAGTTCCATCTTCATTACGAGGGAAAACGTCTGCGACTAGTAAGGTACTAAGAGCTGCATCTACTATCATATGACCACGTATCGCTCTTGAAACAGCTTTCCAGACATCATGTGTTGCACGGCATTTGGTCCGTATATTTCTTGAAGTACTTCAGACAATCCTGAACCATTCATAAGAGTACCGACTGCTCCCAAAAGATTCATCAGAGTGTGAAATGACCCCAGCTTAAAACAATGTCCTGCAGGT
>JAJOZX010001615.1:752500-757500 GCA_023014485.1 Bathynomus jamesi
CCGGACCCGGTGATTTACGCGTTTTCATTTTATAAATATAGCGCATTACTTCCCCTTCACTAACGACAATATTATCCAAAATATTACCATTATCAAAAGGTATTATGTCTATGACCGTAGGGATATTCGTTACATCTTCTATAGTAAAAACTGACGTAAAAAATTCGTTTAGCAAGGTAGCCATTTCCTTGTTTTCAGAGACTAGATCTCCATTTACATTTTTCAATGGACCTAAGACACTTTTTACTGGATTTCTATTATTGACGTATTGAAAGAATCGTTTGGGGTTTTCTTTACCGTCACGAGCTATAGAGATTTCAAATTCGCGCTTGGACTTTTTTATTACACTTTTCGCTTCACGCCTCAGAGATATGTAGTTGTTTCGTAACAACAAATTGTCTTTATCGCACTTATGTTGCCTATAAGCCCTATCTCTACTCTTTATAATGTATCGTACTCTAGAAGTAAACCACAAGGGCTTGTTGTTTACTTTCGCACGCTTAATTTTGTACGGTACACATTCCTCATTTATAGTCCTAAATACCGTTACGAACGATTCCCACATTAGTTTTGCGTTGGAGTTCCCCATTACGTTTTCCCAATTGACGTGTGAAAATGTATTTCGAAATTTACTAAAGTCTGCGTGCTGGAAGTTAGGAATTTTAGTCGAGTTAGTTGGTTTCGAGTGACTTACTGAGAGGACAAACTCTACCATATTGTGATCGCTATTGCTCAACGGTTCTATTACTTGGAGATCAGTAATTAGCCTATCATCCGTAGTTATTACTAAATCTAAAATACTGTCCAACCTCGTAGGTTCCCCAACCTTTTGAATAAGAAAGCTATCCTCGAGAAAATTAACTAAACTATTACCTTCCGCGTCTCCCTGCATTGTATCGTAATTCACGTTGGCGCAATTAAAGTCACCCATAACTAAAGCCTGCTCACTACCGATTATTCTCTTTAGTTCACGATATAACGCTTCGTCCGTATCAGCTGTTTGATTTGGGGGCCTATATATAACCGCAACAAGAAGTTTGAAATCGTTCAATTTAAGTTCTGCTATAGTCGAATCTATCGGTTCTGGAATTGAGTGCTTTACTTCTATAACGTTCGCAATATTATCTTTGATATACAACATAACACCGCCTCCTCGCCTACCTATTCTGTTTTTAACAAAAAGTCTATAACCTTTAATTTGATATTCCCCTACAAAGTCACGTGTTTCAGTGCTGAGCCACGATTCATTTATCGCAATTTAATCATAGTCTTTACAAGCATTTAAGTAAAAAAATTCGTTTATTTTATTTCGTAGGCTACGAGCATTTAAGGATAGAACCTTCAAATTGCTTGCAATTACGACACCTTCGCGAGCGCGGGGGAAACTTGTAGAATTTACGCTGGGACCGTTCGAGTTACGGCAGCCTGAAAAGAAGAGACTATTATGAAATAGTCTTCCTAAACGCGCAGCTCCTACGTCATTAAGATGAAGTCCATCTTCGGGGAACAAGTCCCTCCTGCCGTAGAAACTGTTCCAAAAATTCGCATAATGCACTCCTTCCTGTTGGCAAAGAGACTTTAGGTTATTGTTAATATAGGTCGCCTTGCTGTAGAAATCGTTACGTTGGATAATTCGAGGAAGTATACCTGTTAAGACAATCTTATTAGTTTTCTCCTTTAGTCGCTCTATTAAGTCCCTGTACCTAGCCAGCAGTTCTTCCGATCTAGAATTTAAAACGTTATTAGTACCGACATGAATAATATACGTTGTGTCCTCGGCGGTACCGTCTGTAAAATGGTCAACACTGTTAGTTATATCCTCCACCCTTGCACCAGGGTAGCAGTAACGGCGCCTACGACGAGGGTTTCTCCCACAGAATTCCTCGAGCTGCCCTCGAACAATGGAATCGCCAACGAGTCGTATTTCCGGTTCATCAGCATCTTCGAAACCTAAAACAGAAAACTTATTGCTTGTTATTACTGGTAGACAAGCCTTTCCTTTTCGCAATGGGGCTCCATTTCGCACTCGAACGAAGGGTTGGGAACTAGGGGAAGAGAGAGGGCTATTAATACTATTTATATTATTAGTAGAAACTGAGGCATGAGGGGTCGTAACTGGAGTCTCAAGGGAATCCAATTTTGCCGTCAGAAGCATCACGCTTTCTTGAAGCCTCACCCTGGCCTCCCTCTCACGGTCTAATTCGTTCCTCAGGACTTCCATGCTTGAGCACCACCTACAAACTAATTGTTCATTATTATTAGCCATTGTAAACGCGTAAGCGGCAAATTTCCCTTCACAGCGACTGCAAGTACTTGACGGGGTGCCATGCTTTTAATTAGTTAAAAAAAACAACAAAAAAAACAACGAGCGTTGGAAATTAATAAATTACAACGTAGGTCTACCGCGTGCTTATTGTGCCGTCACCTGCGAAAACCCGCAAAATTGTTCTTGAAACGCAGAAACAGGTTCTTGTAACACAATTTTATGCTAAATGAATATATAATTAAGCTACCGACGAAAGAAATGTTAAAGAAAAAGTATTAAATGAAACTTATCTGGTCACTGTTTACTGACTTAATCCTTTTTTTCCCACGGTAGGTGACCTTTTTGGAGGTCAGGTAGTGTGTGAAGGAAAAATGAACCTTAAGAAAACACGTTTCTGATAGATTTGAAAAACAACAAAGGCAAACCAAGGGAATTTCAACCCTATGACTGCACGTTGTCTGATTGATTTGAAAAACAAACAAGGAAGTAGCCTTGGTTTGATCAAATAATATAGTACTGAATAACGTCAATAAATGAAATATATTCGTTAATGAATGATTAGTAGCACGAAGTAATTTAGTTAAGAATGCACGGAACACTTTTTTTTTTTTAAACACTTCAACGAAAACCACTTATTCAATTGATAACAGGACACTCGATAAAACACGTCTGTTCACAAGGAAAGACTGATCACGACATATATATATATATGTATATATATATATATATATATATGTATATATATATATATGTGTGTGTATATATATATATATATATATATATATATGTGTATATGTATATATATATATATATATATATATATATATATATATATATATATATATATATGTATAATGTTATAATGTTTCAGACCAACAAAGACCCTAGGATCCACTCATGGCTGGTCTACCTAACTGTGTTCGTGTATTGTGTATGTCCTCCGTGGTGGCGGAGGGGACCTACAATTTTACGTGGGTTCCGAACCACAAGAACATAAGAAATTTATGTAAAAACTGCCGGTAAATTGGCAACGACCAATTTTTACGAAACTAAATAATTATCAATTTAAAACTAATTAATTATCGATTTAAAACTAAAGATAGAATCTCTGATCCTGAGGATCAAGTCATAATAGACTACTATCCACAAATATGTTACACTCTATATCTATTTATAAAGGACATGCAAATATATCGGATCCAAAGAATCCAGTCAATTTCATTACGGTATCCATCAAGTCACGGTCCATATCGATAGCGGACCAAGTCAAAATTTACAATCATATACATTACAATATATACACTTACGAGAAAAAGAGTAGGTGTGGCTGTAAAGACTGTACAGTAATGTAGAAATGTGTGTGCACCCATTTTGGGTCTCCCATTTAAAGGTGTTTGTTGGGCAAGTGAAGATCATGAGTTTTTCAATACCTCACAGTACTATGGGGGGCACCGCTCGGCAGAGGAATCTCTTTAAATGGGGTGTGTAAGGACACAGAGTATCCCCTAACCCAAGACGCTGCCTCCCTATATCCCACAACACTTGTGTTGAGCTGTGGGATCTATCCCCAGAAAGCCTTAATTTTACTACCTTAAACTATACCCTTTCTATCAACATATGCGTCTAATCGATTTTTAAACATGTTTATAGACGTGCTACTAATTACTTCTACCGGCAAACTATTCCAGCTATTTACTATTCTATGCGTAAAAAAGTTTTTCGCAACTGCTGTCTCGAACCTTCTACTTGTCAACTTACACCCGTTATTTCTAGTCCTATTATATTGAGATATTTCGAAAAAGCTATCTCTATCTACGTTATCGAACCCATTCATAATTTTGAAAACCTGGATTAGATCACCCCTTAACCTCCTGGTCTCGAGTGTTGTCAATTTTAACTCCTTAAGCCTATCCTCGTACGACTTTGACCTAAGCGACGGAATCATCTTAGTTGCTCGTCTTTGAACTCTTTCGATTTTGTCTATATCTTTGCGCATATACGGATTCCAAAATTGGACCGCGTACTCCAAATGGGGTCTAACTAATGATTTATAAAGTGGAACTATAATATCGCGCGATTTGTACTCAAAATTTCGAGCTATAAAACCTAACACTTTGTTCGCCTTATTGACCGCTGCTGTACTTTGTTTCGCTACTTTTAAATCACCAGTGACTATAACTCCTAAATCTTTTTCCTGCTCTACGCTTGTTAAATCTTTCCCTGACATACTATACGCAAATTTACCGTTACGCGAACCTATATGCAAAATTTTGCACTTATCAACGTTAAATCTCATTGCCATGTGACTGACCAATCAACGATTTTATTCAGATCTTCCTGAATTTTACCTCTATCTTCGTCATTAATCGCCCTACCACCCAGCTTCGTGTCATCCGCAAACTTTGAAACTGTACTGACTAGGCCGACATCTAAATCGTTAATATATATAAGAAAAAGCAAGGGGCCCAATACAGAACCCTGAGGAACGCCACTCGCTACATTAGCCCAGCACGACTCCGCTCCATCAACGACCACCCTCTGTTTCCTGCCTCGCAACCACTCTTCTAGCCAATTTATTACTACACCCCTGATTCCATGAGCCTTAGTTTTTTCAATGAGTCTTTTGTGCGGCACGGTGTCAAACGCTTTTTGAAAATCTAAATACACTACATCAACCGCCCGATGTCTATCGTAAACGTCAACCACGCTTTGGAAAAATTCTAAAAGATTAGTT
>JAJOZX010001615.1:770000-822500 GCA_023014485.1 Bathynomus jamesi
ATTGTGGCGTTCATATGGGGCAAATTCAGCAAGGTTTCGACCAAATTCAAGTCATTCAGTGGCGCACTGCTGGAACGGGGCAAACAATCCACCATGGGACATAAACAGCGACTGTGAACACAGCAAACCGTTCTAACTTGCTGATTTGACTTTTAGTCACAACCTTGGCTTTGGGAAACTGCTCTTTGATCTGGCCTGACAAAAGAACAAAGCACATTGTCAATGGTGGCAGATAAAAGCCTGGTCCCATGCATATCCCGAAGGTTTGCTAACAGACATAGTAAACCTGCTATTAGTTGGCAGTTTGCAACCCTTTATTTCCTTTTTTCTTCTCGGGGTACGGTGCCCAATAACATTCTGACATACTCATCATCTTGCCGTGTATCCATGATTAAATTCTCTATTCACAACATCAAATCACTGTCAAGGGAAAAGAAAAGAGCATCATTAAAATTAAATGCAATAAAATAATACGTGGAAAATTTGTGGGTCAGCGTTCCAGACCCGGAAATGAAAATCTGATAAAATGTGCTATTTTCACACTTATTTATGAAGTTCATAAGCTGAAATAGCAATACTTGCTGGTACGACGGTGCTAGCTCAAACATGCACCGATCTCCAAGAAAATTTACAGGGGTGTTTCCTAGATAAATACACAACACTAAAACTTTGAACAGCATTGTAGGACCATTTTTTGATTTTTGGAGGGCAACGGTCACACCCTAATGTATACATGTATATGTGTGTATATATATATATATATATATGTATATGTATGTATACATGTGTATGTATGTATATATATATGTGTATGTATATATATGTATATATATGCAAAGGTGGGCACCCGGGCCTCAAAAAGGACCGACGGTCCCGGTCCTTGCCTCAAACTGGACCGACGGTCCCGTTCACGGTCCTTTCTGAAGATAGGACCTAGGAACGACTCGGTCCTCGGTCCTTATATATAATATAAGTGAAAAATTTGATTAAAATAAACAATTGCCGGGTTCAGTTCTTCCGCTAGGAGCTCCAGTTGCTTGACTTGAAGTTGAAGCACTAACATCAGTAGATTCTTCGTCTCCTCCAGATGTTGAAACAAGTTTCAGTTCAGTCTCAGTCTCTTTCTGAGTCTTCTGGAGGAAACGATCCATCTTCTTAGAACTGACAGAGCTGACAGAACAGTGAGACATAAAGGAGGATGTGCTATTTACACACACGAAAGGCACATAGCAGAAATGGCTATAAGTACCTCAAACAACTACGTAGAATGTGTGGCAGCAAAAACTGAAAAATTAAATATGGTACTAATTGTAATGTACAGACCCCCAAACACGCCAACCTCAAAATTTTCAGATTCCATTACAGAGGTAAGAAATTTGGTAAAAGATCTACACTCTCCAACCCCAAATATTTTTCTCTGTGGTGATTTTAATTTCCCATTCATGAAATATAAAAGGATAGGAAAAAATATATGTATACACCAGGACAAGGCGGGCACACGAGAAGACCAGGAGCAGGTAAAAATGCTACTAGCTTTAGCTGATGAATTTATGTTAACGCAAGAAATAACAGAAAATACAAGAAAAAACAACTGCCTAGATTTTGTATTCACAAACAACAGTAATCTAATTGATAATGTGGAAATATCCCCAACTAGGATATCAGACCACAACATCATTGAAATAACAACTAATATAAAGGCAACAGGAAAGGAAAGAACACGCACAACAGAAAGAAGCAAATTCGAAATTTTTAATTTTCACTCCAAAGCTATAAACTGGGAAGATGTGACATCCAGCATGGAAGTAACAGATTGGAAAACCATTTTCGAGGCCAAGACAACGGAAGAGATGCTAATGACGTTAGAGGAGTAGACGTTAGAAATTGTGGAAAAACATGTCCCAAAGATACAACAAAGAGGAAAGAGAAGCAGGTTCGAAAGACAAAAGAGGGCATTGTTCCGAAAGAGAAAAAGAGTGACTGCAAAATTAAGTAATTGTAAAGATGATAACATCAGAAAAATATTAAATGATAAACTGCAAAGTATCGATGTCGTCGTACAGGAACTAATCGAGAAGCATACAGAAAAAGATGACGACGCTATAGAAGCGATAAAGGCTAACTCAAAGTACTTCTATAATTTCGCAAAAAGAAAGTCGAAAAACTATGCGACTATCAGGCCTTTAAAAAATGAGAACAGTGATTTATCTGATGATCTAACAGAAGTATCTGAAATATTAAAAGCTCAGTATGAATCATCTTTCAGTATTCCAAAAACTGACAAACTGATATGCGATAGAAACGCGTTCTTTGAAGAAGAACCACAAGGGGAAAGTATAACGGATTTCGACTTTACAACGGAGGATATTGCACAAGTCATAGGGAAACTAAAAACACACACAGCGGCAGGACCGGATAAATGGAATGCCACACTGATCAAAAACTGCAAGAATGCAATCGCTGAGCCCCTGTACTGGATATGGAGACGATCATTAAACACGGGAGAAATACCGGGCATCCTGAAGAGCGCGAACATAGTCCCAATATATAAAGGAGGAGATCGATCCGAGGCCAAAAACTATAGGCCAGTGTCGCTTACATCTCATCTCACCAAAATATTTGAAAGAATTGTTAGACAGAAAATCTATGACTTTTTGGAAACTCAGAAAAAATTCAATGATAACCAACACGGGTTTCGGTCAGGCAGATCATGCCTGTCACAACTAATGGAACACTACAACAACATTATTGATTCACTTGAAAGTAATGAAAACTATGATGTACTATACACAGACTTTGCTAAAGCGTTCGACAAGTGTGACCATGGAATCATAATGTCGCGCATAGGTTGTGCGAGCCTCTGCCCACTTGCGACTTTTTAGGGTTAATGCACTTTGGACAATCCAACGAAGGTGGTCCTTGTTGGGTAAGCTCGGCCTTAGCCGAGAGCATCCGAGTACCAATGAACAGTTTCTACTAGGTTTTTTCCCGAAGGGGTGAATGGAAACACTTTTCACTTCAAAAATTGGAGTTTTAGTTCACTCATAAATTTTTATTCACAAATTATATACAGAACGAGGCACTGATAATCAGAAGTTTACAGGGGGAGAGGTTTTACCTCTTACAACAACAGCTCAAGCAGGAATTTACAAGGGTAGAGGTTCGACCCCATTTCACAATAGTTAAGGTGGGAATTGAAAGCGAGGAGGCTTGTCCTCCTCGAGTAAGAGTTACGGCAGGAATTTAAAATGAGGAGGCTTGGCCTCCTTGGTCTAAGCCTCAGGCAGGAATTTAAAGTGAGGGAGGTGCAACCTCTGGTAACAAGGGACCAGGCAGGAATTTAAGATGAGAGAGGAGCCACCTCTGGTAACAACGGCTCAGGCAGGAATTTAAGGCGAGGGGGGCTCGGCCTCCTCGGGTAAAGGCTCAGGCAGGAATTTAAGATGAGAGAGGAGCCACCTCTGGTAACAACGGCTCAGCAGGAATAATTTAATTTACAATACAAGAAATAAATAAGCCTCAATTTTGGGGGAATGCAGTTGAAGGTTAAGCTCCCACTTTAGCTGGAGAGCTGAAGAATTCTGACGTCAAGCATAATTTAAGCATACAACGAAATTTAGAAAGATAAAAAGATTAACAAAAAAAAATACTAATTTTTGTAAGGTATACACTTTTGAGTGGCGACATAATGTCGGGGGACCGACATGTACCGAGTACATTAAGCACATTACTAACATATTAATAAATTAAGTACATTAATTACCGTTAATTACAATTTTAGCAATTTGTTAATTGACATATCTAATACTGAAGTAATCTGAATAGGTAATACAATTTAAATAATGAAGGGGAGTTCTCCGTTGTTCTATAATTTAAAGGGGATTAACAACAATGTTATATATATTTATAGTTAACAGTGATTACGCCAAATTATGTCAAATAATATTAGAAGAATGGTTGGTTATTATAATTTGAAAGTCTAATTAGCCAGCGATGAGGAAAGCGGAGAAAAAATACGGTGTACTTTTCATTTGAACGTACACAGACATTAATGATAACGTAACACATAAGCAACGGAATTTGAATGACAATTAGGTAGAAGTAGTAAGTACAGGTAATGAGAACGTTGATAACTATGTGCCTAAGTAGCAATAACCAGTAGCCTGGCAGGGAACAATATGGTATGTTTTAATAATATAACATCACATCTTAACGTTATAAATTGGTAGCAGAGGCAAGAGAGGAGTTCGAATTCAGAGGCTCACTTTTGACGACGTAATCGGAATTCGAACCTTCGTCTCAGCAATAATAAACAACTTGCGAGAGGTGAAATAATAAAAAAAAATAAAACGTAAAAAGAATACATGTACGTAATCATGATCGTCAAGGGACATGTACGACTGCACAAAGTAGTGTACACAGTCGTCACACAATAAGTTGTGTGCGTAATCTAGACACGAGCAAACATACTGATAAGCAGAGATGGGCACGATCTTGATCTTCAAGATCAGATCGTGATCTTGAAGATCAAGATCGTGATCTGATCTTGAAGATCACTTTTATTATGGTGATCTTGATCTAAGATCACTTTATTTCTTGTGATCTTGATCTTGAAGATCACTTTAGACTTCAAGATCACTTTTAATTTCAGATTCTTAAATATGCCGCTATGCGAATGTCATTTGTTTTTTGTCCAAGCGACATCTGGTGGCAACTTTGTTCAACACCGACTGTTTATGTTTTCTGTTAGTTGGGTAACTTGCGTCATGCGTGGGCTCATGGAAGGTGTAGTTGCTGTGGAATTTAGGCTCGTAAAAAGTGTAATTTACTGTGCAATTATGTTAAAAGTGTTCTATTAATATATTATTATATATAGGCATAAAATATAGCCTATAGGTCCGTATTCATAATAAATTAATTCTAAACATATTTTATTTACAGATTGAATTTTTTAATAATGAGTGCAATTTTACAACTTCAACAGGCTCCCAAGGGAACCAAATATTCTAGGTTGTCACCAGAACAGTATTCAATATATTTAGATGATAATGTTGGTAATAAGGATCAATCTGTGCTATTGAACGGAAAATATTTTCAAATTGTCGAAAAAACTGGAAACAGTATCAAAGTTATTTGTAGGCAGTGTACAAAGAAAACTACAATTCTGTCTGCTGGCCTCGACTCAACAAGCAATCTTCTGAGGCACCTCAGGGTTAGTACTACTTAGTAACTAAGTAGTAAGTAGCAACATTAACATAATGGTTCAAGTCATATTTTAAGTGACTGGTGCCATACAAGACTAATGCTACATTTACATAGACGTCCATTTGAATATATTGTGCACTTCAGATATTAATAGATTATGGACTAGTAACTACATTAAAAACTGCCGATATCCAACTATAATAAAACGCCAGGTGTATCTGTCTTTCTCTCTGTCTGATCCATGTCTGTAATTTCTCCTATTTAGTTACTGAAGGACGAAATTCGGCTTTCAATTTAACATAGGATAAAAATGCACTGATCATGGTGAAAATAATTTTAGTTAAAGATAACAAAATTTTAGAATCTTGTTAAGTATTAATTTCAACTAGAAGTTTGATACTCTGATAAATATTATACAGGGTGTTCAAGAAGTCTCTCCGCATGATAATAATTTATTTTCTTGTGCAGAAACTACATTCGGATCTTTTGGGTGAATATGAATCGGAGAAGAAATCTCGCAAGCGTCCAGCTAAAGAAGAAGATGCCAGCGGCAGCAATGCTGGCCCTGCCAAAATTGCCAAGCAGTCAACACTAAGCATGTTCCACATTTCCAAGCAAAAACCAGGACCACCAATATGCAAGGATATCCTTGAAAAGAAGATTCTCTCGCTTGTGGCTAATGGGCTCCTACCATTGAGCCTAGTTGAACTACATGAATTTAAGGATCTTCTTTCATGTTAGTATAACTCAAATATTTTGCTATTTTTTCCATAGCTAATATCTGATTAAAATAATTAATCATATTATTGTATGAACATTAGACTATCGCTAGCCTAGCTAAATATTTTGATATTTTTTCCATAGCTAATCTATTGTATTTGTTTTAATTTTTAAATATTTTTTTCAGACGTCAACCCGGCTGTTCAGGTGCCATCTAGACGCACCCTGGCTAGATCTCTTGCAACAACAACCAGTACAATGAAGGAAGACACAAGCAAAACTGGCAGCAGTTGACCATGTGTGGTTACATGCGACATATGGTCAACTAATCACCGCAGTTTCATGGGAGTCACTGCGCATTGGGTATGCTATTGATTTAGTGTATTATTTTTATATAATTGATAAATTGACCATTGGTGATAGACTGATAGTCTGATAGACTTATAGTATAATCTTTTCAATTATTCGACATGTGTTCCTCATTCATTAATTTGGTGAGTCTTCATTTTGCTGTGATTCACAGTAATTTCACACTAATTCACTGATTCTGTCATCTGTCATTGTGTCTGATTCACAGCAAAATGTGGAAGAGTCCATATTCACAGGCTGTGAATATGGACTCTTCCACATTTTGCTCTTATGGGATGGGTCACTGATGTGGTGGTATGGTAGGCGACTCATCGCTGAATTGCCTCCTTTATATCACATAGTTCTTCTCTTCAATGTTTGGTGGCGCAGTTTAGCTGGTGCGTGTCTAACCAATATTATTAAATTAAGCTTAAAAAAATGTTCATACAAACATTGATTTTATATTCTTACATTACAGATCAATGATGACTTGTCGCGAGGATCAGCTGCACTGGCATGCCGAAGATTTCGTGGAACACATAGCTTTGATAAAATTGCTGGAATATTGGACAGGATCAACTCGGAGCATGGTTTATCTTATAGAAAAGTTGTATCTACAGTCACCGACAATGCATCGAACATGGTGAAATGCTTTAAAGAGTTCGGTGTTCGTGTTCAGAATCGTACTGACGACATTGATGAAGATGATGCAGATGAAGATGATGATGAAAAAGATTCAGATGAAGAGGTTATCATCAGCAACTTTCCTGAACATTCAGGAGAGCATGGAGAGGAGTCAGTGAAACTATCATCCCATATTCGATGTGCCTCCACACATTGAACTTGGTAGCAACAACTGATGCAGATAAAGGACTGAATTCACCTGGACTAAAGAAGATAAAGCATTCTGCAATGGGAAAATGTTCGGCGCTGTGGAATGCTGCTGGTAAACCCAAGTCAGCAGAAAAATACAGGAAATAACTGGCGTCCAATTTAGGTACCCATGCGTCACCCGATGGAACTCAATGTACGACTCATTAAGCCAAATATATAAACATAAGAACGACGTGAATGTAGCTCTTGAAGAACTGAATCTACCCATCCTCAAAGACAATGAATTGGAATTTATTTCAGAATATTTGTCTGTTCTAAAACCAATTGCAGCAGCCCTCAACAAATTACAGGCAGAGAAAGAATGCTACTACGGTTGTCTTCTTCCAACAGTCCTAGTGACTCAAGATGCCCTCGCAAGATTGGAGCCTATCCAACCAAACGACCTGCGCTTGAGACACTGCATGCCATTACTGGCAGCAGTCGTCTCTGGCTTCAATGCCAGATTTGGTCATTTTTTGTCGTTGAGCCCCGAGGTAACTGATGCCGTTTTGGCCTCAGTATCTCATCCGTATTTCAAACTTAGATGGATATCATTGTTGCAAGGGCCTAATTTCGGCGATCATGAAGCAATCAAGTATCAAGTAAAAGACAAGCTGCAAATGGCTGTAAGAAATTGTAATTCTGACAGCAGTGGTAATAGTTCGGTGAACTCAGACTCATCATCTGAAGACGATTTCTTCAGAACTATGGACGGCTCATTCTCTGCTCCTAACAACAAGGAAGACTTGGAAGTCCTCAATTATTTGCAGGACACCAGTAAGGCACTCGACTCTTTAGATAGGTATCCTGCTATAAAGAAGATCTTCAAGAGGTATAACACCACACTACCTTCCTCTGCACCAGTGGAACGGTTGTTTTCGTTTGCTGGCATGGTTCATAGCCCCAAACGAAGTCGTCTCTCGGATGGTAACTTTGAACAATTGGTTTTGCTGAAAGCAAATGTTTACAGCGGTTGAACATTAAATTAACACTCTTAACTTGCGGTTTTTACCCTTATATTGTCAGTAATTGCGTACTGCAGTAAAACTGTAAAATTAAATTCTATGTAAAAAATGTTTACTTATATATGCTGACCATTCATTGATATGGGTTATGGACCTGGTGAAATGAGAATTGAGAAAAATAGAACTAAAAACTATATGTAGGTCATTTAATAGTTTTTTCTTTGCTGATAAGTTATGATAATACTAAGTTTTAAGTTTACCACCTGAAAAACTGAAAGGGGAATCGTCAATCCCCGTGGTTTAGATCAGGTGACATGGGTAGGATGCGATGCTTGTATTGCCTCAGCCCTCAGGTGAGTATTAGGAGTGATACTTTTCAGGAGTGATTAACAAAATAATTTGTTTTTGTTTACTCTACAAGAGTACAACTTTTTTCAATTCATATAAAAGTGATCTTAAAAAGTGATCTTGAAAAGTGATCTTGAA
Organism: Bathynomus jamesi; assembly: GCA_023014485.1. Taxonomy (NCBI): domain Eukaryota; kingdom Metazoa; phylum Arthropoda; class Malacostraca; order Isopoda; family Cirolanidae; genus Bathynomus; species Bathynomus jamesi. The sequence goes on from JAJOZX010001615.1 coordinate 778,598, forward strand.
AAGTGATCTTCAAGATCACGATCTTGATCTGGATCTTCAAGATCACATTTTTCTGGTGATCTGATCTTGATCTTCAAGATCACATTTTTCTGGTGATCTGATCTTGATCTTCAAGATCACCAAAGTTGGTGATCTTGCCCATCTCTACAGTGATAAGTTGATAGGGTATAAGTAGACAATAGGTAGATGAATGAATAAGTAATAAAATTAATAAAGGATAGCGGTCAAGCAAGAACATAGATGTATGAATGAGTATGGTTGAATAATGAGTATAGTTGAATAATATTTATATTGCATAACACCAGACAGGACACACATATAAATAATGACTTATAGAGAGTGAAGTTTTTATTATTATTAAAGAATTTACCATACATTGAATACGAAAGATATCCACATACTAAACACGTGATTCGTATTCAAGGTATGGAAGGAAATTAAGTTACTTTATGACGTCAGAGTGATTTACTCTGTACGTACAGTATAAGTCATTATTTGGGAGAAATCAAAGGAGACGAATTAGAGAGGCACAGCTAAGGGAGGGACATTCGCTGTTTACAGCGAACTTCTAATGGCACAAACATGGATACTGTTCAACCATAGAAATGGTAAATCGCATGGTTGTGACACTGCTCTCCCCTATGAAAAAGGATGTGGTGGTGGGTGAAGTTTATTTACAATATATTAAAAAAATGAAAAGCGACAATTTCGGGTTGGATTAATCAAGGCAATTTAGTGGGAAGAATGATAATTAATTAATAAATAAAAAAAAAATCAAGGGGAAAATTTTAAAATTACAGCAAATAAATTAACAAGGTTGAGGTCTGATTACTAGAATTGTAGTGGAAACTCTAGATCAACAAGGTATGATAAAGTCCGAAGTTGTCACCTTTAAAAAAAAATTATAAGTATGATTAATTGTGGCAATCATACTACATAAACAATCTTATAAACTAATGAACCATCTAAGTTATTTCTGGCATTTCGACATAATTATTTCAGTTAAAGTTCCAATTACAGGATTGAATCTAATTTAAGTAAATTTTTAGTTTGTCCAACGTTATAGTAACAAGATTTACGGAACCGTGATAAATTCGGAAAGATTTCCAAGGTTAAGATAATTTTAGGGAAAAAGATACATAGTAAATAATGGTTAAAAGGAAAATTCAATTTAAGGTTCAGGAATTTTCAATTCATATGGTGACTACTTGAAATGGAGTTTAATCCGTCAGTAACTGACAGAGATAAGAGTTTCCGAAGTATCATGATTATACAGTAAAAAACTAATCGTATTCACTATGGTAGATAAAAATGAATTAAATTTTATTGGTGGACGAAGTCTTCAGCAGTGGGAGCACGGTTGCAGAATGTAAACTTATTGCAAGTCCGAATAAGTTGGTAAAATATTAAAATTGATTTAAAGAAAAGTAAAATTAATTTATTGAAAACATGAAAATTTATCTAGTTACCGTTTTAGATACTTAGATATTGTTATCCATTAAGAATATCCAGGGAGAAGGAAGATAGAATTCGTAATAGACGATGTATAGACCTTGGGTCACGTGTGTATGTGCATAGTGCAGAGTGTAAGTGGTAGGTGATTTACCCAAAAATGGGGAAAAGGAATTTATAGTTGAAGTTATCGTAATCGCGTATACGTATGTAAAATATGGGTAATAGTGTGTCTAGCTGAGTAGGTATGTACAGTGTGTGTAGAATATGAAAGTAATTGGTTCATCCCGGAAGAACTGAATCCTTAGTGGTCAATGGTAAATCATGAAATTTTGAAGAACGGATTAGCTTAGAGGTTGGTTAAAATTAACTTAATAAAGCAACAGGCAAGATTATATATTGTAAGCAGCAATTAAGTTTAAATAAATTCAAATAATCCAGAGTAAACATCAACAGTTAACTGCAATTAAATATAATTTATCGTGATAGCCAATGATTTTAGAATAAGATTTATATGATAAAAATAAGATATGCGTAGTGAATTTCCTTTCCAATAAGTACGCCAATGATTTCAAGAGTGTTTCAGAGTGTGGGTAAGCGTAATTGGGTGAAAGTGTAATCAGTAGGAAAGTGAATTCGAATAGGTGTCAAAAGTAATAAAATTCAATCGGGATTATAGATTTTACGTAATAATCGGTTGCACGTATTAAGGTAATTAAAATAAATACGCACTTAAAAGAACTTTAAATACTTAAAGTAAATTAAGTGGTATTGAAAACTGAATTTAGGCACAGAATTAAATTCGACTAGTAACCTTCATAGCGTTATATTAGCAGTATCTCACCATTAATATTGACCAGAAGTATCAGTACGGCAATTGAATTTTATTTGACGAGTTGATGGGGCATAGATAATAACAGGTTTTAGTGGAATTCATGGTAGGGGCACAGTTATGTAATTAGTAATATTGACATGGTGTAACAGAATTATTAGAAGGGGAAAAGGAATGGCATCCTGGTATAGTGTGTCAAAATTGGCTATAATTTTGGTTGATACCTTAACAAATGGTATAAGAACATTTAATGACAATTACTCAAGACTAATTGAAAAAAAAAAATCAAATAAAAAGTTGAAAATAGAACTCAATTATGAGCTACTGAACTGAACACTTATAGGTTATAAGTTCCGTATAATTAAGATTAATTTAAAAAATAAAACAAAAAACAACTTAACCTAAATTGAGGGTATGTTCGGTCATACGGGTGAATTTCACGAACATACGAAGCCAGACAAATCAGCTGCATGGTTAGGTTGTCTTGCGATCGGGCATGTGGGTCATTCGGTTAAAGGTTTTCGCAACATGCCGGGAAGCAATGGACTGACCATACGAGCCTTGCTCACTCAAAGGAGGTGGTGTATCGGGATTAAGAAGAATGACTTTCACTGGTTTCAGAAGAGGATCCAGGAACAGCCAAAGAGAAAGATTTGCAAAGTAGAAGGCAAGAAGGGCGAAAACATGAATTCGCGGAAGAAAAATGAAAATGATCGATGGAACGATCATATTATGGTAGTGAGGAATATTCCGCGCGCGCGCGTACAACTTCCGACGGAGGAGTAGGTTCGGGTTCGCTCCCGGCACCTATGGGCTTAGCCTCGGAATTAGGTGAAATTCCTCTACCTTTGAAAACAGAATCAAGTCATCTTCCTTAAATAGGGATTTAAGCGAAATGACCAAATCGGAACTTAAGGGAAATGAGTTTTCAAATTTATTTGGAATAGCCAGAACACTGGGAACTTCAAGTTCCGGCCTAACTGTCACTGAAGGAGGTGACTCGCTCTCGATGGAGTCACAGGGGTTACTGTGAAGACATTCGAGTCTTCATACTCAAAATTACCAAAAGTATGTTGGTTTTCTAGTTCTTCGTTCGTCGGAACTAGAACGGAACAATTGACAATTGATGAAGAATCTTCCCCATCTGGTAGCAGTTCCTTTTTATTTTGAACTGGTTCCAGGGAGTCCGTCGGGCTCTCTGAAACGAGTCTTTCACCCTCAGCTGAAAAGACCGAAGAATAGGGGTGACAAACATACTCGAAAAGTGAGTTTTCTCCTCGAATTAGGCCTGCTTCTCTATCGGCCCAATAAAAATCGTGCGTAATAAGGAAATTCATCCCCAGGAGTAAGTCTCCATCCCAATTCAATTCAGATACGACCACAAATGGGGTCAGATAAGGGACTGAATCAAACTCAATAGGAAGGATGATTTCTCCGGTACTGTATTCTTCCCAGTCATCATCAATGCAGGACAAACGAGAATGCAAATCGAATTTTTCCGTAGCCACCTTGAGTAACTTCTCGTATACGTGTTGGTGAATGTAATTCGCCTGACAGCAAGTTTCAACAAGAGCCAAAACTGCTTGGTTGTTAATAGAAGTTTTCATGAAAATTTGTGGGCGTTCTTCCATGAGCTCCATTTCAAGAGTCCAAGAAGGCGTCTCCGAAACATGTGAACATGCTTCGTCTGCATCAGCGATGGTTTCGCACGAGGTTGGGGTATTGGGAGGAAAACCAAAATTTGGAATATCGCAATCAGGGGAATTGGGTGACCAACTGGAAAGACCTGATGTCGGCAATTGACAATACGTCTTTACGTGAGCACTTTGCTCTTTAGGAAAAGATTGCTTGCTACACTGCTCCGAACACGAATTAACGGAGTTAAAACAAAACGGAGGGACGGCATGGTCCTCACTATAGTAATTTAAAAAGAAGTCACTGGGACATGATCGATTCGTTACGAAACTGTTACTGTCATCATAAACATCACAATGATTATCAAAATTCATAAAAACTGACTCGCCTACAGGACCTTGTGGGGCATTCTCCCCAGCTGCTACTACAGCAGAAAAAGCATCATCTGAAGCAAGATGACGGTCATCATGACCAAAAAAATAAAAAACAGGGTCATCTTTCAGACCACTTAAACGAGGCGGCATTGCCGATTGGCCGTTGGCCGAAGTAAACTCAAAACAATTCGGGTCCTGTGGAGAAAAGTTATCAAAAACATGGTCATCCTGACCATCTAACGCGTCCTCTTTGGGACATGCATGGATATCCGATCCATCTAAACCAAAACGAGGTCTTCTCGACCAAAGTTCACTGAATGAACTATGTCAGTTGAATCAATGTCCGAATGACTAAAATTACTGACAATTTGAGGAGCAGTGTCTAAATCATCGTACAAGTCATGGCCATCGGGACCAACATGGTTGTCCTGACCATGGTGAGAAATAAATTCTGATTTTCAACATCAGTTGCACAGCAATCATCCAAGTTGTCTGAATTCACATTTAACAAAGAATTGGTCACATCCCCATTTACATTACAACAATTATTAACGTAGTATTACACTTACTTTACAAAACTTTCATCATAAAAACTTTCAACGGAAGTTTCATCATAAAGACTTCAACAGAAGTACCTTTATAATTATAAATCAACAATTTCATTGTTGTCGTTACTGTTTTCAACATTAGCATCACACAAAAATCATCATCAGGAGAGGCTGGAGTTCTAGCCTCGAAGGAAATTCATTTGATGAACAAGCTGGAACCAACGGTTCAGAGACAACTGAGTCAGAGAAAAAGTTGGGTCAGGATTACCCAAATTTCCAAGGGTGACGTTTCATCGTCACAATAAAGGTTCTGCTCGGGTGCCTCGCACCAGAGAAGGAATAACGTCTTTTATCCCATTTATCGACGAAGCATCCATCCGAAAAGTCGAAATGGAATCCGTGGGTCGTAGGGATTCTGGGCCAATAATTAAATCAAAATCGGGACAATATTCTAGCGGAACTAACGAGACACCTATACAGACAAAAACACCAATCCACATGGCAAGTTTAGTTTCCGCAAGGACGGGAATAAGGTTACCATCGGAATCCCGAATGTATGAAACGGATGGCGGTCCTTAAAGAGAGGACACAGCAATTTATCCGCTAAAGACGCAGGAACAATACTGGACGAACATTTCGGATCAAAACGACCTAAAAGGGTCTCCTCTGGGCAACGGAGTTTGAAATCGATTTCGAGAAAAAATAATCACTTTCTGGGGATTCCGAATGTACAGAACTCAAAGAGGAAGTGGATTGGGAAGGGGGTCAGAATAAGGTACACTCAACGCCTTTCTACCCAGACCAGAAGGGTCAACGGAATCACTCCGATTCTCTACCGAAACAACATTATCGGGAGATGCGTTTTCGCGCACACTGAAGGATGGTTACACGATCCAGCAAGGACTGAAGGGAATCCGGAACTGGTGTGCTCGTGTCTGTTGTTTAAACCTTTAACGTCAACGTCCCATTTGACGGATCCCTGCCTGTCACAGTACTTCGTGATTTCCTGCAGACCTTTATATATATCATACCAAAAACGTTTAAATTCTACCCAAGACCATTGATATATTTGCCCATTGGACCATCGATAAGAAAGGTACGGACGCGCGCGGCGTCACCGAAATTTGGGTCACAAGTGTCAAAGCAAAACCGATTTTATCTGCATCTGTAGTCAGACAACCTCTAAATGAATCGTCAATTTTACCGAACCAATCCTTAAAGGAGGGTTCTACAAATCTATTATTAACGCGACCGCGAAAATGAGGGACATCAACTGTACGTTTCAGTACGGAAAAGGGAGTTATAAGATTAACAGTAGTGCATGTCAGGGGGGTAATGGTTTGGACATCGTTAATCATAACACGTGTCGTTGACACGGAAGTGTGTGTGTAAAACAAAAATAACCATGTAAGAGAGAAGCAATAAAAAAAAATAAATGGCACAAAGTCTTAAGTATTTTGAATAAAATTGAAAAAAAAACGAGATAAACAATGAAATTTTTTTTCATATAGTTACGAGATAACGTAGAACAAAATGGGCGACTCTGCATTTACTCCGGATGCAGCAATCTACGAGTAATCTTCGAATCTCCCAACGCTGAAGTCTCGTTGGCAAGGGTCGAAATTCGGTCAAAATCACATTAGAAAAAAGGGTTACAGTATAATAACGATAACATAAATTTTCACTGAAACTAAGTTAAAAGGTTTAAATTAAAAAAGGAAAAGGAAAAGAAAAACCTAACGGGGTACAACTAAATAAAAATGTGAGTTATGGGTATAAATATCAGAATTATGACTGATCGAATTTATGTCCCACAACAAAACCTAAAATTATATTATTTAATATCCTCAAACAAAAAAAATGCAGATAATTGTATAAAAAGAATTTAAAAATTCAGATTTATAGTTTGTTGGGAAAAATAAATCCGTGAATACTGAATCAATGACAACGTCTGATTAGTACTGTGTTTCGTATTACTATCGAACAGTTAATTAAAATCAATTAATTAAAGAAGATTATTAAGTGTTTATAAAGTCACTTCACTGTTTCACACTAAAAAGGGAAAAAATAAGTGAATTAAAATTACTAAAATTAAAGAAAATGATAATTAAGAACACGATTTAAACGTAGTAATTTTTAACTAAAACGATTAAAATAAAACTCATCACAAACGGAGAGTGAGGGGTTCAGCAGGCTGGTGCCTCCGAGCCTCCACGAAACTTTGAAGGTCAGCCTCACTCAGCTCTGAGGTGGGTGTGCCGCTCATCTAGCAGACGAGAGGGAGGGGTGACGTCATCTGATCGCCACGACGGACCGCATAAACGTTGAAGGAAGATTGTGGACAGGAAGATGGTCGCACGGTTGATCGGTGAAAAATACGAACAATAATTCAAAAGTTGATTGAAGAGAAGTTCAAGGGAGGAATTTCCAAGTAACAAAAGTTGATTGAAGGTCAACGATGAGTTGAATTAAATTGAGGTTGCAGATGGTGGGGTTGGAGTCCAAGTTGAAGAGGTTGCGGTCGACGTCGAACGAGTGAATCCATGAAGTGTTTCAAAAATTGTTCAAAGTAGGGACATCCATTGATGGACGAAGGTTTTTTTCGGTGGGGGACTGAAACAGTCTCGGTGGGACCTCCAGTGTCGCGCATAGGTTGTGCGAGCCTCTGCCCGATTGCGACTTTTTAGGGTTAATGCACTTTGGACAATCCAACGAAGGTGGTCCTTGTTGGGTAAGCTCGGCCTTAGCCGAGAGCATCCGAGTACCAATTAACAGTTTCTACTAGGTTTTTTCCCGAAGGGGTGAATGGAAACACTTCACTTCAAAAATTGGAGTTTTAGTTCACTCATAAATTTTTATTCACAAATTATATACAGAACGAGGCACTGATAATCAGAAGTTTACAGGGGGAGAGGTTTTACCTCTTACAACAACAGCTCAAGCAGGAATTTACAGGGTAGAGGTTCGACCCCATTTCACAATAGTTAAGGTGGGAATTGAAAGCGAGGAGGCTTGTCCTCCTCGAGTAAGAGTTACGGCAGGAATTTAAAATGAGGAGGCTTGGCCTCCTTGGTCTAAGCCTCAGGCAGGAATTTAAAGTGAGGGAGGTGCAACCTCTGGTAACAAGGGACCAGGCAGGAATTTAAGATGAGAGAGGAGCCACCTCTGGTAACAACGGCTCAGGCAGGAATTTAAGGCGAGGGGGGCTCGGCCTCCTCGGGTAAAGGCTCAGGCAGGAATTTAAGATGAGAGAGGAGCCACCTCTGGTAACAACGGCTCAGCAGGAATAATTTAATTTACAATACAAGAAATAAATAAGCCTCAATTTTGGGGGAATGCAGTTGAAGGTTAAGCTCCCACTTTAGCTGGAGAGCTGAAGAATTCTGACGTCAAGCATAATTTAAGCATACAACGAAATTTAGAAAGATAAAAAGCTTAACAAAAAAAATACTAATTTTTGTAAGGTATACACTTTTGAGTGGCGACATAATGTCGGGGGACCGACATGTACCGAGTACATTAAGCACATTACTAACATATTAATAAATAATTAAGTACATTAATTACCGTTAATTACAATTTTAGCAATTTGTTAATTGACATCTAATACTGAAGTAATCTGAATAGGTAATACAATTTAAATAATGAAGGGGAGTTCTCAGTTGTTCTATAATTTAAAGGGGATTAACAACAATGTTATATATATTTATAGTTAACAGTGATTACGCCAAATTATGTCAAATATTATTAGAAGAATGGTTGGTTATTATAATTTGAAAGTCTAATTAGCCAGCGATGAGGAAAGCGGAGAAAAAATACGGTGTACTTTTCATTTGAACGTACACAGACATTAATGATAACGTAGCACATAAGCAACGGAATTTGAATGACAATTAGGTAGAAGTAGTAAGTACAGGTAATGAGAACGTTGATAACTCTGTGCCTAAGTAGTAATAATCAGTAGCCTGGCAGGGAACAATATGGTATGTTATAATAATATAACATCACATCTTAACGTTATAAATTGGTAGCAGAGGCAAGAGAGAGGAGTTCGAATTCAGAGGCTCGCTTTTGACGACGTAATCGGAATTCGAACCTTCGTCTCAGCAATAATAAACAACTTGCGAGAGGTGAAATAATAAAAAAAAAATAAAACGTAAAAAGAATACATGTACGTAATCATGATCGTCAAGGGACATGTACGACTGCACAAAGTAGTGTACACAGTCGTCACACAATAAGTTGTGTGCGTAATCTAGACACGAGCAAACATACTGATAAGTTGATAGGGTATAAGTAGACAATAGGTAGATGATTGAATAAGTAATAAAATTAATAAAGGATAGCGGTCAAGCAAGAACATAGATGTATGAATGAGTATAGTTGAATAATATTTATATTGCATAACACCAGACAGGACACCACATATAAATAATGACTTATAGAGAGTGAAGTTTTTATTATTATTAAAGAATTTTCTATACATTGAATACGAAAGATATCCACATACTAAACACGTGATTCGGTATTCAAGGTATGGAAGGAAATTAAGTTACTTTATGACATCAGAGTGATTTACTCTGTATGTACAGTATAAGTCATTATTTGGGAGAAATCAAAGGAGACGAATTAGAGAGGCACAGCTAAGGAAGGGACATTCGCTGTTTACAGCGAACTTCTAATGGCACAAACATGGATACTGTTCAACCATAGAAATGGTAAATCGCATGGTTGTGACAATAATACATAAACTGAAATATATGGGAATAACAGGAAAAGTAGGGAAATGGATATATAATTTCCTTAGTGAGCGGAGGCAAGTCGTTACAGTACAAGGAGTATCTTCATCAGAATCAGAGGTCCTCAGCTCAGTACCACAAGGAACGGTATTAGCTCCACTACTCTTCATAATCATGCTAACTGACATAGATGAGGACGTTACCAGAGACAGCACAGTAACATCCTTTGCGGATGACCCAAAGATCAGTAGAAAAATACGAGAACCAGAAGACATAGGATCTCTACAAACCGACATAAACAAAATTTACAAGTGGACGGAAGACAACAATATGAAGTTTAACACCGAGAAATTTCAGCTATTACGGTACGGAAAAAGAGAAGACCTAAAGTCCATGGAATATTATACCCCAAATGGACAGGAAGTCCGGAGAAATTCCAGAGCAAAAGATTTAGGGGTTGTAATGACAGATGATGCAAAATTTGAAACACAAAATAAGATAGCAGTAAACAGAGCAAAGAGAATAACGGGTCAGATATTGAGAACTTTTAAACGAAGGGATAGGAATGTAATGATCCCTCTACTGAAAACCCTGATAATACCCAAATTGGAATACTGCTCGGTCCTAACATCCCCATATAAAAAAGAAGACATTAGACAGCTGGAGGGGATCCAAAGAAGCTTCACAGCCAAGATCAATGGGTGCAAAGAACTAAATTACTGGGAAAGGCTACGAGAACTAGACCTATATTCACTGGAAAGGAGAAGAGAGAGATACACCATTATTTACACTTGGAAAATAATGGAGAAACTAGTCCCTAATCTTACTCTGAATCCCATAACTCCCCAAACAACGGTGGAAGGTAGAAACGGTAGACTGTGTCGTATTCCCAAATTGAAGGCGAGACAGGGAACATCCTTAACCCTGAAAGAAAATAGTTTTGTAGTGAGAGGACCAAAACTATTTAATCAGTTGCCCAAAGACCTAAGAAACACGAAGGGAGTTGCAGTGGAAATCTTCAAAAGAAGACTTGACGCCTGGCTCAGAACAATCCCCGATGAGCCTGGCATACCTGGCTATGTGAGGTGGAGAGCGCAAGAATCCAACTCACTACTTCACCAGGCCAACTCGAGAGGAGGGGCGACACGCTTGACCTTCGCGAAATGAGAAATCATCACGTGGAACCTTTGTAAGGTTGTAAGGTAAGGTGTATATATATATATATATATATATATATATATGATGAATAAAACCACGAAGGAAAAGAAACGCAGAATGGTGCTCAAGCGCTTTCGTCTAATGACATCCTCAGGAACACTGAAGTACATAAAGAGTTACAGCCTATATATAGGTTACAGAAAAAAAAATATATATATATATACTGTATATATATACAATAAATGGAGAAATAAAATTAAAGGATTGTGGGAGGGGCATACAAATTTGTAAAGGAAAAACTATCGATTTTTAGCACAAGATTAAATGAATTGTTTCCAACCAATGTTATATTAGGGTAATTCTACGAGAAATAGACAAATGAAGTACACAGTAACCTCTTCAAAATTCATGAAACTTGGTGTGAGGGTTGGTTTAGGTCCAAATTACAAATTTCTGAGTTTTTTTGAAAATTGGTCAAGTTGGTCAAATTTTATGGCTTGACCAAATTTTGGTCAAATGAAAAAACCAATAATTTTCAAACGTAAATATCTCAGCTCCTAATTGTGGTAGTGTAGTAAGTCTTAAATGATAAAATATGTAAAATTAACTTTAGTTTCTAAATATGTATCTTTTTTTAGGGTAACAAATATAAATTATGATTTTTTTTTTTTTTTTTTTTTTTTTTTTTGCAGCGAAGATATTATTTTTCGAAAAAAAGACCAGGAATAAAAAATGTTTATTTGATGTATGTACACCATAATAAGTAATAAGAAGTCAGCTTATCGACGATTATTATGAAAAAAAAATGACAAAAAAAGAAATCCTCCAAATTTTAACAATTTTTTGCTTTCTTTCCAGATTTTCAGTATATACCAAATTTTCTAGTATACGTAAATTTACCTAACCCTTAAAATGCCTCAAAACACAAAATTGTGTTGCGATCTTATGAAAAAACACTCAAGAAGAATTTCCTGTAACATCAAAAAAGTAAACTCTGCCATGGCAACTGCAAGCTATGGAATTTTGGAAGAAAATCAATTACTATGCAGCAATTGCTATGTCACAATTAAAAGGAAGCCAATTGTTTTAGAACATGTTCAACGTTCATCCAGAGAGCCGGAACCTGCACCAATACCGGAGCCAGACATACTTAACGAATGTATGGAGCGAAGCAGTAGCGATTCCACGAATCCACCACCATTGGAAGAATTTGTCGTTCAAGACAGGCAATTCAATAAAGATTTGCTCAGCGACAATATTTTACCTTTATTTGATGAAAGCCCTATTAAAACAGGTAATAAAACAATAGAGACTCCGTTCAGGACATTTGTTTCTTAATGCCAAATTCGTAGTTTTCTGTTTTTAAATATTAGCATCAGCACTTGAATACATATATACAAAATATTTGATATTTGATTATTTCACGCAACTTAAATTTATGAATTTGTTTTACAGGTGGATTGAAGCCGGGACAAAAACAGATAAAGGCTTCTATGAAATTCAGATCGACAACGGAAAAGGTTAAACGAAATTTTGAAGCTGCTTATGGGGCTCCTATTGATTATTCTGAAGCTGGTCCGTCCAAAAAACGTTGTTTGGAAGATGATTTAGAGAGGCAAGACTACTTTTCGGATATAGTTATTGAAATTTGACATTTTAAATTAAATTTAATACAGTCATCGAAGTATATACTAAATTAAGTTTTATCTGTTTACATTTTTATAATTGGACAATATAATACATACATATATTTTATGAAAAGTTTAATTAAAAATATACTAATTAAACTTAATGTCAAATACACTTTATTTCAGGTATCAAAAGGTTATGGAAGAATTAAAGGAGAAATTTCAAGCAAGTAACGATCGCAATCTTAGGTTACAAATACTATCATTGTATCCCTATCCCATTGAAAAAACTGCTGACTTCTTTGGAGCAACAAAGTATATGGTGCGTAAGAGCCGCAATCTTCAAAAACAGTTTGGGATTCTTCCTAACATTCCAGACATGACGAAATGGAAGGTCATCACAGCTGAAATGAAAAAAATCATTCGGGAGTTTTATGAAAATGACGAATATAGTAGGATGTGCCCGGGAATCAAAGATTATAAGTTTGCAATAAATGAAGAGGGTGAAAAAATAAAAAAAATAAAAAGACTGGTATTGTGTAACTTGAAAGAGTTATATTCTGAATATGCAAAAAATGATGAAAATCCCAAAATAGGCTTTAGTACCTTTGCTCATCTTCGACCGTCGTGGTGCATGCTTGCGGGACAAAGCGGAACTCGCAGTGTCTGCGTATGTACGCATCATCAAAATCTGAAACTACAAATAGCGTTAGGCATTAAAGATTTAGACTACAAAAAATTAATGTCTTTATCCATCTGCGGCATGGACAATGAAGATTGTATGATGCACCGATGCAAAAGATGCCCGCGAGAGGTCGGAATCAAAAATTATTTGGAAAGTTTGGACTTCATGGCGATGGAAGAGAGAAAATATAAACAATGGGTGTCCGTCGATCACTGTATGTTAAAAGATATCACCGAAACTCCAGAGGAATACGTGGAATCGCTCACCAAAAAAATTGCACAACTGACAAGACACCACTTCACGAATAAATGTCAGTCGAGTTACTTCAAAAATTTAAAAGAAACTCTGCCCGAAAATGAAGGTGTTTTGGTGAGCGATTTCGCGGAAAACTTCTCATTCATCTACAAGATTGTGCCCAGGGGTTTCATTGGGAGAACTCGCAATGTACAGTGCACCCATTCGTTTATTATTCCAAAAACAATGCAGGAAAACTAATTTGCAAAAGTTACTCCTTCGTTTCAAACCGTCGCAGGCATGATACAATTCTGGTTCATAGTTTTCTCAAAAAATTAATCCTGTGCATCCAACAACAAAATTCAAACCTAACTAAAATTCATTATTTCACAGATGGATGCGCGGCTCAGTATAAGAATAAAACAAATTTTCTAAATTTATGCCATCATTTTGAACACTTCAAAATTCATGCTGAGTGGAATTTTTTCTACGTCTCTGAGGCAGAAATTGTAGAGGTAGAGATTTCTTTGCAAAAACGTCTGAGTGAACCTATTACTTCTATCAAAGGTACTCAACAATTACATCGCTTCGTCCCAATTTCCAAGAATTCGTTGAAGGTTTATCCACTCTCTGAGTGCACAGTCAGTCGAAATAAGAGAGCTCATTAGAGTTTCTGCTTCGGATCAAGAACATAATACTGTCTCAATGCGAAATTGAAACAGGCTCTTTTGTGGGTTGTATGTATGAAAATAAACTATGGCTCGGATTAGTCCAGTCCTTTGACTGTGAATATGATGATTTTCTGATAAAATTTATCCATCCTTCGGGCGTATGTCCCTCATACATTTTTCCTGCGCAAGATGATGTTTGTCACGTTCCAACAGAAAATATATTTGGGAGTAATGAAGCAAGTTTACGAGGAGGAACAAGAATACAATACATTTTTCCGCTTCAAGAATTAAATAACTTTTCAAAGATAAAATAAATTCTATCGAATGTATACTATTTAAGATTGTCTATATAATATTTCTAAATTTTTTATCTAATATTTGTGTATCTACTTAATAGTTATAAAAATCTTTTCAAATTCTTTTTTCTTCTTATTATATTATTAGTGTCTAAACTTTGGATTCACTGGATGAGAATACTGTCTCTTAATTCATTCTCAAAGACTTGTGTACATGTAGTATTAGGAAGAGTATTTTATACTCTGATAAGCCCTTTATAAATTAAAATTATTATTGTCAATATATTCTGTCCCTAAATATAAGAGAGGTTATGTATGTACATTGTAAATATATTTTAAAAGATTTTTTCTCCTTTGGTTTATCTACATGTATTTTTTATATGATTTGAAAATTGTCTTTTTTTGGACCAACAAGTCTGTAATAAATCTTCGTCGTCTGAAAAAAAATTTATTACTTAATTTCAAACTCAGTTTTGAGCCTTATAATAAACTATAAGCTGACTTTTTATTACGGATTATGGTGTACATACATCAAATAAACATTTTTTATTCTTGGTCTTTTTTTCAAAAAATGATATCTTCGCTGCCAAATCGCCAAAAAAAAAAACTGACATTTTTTCCAAAAAATCATTTTATTTTTGTTACCCTAAAAAAATGATACATATTTAGAAACTACAGTTACTTTTACATATTTTATCATTTAAGACTTATTACGCTACCACAATTAGCAGCTGAGATATTTACGTTTGAAAATTGTTTTTTTTTTTCATTTGACCAAAATTTGGTCAAGCCATAAAACTTGACCAACTTGACCAATTTTCAAAAAAATTCAGATTTTTGTAATTTGGACCAAAAGAAACCCTCACACCAAGTTTCATGAATTTTGGAGATGGTGGAGTGTACATTTGGCACTTTCATTTGTCTATTTGTCCTGGAATTACCCTATAGATAAAAAAAAAAATATATATATATATACAAATTTATACTGGAAATCTGCCTGGGTTTTAGCACACTGCCCTTTTTGTATATAAAAATTTAAAAATAAAAGTTATTAGAGTGGCATACAAGTTTACCAAAGATTTAGCGTTCTACCCTTCTTATCTAAATCTGTTCTGAAGGAATTCAAAACAACAGGATCGAGTTGAAAAAGACCTTTGCTTATGTTGAAATTATTTGTAAGTTGGATAATGGCAGACTTAAGAATATTTCTATTAACAATGTTGCTAGAGTGAAATAAAACTGAAGCATTATTCCAATCAATACAGTGGGTTAACTCTGACAAATGGACAAAAAGGGCACTGGACAACTGTCCTGTTCTAACGGAATATTGATGCTGTTTTATACGTGTGTGCAAATCCTTTCCTGTCTGACCTATGTAAAAGGAATCACATTGTTTACAACCAATTTTATAGATAATGCCTGAATTATTGGTAGGGCTATTTTTTACCGAGATATTTTTCACAATATTGTTATATGAAAATACTACATTAATATCCAAAAGTTTAAGTACATTAGCAATGCCTGAAAAGCCCGGGAAAAATGGAAGTACTAAAATATTTTTTGACAAAGTATGAGTGTTATTATTGACACGATAGAAAGTTCATTTTGCCTTGTTGAGACAAGATTCCATAAACGCAGATGGATAACACAGATCACTTCCAATACCATTGATTTTTTCTAATTCGGCATCGATGTATTCTGGACTGGCGATCCTAAGGGCGCGGAGAAACATTGAAGAAAAAATGGCCTTCTTAGTTGGGGTGTCATGTCCCGAGTAAAAGTGTACGTAGGACAAATTGTTTTTTTTTTTTCGATAGATACTAAACTTAAAACCTAGGCTTTCCCTATGTACACGCACATCCAAAAACGGGATTGAGTTGTCTTGTTCCACTTCTAAAGTAAACTTAATGGAGGGGACTTGATCATTTAACTGAAGGAGGAAGTTATCCAGGTCACAATTCATGGGTCAGATACACAAAATATCGTCGACGTACCGCAACCAAGGGATGCCAACCCCCAGGATTCTCGGAATGTAAGTAATTTCGAAAAACTCCATATAAATATTGGAGAGGAGGGGCGACAAAGGGTTGCCCATGGCCATCCCAAAAACTTGTTGATAATACTCGTTATTGAGAGTGAATTTACAGTCTTTGATGCAAAGCTTAATAAGTTCCAAAACAATGTGTGAAGGTAGTGGCAGGTCATACTTATGTAATTCTTGGGAGAGAAAGTCAAGCATATCGCCAATCTGCATTTTTGTAAACAATGAACAAATGTCAAAACTGATCAATCTATCGTTAATTTCAGTAGGTGCATTATTCAATTTTTCAGTAAGATCCATGGAATTTTTTACATGTGAATCAGAGATAGTTCCGAGAATGGGGGACAAGACTTTGACAAGCCATTTGGAGAGTTTATAAGTAATAGAGCCCACCGAGCTAATAATAGGGCGCATAGGTTTGCCAGGTTTGTGGGTTTTAATAAGACCGTAAAGGTAGGGCAGAGAAGGTGAAGTGGACATGAAAAGCGGAATTAAGTCCTTATGATCTTTGAGAATGCGTTTCAAGCCACTATTAAATGATTTGATGACGTCATCCTGCGGGTTCTTCCTAAGTTTGCTGTATGTAGCGGGGTCCTGGAGAAGCTCGTTCATCTTTCTGATGTAGTCCACTTTGTCCATAATAACTATGGTGTTAGCTAGGGATGTGCCGGATAACAGCTATTATCCGGTTTCCTGTATCCGGCCGGATAGCCGGATATTTATGATAGTCTTTTTTGTAATGGGAATATCATCTGGGCCCGCCCCTTTCCAATCTTAGCTTGCATAGCCTTTAGCTAGCAAAAGTTGAATATAGTTGTACAAAAATCTAAAATTAAAATAATTGATAAATAAGCATGTACCACTACTAGTATGTAACTATATTAACACTGCTAAAAAGGCAAAATGTTTGGTCCAGCTGAAAGTGTGACGCATAGTTAAGATCCCAGCTTCCCTTACTTTTTAATTTTTATTTTTATTTTTATTTTTTATTTTTATATTTATATATATTGCAAATTACAATATGAAAAAATATGAATTAGTGAAACCTTTTATTAAGATTTGAGATATAAAAATAAAACATATAGCCTAATCAAATATACCAGTAAGGTAAGTGAAATTATTAAAATAGCAAAACCTTAAAAAGTAGAAACTCGCATTAAACAATAAAAATTAATACTATGTTCAAGACACTAGATTCACAAGTTTAAATCAAATTTTCGTCCATTGTGATGGATAAAAAGAAGCATCTCCCCTCGCTTTGGTAGCGAAGTACTTTTTTCTTCAAAAATATTTCCGTATTCGGAAAACATTCTTTCTGAGAAAACTGAAGATGCTGGTGTCACTAGCCATTTTAGAGCAATTTTCTTGAGAGATGGAAAGGATTCTTCATTTTTCCAAATTTCAAGTGGAGATAGTCGTCTGTCTGATATGTTTTTTTTTGGCATATTGCTCAATTTCCTCTGCTATTTCTGCGAATGAAGCCATCTTGCGGCTTTTTTTAAACTTTTTCTCACCAGGTATCTTTTCTGAATTTTCTTGTGTTAGTTCCCTGAAACAAGCAGAGAGTGGATCATCATCAAACTTTGCCTTTTTCCTTCCTGTTGAGGAGGAAGAAGAATTCGAATCGTCGCTGCTGTGAGCCTGTTCTTCAAAATATTTCTCTCTAATTTTCTCTAGGTTGTTTACTTCATTTATTTCTTCAATTAACCATGTCTTAATATTTTCCTTTTGTTGATCTTTGAAAAACAAAAATTTAAATCGTGGATCAATGACATTTGCTAGAGCATACTTCCGATTTGTTAAGACATTTAGACACTTTCTTTTTTCATTGCTTTCATTGGCAATAAATCGTGACCACAATGACTTCAACAGTTCATCTTTTGTAGTTTGGACTCCTTGATCATCCTGGCCAATTTTTGAAAGAATCCTTTCAAGCGCGCACATGTTTGGGATAACAGTAGAGAGTAAACTATATTCTGTACTCATTTCTTGGGTGAGTTTAAAAAATGGCTGTAAAAGCTTTAAAAGATTTTCAATCAAGTGCCACTCATTAGATGAAATAACAAGTAATTCACTATGATCAGCAAGGTATATTTGAACTGATTTTTCAACTTAACCATACGTTCTAGCATCAAATAAGATGAGTTCCAGCGCGTTAAAACATCTTGTACCAATAGAAGAGGAACATGACCCTGTTGTGTTTGGAGAGCTTTAAATTCAGAAGTAGCCAGTGGGGAGTGGTTAAAATGTGTCACTAAACGTCGACACTTTGCCAAAAGATCTTTTATAGATCGTTGAGCCATTAATGCATCATTCACCACTAGCTGTAGCAAATGAATTGAACAGTGAACAGAAGGTATTTCCGCAAGGTCACATCCCAAAGCTATGTTAGAAGCTCCATCTCTGACCAATATATTACGCCTTGATCTGTCAATATTCCATGATTGCCTCATAGATTGCAATTTGTCCGCAATATTAATTCCTGTATGCGATCCTGAAAAATGAGCTGAATGCAATACTGCATTACAATGAGTGTAGTCATTCATGATCCAATGACCTGACAAGGAAATGAATGATTCATTTGAAGAAGAGCAGGTCCAAATATCGGAAGTGAAGCTAATGTATTTCCCTTCTTTCAATTTATTCATAACAATTTCTTTGAGTTCTTCATAGATTTTGGGTATGACTTTTTCTGAAAAATATGTTCGATTTGGTAGCAAATACCTTGGCTGTACGTGGGCCATCAGTCCTATAAAGCCATCTTGTTCAACTAAACTAAAAGGATGGTTGTCCAATGCCATCATTAATCCTATCTTTTTATGTAAAGCTTGAGCTTTTCAGTCATTTATATCCCATTCATTTATATCTCATATTTTCTTAAAGGAAAAACTTTCTTCTAACGTGAGTTGCTTTTCCATGGCAACTAATTTTTTCTCCTTCTTTGAGTTCTTCATAGATTTTGGCAAAGCTGGGCACTTGCGGTATTTTTTGCGGTACTGCGGTACTACCGCACTACCAAACCGGTACCGCATAACGCAGTACCGCAAAGGATCGCTGAAAGTACAGCAGTACCGCTACCGCATTCAAATTTCCCGCGGTACTTTCCGCGGTACCGACAAACACGACTTTTCAAAAAATTAACACTTTTTTTGAAGTAAACCTTATTACAGGAGTACAGTAAGACGAATGCTGCGTGTGTTGCATCAGCCTAACTCTAGACACGTTAAGTTTTCGTTCAGAACATGTTACGTTGCCATCCTATCACAACGCCTCAGTGCAGTGCTTGCTTTTGAGCCGGTTGCACGTGTGTTACATTTCTGTGACAAAGATCGATTTTTAGCCATTATGGCAGAAAGTTCAGGTGCGAAATCGCCGATATGCAATTTCTGAAAATATGTGCTATTACTTGTGTTTTCTTGTGTGCAGTACCGCAGTACCGCGGAACGCACCAGGGGGACCTGAAAAAGTACCGCAGTACCGCGTAACGCACTGGGCATGCTGAGGTACCGCAGTACCGCGTAACGCACCCCCAAATTTTGGTACCGCGCCCACCACTGGATTTTGGGTATGACTTTTTCTGAAAAATATGTTCGATTTGGTAGCAAATACCTTGGCTGTACGTGGGCCATCAGTCCTATAAAGCCATCTTGTTCAACTAAACTAAAAGGATGGTTGTCCAATGCCATCATTAATCCTATCTTTTTATGTAAAGCTTGAGCTTTTCAGTCATTTATATCCCATATTTTCTTAAAGGAAAAACTTTCTTCTAACGTGAGTTGCTTTTCCATGGCAACTAATTTTTTCTCCTTCGGAGCCATTGAAGTGGTCGCTATAGGTTGATTTTGATTTTCAGACGATTTGTTAAGTTGAGACACTTCTTTATATTCTTTTGAATGCAGCATCTTTGCATGATTGTGCAAAGGTTTTGTGCTATAGCACCTAGCACCCAATTTCTCTGATCCCCTTTTAATCTGTTTGGAACATAGGGAGCAAATAGCTATCGTTGGATTAGTCTCATGTATTGTAAATATTTTCCAAATAAAACTAGCCATTTTAGGGGGTAAATAATGTTAAAATATTGCTGTAAGCCTGTAACTAATACTAACTAGCTATATAGCTATATGATTTAGGCAATGAAACAATCCTGAAAAGGATAAAATATAGGTAATTAGTAAAGTTATTGAAAGATAGCTATAATTTACATCAAAGTGATTAAAATTTGATTGTATAGTCAATTAGTCAAGTAATAGCTAAATAATAATATATAAAAAATTACGAATTATTTGAATGATATTATCCGGCCGGATATTTTTTTTTATTATCCGGCTATCCGGTATCCGGCCGGATAGTAAAAAATACTATCCGGCACACCCCTAGTGTTAGCTTTGTCTGCTTTAGTAATATGGAGCTCCCCATCTTTTTTTAATTGTGAGAGGCTATTGCGAAAATGTTTAGGAAAGTTATCTTCGTAACTACTATTCGCCGCACTATAAACAAGGCCTTTAACTATGTTAAACAAATACTGAGGGAGATTACACTGTTTTTCAAAACAAGCGAGACTGTAACAAATTTGTAAAGCCGAAGGTTTTTTAACAATAAAAAAGGACATACCAGATCCAAGGGCACTTTTTGCATCGTCACTAATGTTTTTCAAAGAAAGGTTCAAAACACACTTTGAGTTTGCTTTTTTACTCCACTGACTATTTCGAATGAGACACTTAATTTTTCGATCCAAAATGTTACGAAGTGAAGTTCTCCGACGCAACTCGTTGTAAATTTCATCAAACAAAGGTTGGATCCACAGTTGGGGAATAACGGTTACAAAATTACGTTTGGCAATGTTTAAATTTTTGAAGGCGGACCACTCATTTTGTCAAGACTTCAATATGTTTCTTTAAAATTGTTTTGGAATTTATTAAGCTTTGCATCAAAGACTGTAAATTCACTTTCAATAACGAGTATTATCAACAAGTTTTTGGGATGGCCATGGGCAACCCCTTGTTGCCCCTCCTCTCCAATATTTATATGGATTTTTTCGAAATTACTTACATTCCGAGAATCCTGGGGGTTGGCATCTCTTGGTTGTGGTACGTCGACGATATTTTGTGTATCTGGCCCATGAATCGTGACCTGGATAACTTCCTCCTTCAGTTAAATGATCAAGTCTCCGTCATTAAGTTTACTTTAGAAGTGGAACAAGACAATTCAATCCCGTTTTTGGATGTGCGTGTACATAGGGAAAGCCTAGGTTTTAAGTTTAGTATCTATCGGAAAAAAAAAAACAATTCCTCCTACGTACACTTTTACTCGGGACATGACATTCCCACTAAGAAGGCCATTTTTTCTTCAATGTTTCTCCGCGCCCTTAGGATCATCAGTCCGGAATACATCGATGACGAATTAGAAAAAATCAACGGTATTGGAAGTGATCTGTGTTATCCATCTGCGTTTATGGAATCTTGTCTCAACAAGGCAAAATGAACTTTCTATAGTGTCAATAATAACACTCGTACTTTGTCAAAAAATATTTTAGTACTTCCATTTTTCCCGGGCTTTTTAGGCATTGCTAATGTACTTAAACTTTTGGATATTAATGTAGTATTTTCATATAACAATATTGTGAAAAATATCATAGTAAAAAATAGCCCTACCAATAATTCAGGCATTATCTATAAAATTGGTTGTAAACAATGTGATTCCTTTTACATAGGTCAGACGGGAAAGGATTTGCACACACGTATAAAACAGCATCAATATTCCGTTAGAACAGGACAGTTGTCCAGTGCCCTTTTTGTCCATTTGTCAGAGTTATCCCACTGTATTGATTGGAATAATGCTTCAGTTTTATTTCACTCTAGCAACATTGTTAATAGAAATATTCTTGAGTCTGCCATTATCCAACTTACAAATAATTTCAACATAAGCAAAGGTCTTTTTCAACTCGATCCTGTTGTTTTGAATTCCTTCAGAACAGATTTAGATAAGAAGGGTAGAACGCTAAGTCTTTGGTAAACTTGTATGCCACTCTAATAACTTTTATTTTTTAATTTTTATATACAAAAGGGGCAGAGTGCTAAAACCCGGGCAGATTTCCAGTATAAATTTGTGTGTATATATATATATATATATATTTTTTTTTTATCTATAACGTTGGTTGGAAACAATTCATTTAATCTTGTGCTAAAAATCGATAGTTTTTCCTTACAAATTTGTATGCCCCTTCCACAATCCTTTAATTTTATTTCTCCGTTTATTGTATATATATATATATATATACATACAGTTGTCCCTCGGTATCCGCGGGGGATTGGTTCCAGGACCCCCCTGCGGATAACAAAATCCGCGGATGCTCAAGTCCCTTATATAAAATGGCGTAGTATTTGCATATAACCTACGCACATCCTCCTGTATACTTTAAATCATCTCTAGATTACTTATAATACCTAATACAATGTAAATGCTATGTAAATAGTTGTTATACTGTATTGTTTAGGGAATAATGACAAGAAAAAAAAGTCTGTACATGTTCAGTACAGACGCAACCATCGTAGGCCTAACTACATAGCACACGTCAGCAACAACGTAACATTTTCTTTCTTTCAACACTGACAGATTGTTTTCGTTTAATGACCTGAAAGAGAAATACATAGAATAAAACACAGAATATTTAAAATACAAGTACATACAGAAAATATAATTATAAATAGAGAGAATATAAATTTATTCTCTCTCTTAATGCTCAAACAACGAGTGCAGGAGAGAGAGTGAGGATCTGTGAAATGGCGGGAGGCTACAGCAGGGTATGCCTACACATCACTTCATTCGCGTGGATTCAGCGTAGTGCTCGGCGCGCGGCAAATTCAAGTTTTGCTTTTTGGAACTTTCTGGAATTTTTTTTCCCGAATATTTTCAATCCACGGTTGGTTGAATCCGCGGATACGGAGGGCCGACTGTATATATATATTTTTTTTTTCTGTAACCTATATATAGGCTGTAACTCTTTATGTACTTCAGTGTTCCTGAGGATGTCATTAGACGAAAGCGCTTGAGCACCATTCTGTTTCCTTTCCTTCGTGGTTTTGTTCATCATAAATATTTTTCATGTTACTTTCGTGAAATATATATATATATATATATATATATATATATATATATATATATATATATATATATATATATATATATATAAGATTATTGATAATTATTTCTAAATCCTTGTTTCTCAGACACCTTGTACTTCAGTCATCTGCTACTTATTTCTAAATCCTTGTTTCTCAGACACCTTGTACTTCAGTCATCTGCTACTACTAAAACAAGGTACTCTGCTAATAGTAAAGTGCTAAGTGCAGTAATTACTTTTGCATATTATTTGTGTATGCAGTGGGCCCTCCTCCAACATAGGGGATACGTTCCTCGAGCATGCTGTATTAGGCAAATCCGTGTTGGAGGAACTTAATACCTTATGGGATTAATAGGGATAAGGGAACACAGCACCGTTAAGTCTCTGATGAATGCTTATATATATATATATGGATTTTTTTTACACATAAATGAAAAAGCCCTTACCTCTGATTTCTTTAGTGAGTCTCTCGATATTGGCAACTTCCTTCTCAAACATCGGAAAGCCCTTGAAATTGTTCATGACTTTAGGGCAAATATGGTGCCAGCATGCATTCATGGTAGACACTCTCACCTCATCCCATGACATTTTGATCATATCGATAGTCCTTAATGTTATAAGTTTTCCAAAACTTCATTTAGTTTTCAAAAGCACTGAAGGGGGAGAGAGATGAGTGGGAGATGTGGTGGAGATGGAGAGAGGTGTGATCTAGAGCATGCATACATGCATACATTTGCATGTTGAGCAAAGTGTGCATAATTGAATTTTCCGTGTTTGGCAGATATATAATTGGTCGTACAGTCATTCCTCAGTATTCGCGAGGGTTAGGTTCTTAAAAATCATCGGGAATGTTGATCTCATGGATGTTGAAGATATAAACTTATGGAAAAATAGGGTTAAGTTCCCAGCTCCCCTGAAAATCCCTTTTTGCCCCCTAATTTAGCCATAAATGCCAAAAAAAACACCAATTATGTTAATAATTATATAGATTAATACTAAATAGAATTAAAACGACAAAAAAAAACATTGTATGAAATCATTTTCTACCACTACTGACAGCGATAAATCCTAGCCTAACAGAACATAGCCTATCAATATTTCTAATACCTGTAATAAAGAAAATTACAGAAAACTTTTCTTTTTCGTTGTTGTTTTAATACCCTTTAAGTGAACACAAACACAAATATTAGTGTAATGTTAATGTAATGAAAATAAGGCAAAATACTGTCAAAATCACAAAAGTAAATACAAAGTTCAGCGCAGCCAATGCATCACTAACAAAGGCAACTCAGTGACTGACTCACTCTCGGCTCTCGCTCACACGTGGGGAGAAGCAGCTGCCCGAGGATGGACCTGCATTTAGTACACTTTTGTGCATTGGCCAGATGGTGGCCAATTTGAATCGCAAATAGGCAGTCTTTCTCTCACAGATGCTGATTTAATGGTTACTATTATTCTCTCACGAATAGGTGGTCTCGCATATGTCGGTCATGCGAATACAGAGGAATGACTATTTATTTTTGTGTGTACAAGTAAATCCATGTTGGACAAACCTGTGTTGGAGGAGGGTTTACTGTAATGTGGAATAAGTTTCACTGGAAACATTTATTAATTGCATATCAATAAGTTCTTTTAAAGGTAATCTTGTAGTTTACTATTGCAAATTAGTTGGTGTACTTTTGTGTTTAAATGATGCACATTAATTTTGTTTTAGGTACAACCTAAGATCTTTTCCGAAGTTACCTTGTGGAATTCATGTGGCATAATAAATATAAACAGGAATTATTTAATCCTATGATAATTTGTTTCTCGACAATGTGGTCTAAATAAAATAAGTTTTTCTTATTTCAGTCATTTGCAACATAAATTTTCTGGGGGAATTTGTGGTTAAACTACAAGCTTACCTTTTTATACAGCTTATGGAGGTATATTTGAGATTTTGAATATGGTCTACTTTTCTGTCCCTGACTGTTACTATTAAAAAGGGCAGTGTTTCTCAACCTTGAGGTTCAGGGGTGCTCCTGGTGCTTGGCACAAAAATCAGACTACATGAGAAACCTAAGTTTATATTTTTAGCAAAAAAATAAAAAAAATAGGTTGTCCAATTTTACATACTGTAAAGCTAAAACCAGGGCTGTGGAGTCGGTGATAAAATTTGCCGACTCCAACTCCGACTCCGACTCCAAAAATTTTAACATTCCGACTCCGACTCCAGAAATCTGACTTGTATAATTACGACTCCGACTCCGATGGAATGTTAAGGCCAAATTGATTACGATTAGCTTTATTAGGCCAATGGAGATTCATAAACAAGGCATTTCGTCACCACCACATGACTCATCAGGTTACTTAGTGGCTGTAACTATGCCTTAATGGCTTTTTTCTTTTTATTCAAAAATTACAATAAATCCCAAAATACAAACTGATTGAAGCTTAAACAAAATAAGATTATTATTGGTTTAGCAAATTAATAAGATGTTTTTGTATTATTATAAACAACCGTAACAAAATGTACTAACCTAAACTGAATTTGTTCTTAAAAAAAGGATCGCTTCCATTAAATCTTCTTTCAGTGATGCTCTTAAGTCAGAGCGGATGATTTTAAGGGCTGAAAATAAGCGTTCTACACTAATTTGAGTAGGTGGCAAGGACGTAACAGTCATAGAAGCATCTTGGACAATTTTGGGGTGTTTAGCAGTTGCTTCTTTCACAGTCAACTTTGATGAACGATCAATCTTTTCCACCTCCTCCAATGATTTATAGAAATTGATTTTGAATTTATCCAATGCACTCTGGGGGTGTTCCTCCTGTTCCAATTCCAATCGCCTTCGCTTTGATCGTTCTTGTCTGTCCAGATGTTTTTCAAAATCTAATTCTTCATCAGAGCCTGAGTTTGATGACGACGACGAAATCGTATGATTGCCATGAAGTGGCCCAACTACTGCCTCGGATTCATCATGACCATGATCTCGTAGACCTTCAATATGTATGGCTACATCACATAAGGCAGCTTTGGCTCTGATTTGCTGCGCTTCTGTTAATGTCACTCTGTACATGGCATCAACATATATAGCAGCCAAAAGAATATCATTGTCTAGCAGAAGCTTTTCTCTCTGTATCATCGAATTCCTTATATCATCGGCTAGTATGCCACCAGTTTGAGAAAAACGGAAAATAAGCGTCTTCCACTCCTTATAGAATAAGCCAGGAGTCAAATCATCTGATTGCAATTTTTTTGTCACGTTATAAGGATGGCGAAGTAAGCCCTCGAGTTGTTTTACCTGATCCCACTGAGCCTCAGTCATGATGACATCCGGGGAGGCCATGTCGCTAAGGAAAGGTTTTATTTCAAGAATCCGTTGAATCATCATGTATGTGCTGCCCCACCGAGTCGCTTGGTCCAAAATTGCTTCTTTGCCAGCTCGTCGCTTCAAAATAGAGTCTAGTTTTGGCGTTCTAGCTGCCACAGCAACTTTTCGTATTCTTCCAATGAGATTATCTGCATGTTGTCCTTTCAAGCCATCGCGTATTGCCAACTGCAGTGTGTGGACACTGCAGCGCATATGATGGATTTTGGATATTCTTGCTGCAGTATCAACAAATGAATCTAATGTATCGTGACTATCATGATCATCAACCACCATTACTTGTTCATTATCTTCAGAATAATCATCAACATAATCATCACTGTCTTCTGAATCTTCCACAACTTCTTTTTTGTTAAATTTTTCAAGTGTTTTCACCATGTTGGAAGCATTGTCCGTTACAATTGACAATACCTGGTCCTTTCTGATGTTAAAATCATTTAATACATCCATTAGTAGTTTTTCAAGATAATCACTGGTATGCTGTGCTTTATTATCTCTTACTGCTAATGTCCGCGTGACTATTACTTTTTTATCATCGATAAAGCGAATATTAATTGCAAAATAGTTTACTCTATGGCGAGTACAGGAATCCATCTTTAAGAACAGAATTCGTCCTCGAAGACATTCTTTTAGTGCATGCTTCTGCTTTTTCGATTCTTCCATTATCATATTACGAATGTTGCCACATTCTAATGAAATGCCAAGTATATTTGCCATTTCCCCATTCAGATTAGCAAAGGCCGGGGTTGAAAAAAATGTTAGAGGGAGAGGATTCTTTACAACCATTTCAATTATGCATGCTTTAAATTTGTCATAGTCACTGTGACTTTTTCACTCATAAAATATTTTGTGACAGTAGTTTGACGAGAACTTGTGCTTGAATTGTCATCAGTCTTCTTCTTTCTTTCATCATCCTTTTCATTCACAATTTTGTAATCCTTTGGATGATGCCGTTGAAGGTGGCGTTTTAGATTTCCTGCTCTTGTTGGAGCATTGGATCCTTCACCTGAGAAGGCACTAATTTTGGCATCACATTTTTTCCTGATCATCAGTGCCCTTTTGGCACTGACATACGTAATATTTTCCATCAGCAGTGAGTGAAAAATATTCAAAAACAGCAGATTTATACTTTTGATGTGACATTACGCTGTTATCATTACTTATCAAATTGAAATCTAAAAATCTGAAAAAGATTTAGGGTTGCTAGTACAAAATTTTTAAATTTCCTTATTATTAATTATGTTAATTAATTAATTATAATCCTTATTAATTATAAGCAACTATATTTATATATTATTTATATTTATATATTATTTATATTTATATATTTATATATTATATATTATTTATATATTATATTATATATTAAAACATTAGGTTAAATCTATTTTATTGATAAAATTGAGCTAGGTCTAGGCCTAGGCTGCTATGGTTATAGTTGAAGGATTTGCACTGACTCCGACTCCATCCAACTATGCACTCCTGACTCCGACTCCACGACTCCGACTCCTGACTCCTACTCCACAGCCCTGGCTAAAACTAATGTAATATAACAGTTTTACAATTGAAATTATCTTGTTAGTTTGTCTTTTATTGAGTTATCTGTGCCTGCTTCGTATTTGTTAAGCTTTTTATATTTGGTTCATTAGACTAATCACAAAGTAGTACATAGTCAGCAGCGCCATACTAAGGCAGCTGCCCAGGGCACCAACATGTGGAGGGTGCCAAATTGTTGGTCTTAGAGCTACCACATAGAATGAAATTTGGATTTTTAATTAATTATGCATTTCTATCATAATCAATTTGTATATGTTCCGAATTTGTTGGGGTGGGGGGGTGGGGGGGCATAAGAAATGCCTCGTACAGGGTGCCATCACAGGTTGGTACAGCCTTGATAGTTGGTTTCATTGCTTTATTTTTATTGAAACCATTGATGAGAAGCTCACTTTGTGTAAGTATAAGGTTGCAAATGGAATTAAAATTTTTAATGCTTCATATACCAATACTGGGTACTGACTTTTCTATGCTGTCCAAAATGTAAACAAGTCTTCTCATGGGAATGACAAGTGTGTAGGGTCTTGTCAGAAGTAATTCAATCAATTTATGTAGGTTTCCTGCAAGTTTGCCAAATTCTACCACCCTTTCATTGAATGGAAAAATTATTCACCTCTTAGGAAGCTTTCCATCAACTCGTGGGAAATGGTTCAGGAGCTGTTTTCACAGGGTAAGTATGTGCTGTCTCATCAATAAGCAAAAGGGGTTCATGAATTTTTGTCAAAAGGGGATCACCAGTACAGAAAAAGTTGATAAACACCATTAGAGCCTAGGCCTAACACTATCAAATATGAAATTTTTTATCTGCACACACATTTTTTGACATTTAATAATTATTTCATGGTCGATGCACTTCTCTATATTTTGTCTGAAATATAGAGAACTGAAAAAAGTTAGTGAGCAACTGCTGTTGCATGTAGGTCACAGTTTAATAAAAAGTAAGTGTATTTTTATGTACAAGGTGTATAGAAAGTCTTTTCCCAGTTTCTAAAGTTTAATTACATGAAACCCAAAGAAGACATGCTTTGTTTTGCATGACACATCAAGCTTATTACGTTTCTTATTAAATCTCAGCATGTGCACTGTTAGTCTGTTAGTTACATGTAACTCATCCATGTGAAATTTGAGTTCATGCCATATGTTCACTAGCATAGCTCTTGTGACACTGTTGATGGCATTGCAAATTTTTGCACAGTATGTGTGAATATCAGCAACAGGAGTATGGTACACAATCCTTTACATACCCGACAGGAAGAAGTCCAGAGGTGTGATATTGGGGTATCATGGAGGCCATGGCACTGGCCCATCATGCCCAATCCATCTTCTGGAAAAAGTGGTGTTCAAGAATTTGTGCACTAACAAACCCCAGTGTGGAGGTGTGCTGTCTCACTGTAAAATGATGGATGGTTGAGGGTCTTCCAACTAGGGGGCTAAAAAGAACTTGAGCATGTCCAGGTACACTTGTGTTGCAACATTCTTTTCAGCAAAGAAGACTGGGCCTATCACCCAAGTATGTATTAATCCACACCAAAACATTGACAAGAAAAACTTTTGGTATACAACAGCATGCAAAACAAAGCATTACTGTCTCCTCTTTGGATTTCACGTAATTAAAGTTTACATTCAAGAAAGGGCTTTGTGTATACCCTATATATTTAAATTGTTTTATATGTTTTTGCAAAATATAAAAAGTATTATATTGAAACTATACATTTATTTTCTATGCAAGTGGATGTTCTATTGGATAGGAGGATAAAGAAATTTTTTTTGAAACCCTAATTCTCTTTGTATGTACCTCTTTACAGAAAATAAGCCAATTTGATACTTAGTGCTTGGTTCTTGTATATGAAGGAGTCAAAACATTAATTATTATTTACCATATTATATTGTCTATCTCCCTGTCTGTGTAAACAATTCTGTTGAGAGTTAGTCATAAATTCTGCTATAAAATCACTTTTTTTACAGTTTCTCCTTTTCAGACAAGACTAGCATTAAAATGTTAGATCGTTTGTAGTCTGTACCCTGAAATGCATCAAAGTAGTATAAAAGTTTTAAGATAAGATGCCAGATTTACATTAATAAGATGTCACTGAAATTTTGAATTTGTATAGTTCATCTCCATTCATTTATAAATGTATCCCTGAAACATTTGTTTGGGAGAAGCTTCATATTTGCTTGTATAAGGGTCCAACTGTGAGGATTAAGTTAGAAAGGTTTTCTTACAAAGTTGATTTATTCAGTAGTATATTACATGAAACAATATCACTGACAACCATATTTACAATTATTAAATCTAAATTGGGGTATGTTGAATGGCATTCCTATTCATTCCTTTCATGGTGGGGTAATGTGTGTGATGAAAGTAGGAATGTTAGAAAGGGCAGTATATCTGAATATGTGGCCTAGTCAGAGCATTTTTTAAGCTTTTCCCACTGGGTGACAAAGGCAGATTGAGAAGTGGAGGGGGATTAAGCCAGGGGTGTGCTGCCAATTTCTTGACAACTGGTTCTGATACAGATAGGGGTGTAAATCGGCGACTGCCAATGTCGCACGTCATTAAGCTAGGGGGTCTCGGGTGAGTGGTAGCATTTTGTAACATTTTGGTAGAAATTATGTAACATTCTTTATACTCACTAATTACATAATTATCTAAAAATAAACTAATAAAAAAAAATTTAAATATACAGTGGTACCTCTCTTAATGAATGTAATCTGTTCCATTAAATGGCTCATTAAGAGGAAATTTCATTAATTGGTTCCAGAGACCCTCTTGGGCATTTTCTTCCAAAACAGACTTGTTTCATCTGTGTTGAAAACTTGAGGCAAATATCCTTCCTCCTCAACTAAGTCAGTAAACTCATGCTTAAAGGCCTCAGCTCCCTCTGTGTCTGCACTTGCAGCCTCTCCATACCAAACCACACTTCTAATTTCTGCCCTCTTCTTGAATTTCTCAAACTAGCCACGGCTTGCAGTGAATTCTTTATACCTAGTAGAGGTAGTTGATGGAGCAGAGGACTTTATTTCTTCATAAATTGACATGGCTTTGTCACAAATAAAGGCCTGAGAAATGGAGTCCCCCTTCATTTGTTTCTCCCTAATCCAGATCTCTAATAACTTCTCCATCTCTACAATAACTTCTCTCACTTTTACCATTATAGTAGCATCAGTCACCTTAACCTTCTTTATGAGTTCTTTCGGCTTTAGAATTGTTGACACAGTATTAGTGGCCAAACCATATTGTTCACTAAGTTCATTAGTACTGGTACCTGACTCACTTTTCTGCACTATTTCCTGCTTTGTTTGCATGCTAATATTTTCCTAGTCTTCTTTGGTGCATCACCAAGTCTACCAGAGGATGAAGATCTCTTAGGGGCCATGGCTGCAAGTTAAATTAATTTAAAAAGAATGTAGAAAATTACAGTAAAATTAAGAACACTTGTTGTTTTATTAATTTTTATAAATACATAAATTTGAGAAAAATATGAAGGCACAACTGTTCACAAGCTATTTCCGATAAGGACTGATGCTATGGTAGGGATGGACACTACGGACATCGCGCATCACATGTTCCGATGGCCATCAGACCCTACTAGACGATTTACTCTAAGAATAAATGTAATCACCACAAAAGAACAAACTGAGGAAACAGGGCCATTGTTTAGTCTGGCTAAATATTTGAACCTATCTAAAGTCATAAGAATAACAATTTACTGCTTAAAATTCATCAACCATTTCCTACTGAAACACTATCCCAACAAAGCTTTCACAAACTTAACTGAGACTGCTATTAAGTACTGGATTAAACCAGTACTGTACAAAGAACAGAATTTTCTGAGGAAATAAATTTCCTAGAAAAAGACACTGAAACAAGGTTCACACCATCTTTGGTCTCAGATCTAAAGTTGTTCATTGACAAGGAGGGATTTGTTAGATGTAAAAGTAGGATTAACAAATCTAAGTTAGGCTACAATACCAAGAATCCCATTTTGATTTCCAGAAATAATTCATTAACAAACCTAATAATACAGGAAACCCATGACAATCTACATCATGTGGGAGTATCTCAAACATTAACTGAACTTAGGAAAACCTACTGGATACCCAAAGGCAGAATGACAGTAAAACGTCTTCTTAACAAATGCACAACTTGTAAAAGGATACATTCTAGGTCCTATAAAACAACAAGCCTTCCAGATCTACCTAAGGAAAGGGTCACCTTTGACAGGGCATTTGAAACAACA
Source organism: Bathynomus jamesi (assembly GCA_023014485.1). NCBI lineage: Eukaryota > Metazoa > Arthropoda > Malacostraca > Isopoda > Cirolanidae > Bathynomus > Bathynomus jamesi. The sequence goes on from JAJOZX010001615.1 coordinate 811,174, forward strand.
GGCATTGATGACACTGGTGCTATAACAGTTTTGGTACTCAGACAAGTAAGGTTTACATCATTTTATTCACTTGTGCAGCTACTCAATCTGTCAGTCTGGATGTTGTAGAGGATTTATTCATTGAATCTTTTATTGCAGCATTCAGAAGGTTTTGTGCTAAACATTCAGTACCAAACATTGTTTGGTCTGATAATACCACCTATTTTAAGACAGGGGAAGGATTTATTCATAAGCTGTATGAGGAGGAGGATGTACAATGTTACCTTGATGAGCAAAACATTACCAGGAAATACATACCTGTAAATTCCCCATGGTATGGGTCAGTCTGGGAAAGACATACAAACTGTAAAGAATTGTCTGAGAAAAAGCATAGGTAAGAAACCCCTTCAACTTTTTTAGTTAATCACCCTTTTGTGTGAGATCGAAAATGTTGTCAAATCGAAAATGTTGCCTTTAACATATGTTGAGGATAATATTAATGATTTGGAATCACACCTAACCATTTACTTAAGGGTCATCCTATCAATTCTTGGCCAGAACAAAGGCACAATTTAATAGATAATGACACAGATTGGTCTGAACATAGTACACTAAATGATAGGTTTAAACACAAATATAAGACCATATGACAATTCACTGAAAGATGGGAAAATGAATATCTGACATCTCTTCATGAAAAACATAAAGGACTTAATCCTAATGAACACTGGGAAAATCCAGTGGTCTTTGGGAAGAGTTGAACAACTTATGATAAGCAAAGCTAGGGTAACCTGAGTAGCTAAACTAAAAATAGCAAATGGGGAAACAACAAGAGATATAACACTTTTGTATCCTCTAGAATGTAATGCTAAGACAGACAGACATGGACAAAAACACGGATAAAGATAAAGTTGTAATCTCAACAAACACAAGACAACCAAGACACTGCTGTGAAAGCTAGACAACTTCTACAGCATAAAATTCAAGGTGGACAGTTGTGAAACTTTACATTAATAATCTCCAAGATTAACACTTTTTAAATAACCATTTTAATATGGAAAAGAACCATTAGCTATGCTAATTCCCATTTAAAATGCTACATTTCTCTTGTTAAGAAATGAGGATAAGTTATCTACTCTTACTAGGTTAAACCTAATGAGAGATACTGACAGAGGACATTTCCTTTGTATTTAAAAAATTATAGCTAATCTTACAAGGTTCCATAAATCTAAGTGGGGGTAACTTAAATGTTTGTACAATTTATCAGTTTGCAAAGAAAAACTGGGGTATAACACAGTTTTTCTTTCCTCACCCCTGAGTATATGGAAAAATTAGAACAGACAAATTTAATAAACAAATGGGCAGTCTAAAATTCTTGGGATGTAGGGGGGATGATGCTCTCTGCAGTCAGTGATTATCCCATGAAAGTGGTTGCTCCCACGACCAAGCACTAATGCTGTAGAATCATTGAGGTTTTCTTTACAGTCGGACAAATATTTTGATTGGGCTTTTGCTATGAAATGGTGTACTTTCAACTTTTTTGCACTTTCACACATGTCTTCTACTACATTCGAAACACTTTTTGTCATTGTGACCAGTTGGGTATGGTCTGTATGAAGCCACTGCTTAAAGGAAACCTCATCATCCATGTCATAATCATTGTTTTCAAAAATGGTAAGAAGCCAATCCCGTAATTCATTTAAACCAGGACATGTTTTGCAGTTATTAATCATGCAGTTTCTGGTTTCAGTGTTGCAGACTATTTTCCCTAGTAACTCTCTTAATTCTACTTTGACGGGGAGTGATTCACATAAAAGTTTAAAGTTCTGGTGTATTTCACAAATGCATACATTGTGTGATCCTTTACTCCCCACACCCATACACCATTTTGGTCTCAGTTCAAAAAACTTTGATTTGGAGATTTTGTCGTTTGGATATTTATTTTTGTAAAGCGTATATACAGGGGTTAGACAAAATAATATGAACACCCGCCGATTTCACCGGTTATCTTTACGGACTGCTCAGACACAAAGTAAACGGTCAAATGACTGGCAAACCTATTTAAATACGTAACAGAGAGTGTATACGTCATGTTATAACCCTCACGTTGTTTTTACAGATCTGAGTGAATTATGAATTAGCAGTTATGAAAGACCTGTCAGACTTCCAAAGAGGGCAAATTGTCGGAGCGCGGATGGCTGGTGCATCGGTGACGAAAACCGCTCAGATGTTCAATGTATCCAGAGGAACTGTCTCTATGGTCATGTCTGCATACCAAAACCATGGAAAGACAAGCACCGACAAATGCAATAGTGGACGCAAGAAGAAGCTGTGTGATCGAGACCGCCGGGTGCTAAAGCGCATTGTGACAAAGAACCATAAGACCACAGCTCCAAAAGTGACTGCAGAGCTTAACCAGCATCTTGCAAGCCCGGTATCGACCAGAACTGTACGTCGCGAGCTCCATGGAGCTGGATACCATGGGAGGGCTGCAATTGCCAAACCCTTCCTTTCGCACATCAACATTGAGCGGCGCAGAAAATGGTGTAATGACCATAAGAATTGGTCAATGGACCGGTGGAAGAATGTAGTCTACTCCGACGAATCCTCCTTTACGCTATTTCCATGTTCCGGTCGAGTTTACGTCTGGAGACAGCCTAAAGATGCTTATGACCCCGACTGCCTGACCCCAACCGTTAAGCATGGAGGCGGATCTGTGATGGTTTGGGCAGCAATATCGTGGAATACTCTTAGCCCAGCTGTAGTACTGCATGGTAGGGTTAACGCTCAGGTCTATCTGTCAATATTGGCTGACCAGGTCCATCCCATGGTCCAAACGCTGTTTCCCAATGGCGGCGCCGTCTTCCAGGATGATAATGCGCCAATCCACACCGCTGGGGTCGTTAAAAACTGGTTTGAAGAGCATGTTAGTGAAATAGAACGCTTGGATTGGCCTCCACAATCCCCGGATCTTAACATTATCGAGCATCTGTGGTGTCAGTTGGAGCAGCAGGTCAGAAGCCGATTCCCACCGCCGGCGTCTTTGGAGGAACTGGAGCAGGGTTTGCTCGAAGAATGGCTCAGGATTCCTCTAGCCACTGTCCAAAAGTGTATGAATCAATTCCCCGACGCATTGCAGCTGTCATTGCCGCTAAAGGAGGACCAACTCCATATTAAGAATAAAAACCGCCATTTATCAAGGTGTTCATATTATTTTGTCCAACCCCTGTAATTCTCTGATATTTGTCAACAACAGTATTTTCTGCTTGTGAACCTTCACTTGTGGTGTTTTTATTGATTTGTAGTCTTTTTTACCAGGGCATTCTCTAGTATATTCATTGTTTTGGAAAAATTCTATCACTCTTTCCTTTATTTCATCGCTTATACCCTTGCTACTCTTTTTATTTCTCACTATAGGAAGGATACCTTCTTTTCTCTTTAAGGCCCTCACAGCATTAACCATTCTGGCTGACACTTCAAATTCGTTCATAATTCTTTCTCTGGACCAGGTTTTACCAATTGGAAGGAGTGTTAGAATTTGTATCTTTTCTTGTCTGGTATTAGTTTTACACTTTTCTTTCAGTTCCTCTATCATACGCTGATAACACTTTTCTTCCTCACTCTCTATAGGTTTCTCCGCTTCCTCATCCAAAATGCTAGGCTTCATATGAAGTACTTTTGACAGCTTTGATTTTGTTGATGTTTCAATTTGCTTTAGTTTCCTTTTCGCGTAAAACTTTCGATCTCTTGCTCTTACATACTTAATGGGTGAGCATTCTAGTGAACCTAACATTTCGTCAAATGTCTCCTTAACTATTTCTTCTGGAACATATTCATCACTACCTGAGTCTTTTTCATCTTCAATCGTCTTGGCTCTAGAGAAGCATGTTGAGCAAAGTTTCTGTCCTGGTATCAGATTCAGTCTAGTTGCTATGTCTTTGTCAATAATTTGTAGTGATTCTGCAAATAAAGTAGGGTAATGTAAACTCTAAACACATTGGAAAATAATTTTAAAACCTCAACATTTGGTTATAGGCTATTCGTATAAAATATTCAACACATATGCATTCAGTAGCACAGTATATAGCCTACCCTATTAAAATTAAATAGCTAATTTAGGTTACAATTTACAATATAAACTTCTTTATGAAATATAAATATATTAGTACCTATATTTACTTATTTGTTACCTTCTTTCGATGATTTCTCCATGGATCTTGGCAGCTACGTTGCATTTGTTGGTAATGCATTCCAAACATTTTTTCATGGTGGTAGCATCAGGGTTGTGGAGTCGGAGTCGTGGAGTCGCACGTTTCAGGGCGGAGTCGGAGTCGGAGTCGGAGTCGAATTTTTACAATGTGTGGAGTCGGAGTCGGAAAATTTTGGACCGACTCCACAACCCTGGTTATAGCCACTAGGTTAAGGGTTATTCAATTTTAAGTAGGACTACTACTGGTTAGACCTTAATTATGTTTAAGAGAATCTTTTTCATTTATATATATATATATATATTATTGGAAAAAAATAAAAATCCCTTAATATGATAATATCTACAAGTCAACATCCTTCTTAATATTTGAATGTTCCCTTATCCTAGAAAGTAACCTGACGATTCATGTGGTGGTGATGAAATGTCTTATTATTATGATAATTATAGAGTGAAACACTAGAGGAGTCGGAGTCGTATATTTAAAATGTGAGGAGTCGGAGTCGGATTTTTAGATTTTTTACAATGTGTGGAGTCGGAGTCGGAGTCGAATTTTTACAATGTGTGGAGTCGGAGTCGGAAAATTTTGGACCGACTCCACAACCCTTGGTAGCATACAGTAGCACTATTTGGGTTGATTACAGTTGCTTTTGTTCTCCACAATAGCAGTTTCCTTGTTTCATCTGTCATCTCATGTAAGGTATATATACCCACCTTCCTGGTGAGTCTGTGTTCATGACATGGATCATCCAAGTACATACCAAAGCTGCACTTTGATTCTTGATTAGAATAAGCCATTATTACAGGCAGTAAAATTAAGTTAATTGCTCTAGTTAAATTTTCTGAAAATAAAAGATCATGATCTATAAAATAGGCCTGGACATTAATGATTAACCATCATGTTTTACATTTATAAGAATATACAAAGCGAAATGAGCTACCCAGAGCCCTTCGAGTCGCTGGTTGTTTTGACAGACATTAAATTTCTTGTATGTTTTAGACTTATTTACATATTACAATTGTAAATCAACTTAATAAGTAATAAAATGGAAGTAAAATTACAATTCAATGTCATAAATAGAAATTTAAAAATTTGAGATTTTTCACAAAAAGCACTTTTCTTTGAATCACCAAAACTATATGAAGGAGTTGAGTTGAGATCTATTCCTTAATATATGTTTTTTTACACATATGTATCTTTCTTTACTAGAAGTATCAACTCCCTGACTAATTTCAGACACCTTTATATTAAGCCCCACATTTGATGTTAATTTTGCAAATTTTGTGAAAATATCAACTTTGGAAATTTTTAAAAATAGAAAAAAATCCTTTTTTGGTTATTTTTTTATTTCACTCATAAATTTACAACCCATAGAGACTATTAGGAGTATTAAAACAGCTGATTGATGGATGTAGAACTAAAACTTTTGAAAATGGTAGAGTCGTAAAAGTGGGAGGAATTGATGCAAGCTTCAAAATGGAGCCATATTTAAGCCCTTGTAACTTAGAAACTCTCTGTTCCACAGCCTTTTTGCTTGCAAAATTGAAAAGCCCACCAGAAGTTGTATTGGCATGACAAATTTGAAGCTTCTACTCCTATTAGAAGCTTCTACTCCTATTAGAAGACACTTTTCAAGGCCTCTCAAAATGAAGGCGTTGGCCGATCAAGCCCAATATGGGCATTTTTTGTCGAAGGTGGGGGCCATTTAAGCGACCATAAAATTAAAAGTTTTTGACTGAGGAAGCTAAAATTTTAGATTTAAGCTATTGAATGGTGTATGAATCAACCCTGAAAATTTGAAGAAAATCGGAGATGGTCACCCGACCACCCCTGTACCAATTGAGCTGGAATGACCCAATAATAAAAAGGTTGATAGGATTGCCCCAATATAACATCATGATAGGATGTTTGAAAAAGATCAGGATATTGTTGGTATTTTTAATGATTATTTTAGCTCTGTTTTAACTCAAGAAAATTTAAATAACTTTCATTTTAATTCTTTAGATCCTGTAAATTCTTGATAATATTTATATAAGGAAGGATGATGTGATTCATACATTGAAGTCAAATAAAGCTGCTGGACCTGATAATATATTTGCTAGGATTCCCAGAGAAGGGGAAGAAAGCTTATCTGAGGCACTAACTATTTTGTTTGGTAAAGATTCGTTTTAACTGCCCCCTCATTTGTGACATAAAAACCTGTTTTTCTGGTGTATTTTGGTGTTTTCAAATCTAACGTTTATTTCCTTGGGAAAATCCCTATTTTTGAGGAAATGACGATTTTTACCATAAAATGGTCAAATTTGAAGAAAACACACAAAAATACACCAGAAAAATATACTTTCGTGTCAAAATCGGGGGGCAGTTAAAACGAATCTTTACCGCATGAAATACACCAGTAAAACCTATTTTCGTTAGTAATATTCACGGTGAAAGTAACCTAACCTAACCAATTGTCAAGAGCGTACAGTTAAAACTAACGAAAATAACACAACTTAACCTAACCAATTGTCAAGGGCATACAGTTAACCTAAGTGGGCATGGGTAACCCATAATGAATTTGGGACTTGGAAAGGTAAGTAGTTGGAAATATTATCAGAAATGTCCTCCTCCAACAATTGATGGGGTGGTGGGGAAGGATGAAATTGCAAAGCTGTGGAAAAACCACTACTCTAACATTTTTAACAGTGTGAGTAGGGATAATCTTAAGATAGATTGCAGTGAAATGACTGTGGCAGGGACAAGGGAAAATACTTTGATATCAATTTCTGAAGTAAAGAGGTTAATTAAAGAGTTAAAGACTGGTTCTGCATCAGGGGTAGATGACTTATCAAATGAGCACTTAAAATATGTCAATGACGTAGTATGTCTGCATATATCATTGCTCCTATCAGCCATGCTTACTCATAGCTATATCCCTGCAGAGTTCATGAGGGTATATATCTTGCCCCTGGTCAAAAATAAGTACGGAGACATTCTGTCCAGCAATAATTACAGGCCTATTGCTGTTGCTTCCTGCTTCTCAAAACTACTAGAAAAACTCTTGTTACTCCGATTAAATGATTTCTTATGGACATCTCCTAATCAGTTTGGTTTTAAAAGGTCCCACTCAACTGACTTGTGTATCTATGTACTTAAAGAAACAATATCTAAATACATAAACAGTAATTCAACTATTTATAGCCGTTTCCTAGATATAAGTAAGGCATATGATAGGGTAAACCACAATATTTTATTTGAAAAACTAGAAGACAGGAAGGTTCCGATGTACATATTGAAATTTTGGTATTCCCACCAATCTTTCACCGTTAGGTGGGGCAATGTACTATCCGAGTGTTTGGCTCCTCTTGCCGGGTGAGACAAGGCTCCTTGCTCTCCCCAATGCTGTTTAATGTGTATATTGACAGATTAATTGCTTCACTTAATGAGGCAACAGTGGGATGTTATATAGATAACACAAGGATAAATAACTTAGTTTATGCCAATGATATGGTGTCAATAAGTCCCTATGTTAAAGGTCTGGATCGGCTACTAAATGTCTGCGAAGTGTATTTGCAGAAACATGACATTCTTTTTAATGTTACAAAAACTAAGGTTATGCAATTTCATCCTAAAAGCTGTAATTAGCCAGCTGATATAAGGTTTAAAATGAATGGTGCAGTAATTGAGGAAGTACAAGAGTAAGTATTTGGGTCAAACTATTACCAGCTCCTTGAGTGATGACTTGGCTATAAGAAAACAATCTCGAAGCCTGTGTGCTGAAGTGAATATAACCATGAGGAACTTTCGATTCTGTACAAGTGAAGCTAAAGACACACACTTTCGTACTTTCTGCAGTAATATATACGGACAGCAACTCTGGGTGAATTATAAAAAAGATTCTGGCAGAACCCTAAATTTGATGTACATCCGCAATGTCCCGAGCTTCCCGGAGGTAACAAAACGTACTCAATACAGTCTAATGCAAAGAATTAAAAAAATCAACCAACCCAATTATCCAAGTTATCCACGAGTCCTGCCATTTATCCTCTAAGCTATGGAATTTTTGGTACGAAAACGTCTGTCTGTAGCTCCACTTCGACATTACAGTATTACTTCTAATCAATTGTATATATTTCTATCCTTAGTATGTGAACTGTCATTGTATTAATAATATTTGTCGTATGGACTATAGTCTGCTAATAAACATTTTCATTATCAGTGCACTTACATTAATTATGGGAGGATTCACAGTAATTAAGTTCATTACCCCATTGAGGACACGTAAGAGAGGTCTTGAGCACGCCGTAAGCTCGAAATATAGCGACAGCAGCGCTATTGTCTCTCAAAACTTGTTTAATAACGTCCCACTCGGACTTAAGAGTGTGCAGTACATACAGCCATTCTGAAGCAACTGTTGAATTCAAATTTCAGAGCTGGACTTGCGCGGGGGACTGTCACGTGACAATAGGGCAGCCGCTCATTGGCTAATGATGATAACATGACTACATACACACGGGACGAGATGGTTTGACTAGTGAGTAATGGCGCCAAAATTTAATAATTTCGAAATGCGCGGGTTGTCGCATGACAATGGGGCAGCCGCTGATTGGCTAATGACGATAACATGACATGACTACATACGCACGCACGGGACGAGATGGTTTGACGAGTGAACAATAGAGCCAAAATTTAATAATTTCGAAAGTAAATATCTCTATAAATAGGAATTTCCGCCAAAATTAGTAGAGAATAAAGTTTTCTTATTTTGGTTGAAAATAGCAGAAAATTAACTTTCTTTCGAAAACGAAAGGGACGTTAAAACGAATATTAACCTTTTGTTTGCTAGGTCAATTAATTATGCAGAAGTACCAGATGAATGGAAAAAAGCTAATTGTAGTACCCATTTACAAAAACGGTAGTATGAAGGAGGTAGAAAATTATAGGCCTGTTAGTTTTACATCATTAGTAGGAAAGATGGTGGACATCGGAATAACGCGCACGATTTTTTTTTTTAAATTGTGAAATTTTTTTTAAAAAAAAACGGGCACACAGTTAACCAGGCCTTCAATGTTATTCCAATGTCTGCCCGCTTAGCCTAACCAATTGTCAAGGGCATACAGTTGACCTAAGTTGTGTTATTTTCGTTAGTTTTAACGAAAATAACACTACTTCACCTAACCAATTGTCAAGAGCATACAGTTAACCTAACCGGGCCTTCAATGGCGGACATCAGAATAACATTGAAGGCCCAGTTAGCTCAACCAGGTTGAAACCTATAAATCCAAGAAGTTATGGAAAAATAAAATATGACAAATTAACCTAACCAATTGTCGGGCATACAGTTGACCTAACCGGGCATTCAATTAACCTTTGTGGTATCCATCGCGAAAAACCTTTTATTTTTCAATAACTTCTTAGATTTATAGGTTTCAGCATATGCTGGTTTTAAATGTTAAATTTTTGGAGATGGTGTACGTTATTCCGATGTCCGCTATTCAAATTTTACGTAACACTTTTTGGGGAGAATTTTAGCACCCCGCTCCCTTAACTTTAATATGTAACACGTGGTCATACCCCCCTCCCTCCGATTTTTAATTAGGATCGCTGGAGGGTCCTTTAATACGCTTTTCGCACCTTGGCCTAATCAGTGCCGAAAGTGTGTGTGTGTTGGTACCAGTTCTAGTCTTTTATAATCACAGGTATTTTACGTACATTAATTAGATACCAGACTGGCAAATGGCAATACACCCTACAATCAGGGCTGCCGAAAGCTGCCCCGAGCCCCGGGGAAGGATTGGTATATAGGCCACCCCATGCTTACTCAGTTTTTTTTAGTTTTTTTTTTTGTGTACATAACAAGCAAACTGATAATTATATGTCCAAGTCACTATTCAAAACATACAGTATGAATAAACAACTCGGAGGAAAATGACCATTTTATTTTTCGAATCAATTATATTAATTCTATTACCATACAATTTATGAATGCAGTTCCAGTCCATGCAGGCAAGACAATTGTTTACTGCAAGATTTTCATAATTAGAAGTGTACTTTCTTTGCTTTCTCTCTAGCAAAGTGGTAAATGATTCTGATGAAATTTAAAGTACGGGCTAACTGACTTTCAATTACAATGTTCCCAGATCTGTCAGTCGGTCTTAGGCATTGATGGACCGCAGATAATATTTTATGTTTCAGTTTGACTATGATAATCTCGATAAAATGTATGTTCATTAATTATATTTCCTCTCTGTTATTTAATCAATTGCTTTATTAATATTTTTAGATTTTATCCTCCCTCTTTCCGGGCCCCGGGGATTTAACCCGGCTTCTCTGCCATCTCGGCGGCCCTGTACACAAGCAGTGTGTTATTGTCCTGATTGAAGCGGTTGTAGAGGCAGAGGCAGAGCATTTTTTAAGCTTTTCCCACTGGACGACAAAGGCAGATGGGGAAGTAAGGAGGGGATTAAGGCAGGGGTGTGCTGCCAATTTCTTAACAACCCGTTCTGATACAGATAGGGGTGTAAATCGGTGAGCGCCAATGGCGCGAGTCATTAAGCTAGGGGGTCTGGGGTGAGCGGTAGCTTCCCCAGCCAACACATTTTAGCTTTTCCAACAGCATTTTGTAACATTTTGGCAGAAATTATTTAACATTCTTTATACTCACCAATGACATAATTATCTAAAAATAAACTAATTTTTCATCAAAAAATAAATGAATATTGAAACGACCACTGCTTGTGATACTACCTATATTGTTCTATAAAATCCTGAAAAAAACGAAAAAAAATTTAGATATAAATAAATTTCTACTAACTGTTAAATATTTGTTAAAAACAAATAAACGGTTCGGTGATCCAATCAAAATTTAACATTTACAAAATTTAACATTTACATTTAGGATAAACAGTTCTAATTGTGGCATATGTGCATGTATTATATGTATTTATATGGCTTCCAAGATAATTCTATTTTTACAAATTTTGAAAATTCCTTGTTGCCCAGTACCCTATAATTTCATTTACTGGTCGACAAATTTTCTTCACTGGGTGACAATGATGTCGCCCACTCACTAGGTTAAAAAAATGCTGTGGAGAGGTATCGATAAAAGGGTATGGATAAAATTTTCTAGTCCAGTTTTAGAGGTATTTGTAAGCCACC